>JBBBDQ010002572.1:147500-257500 GCA_037127315.1 Ascarosepion bandense
ACTGAAAATAAATAATGGCTATCATTGTACTTCTCTTAGAATTGTTTCCTTGTGTAAGTTAAGTAATTTCGTTCTGAAAAAGAATCCTTGTTTTAATATCCTTCTATTTTTGTTTTCATCCAAATCATTCCCTCTTCCGCAGGCAATGAAACTAAGAGCATTTATACAGAAAACAATAAAAAAATATGGCTCAATGGCAAAAAGGGATTTAGTTTTGAATTAACATAGCTGCATATTAAGTGCATTTTAGCGTTCGATTTAACAATTTCCAAATTTTAGAAAAAACATAAGGACTCAGAATTTGACTAGCCCAGAATAGACAACGATCATTCTTGATCACAAATTACTTGGCCTTGAGTCACAAATTTAAAAAAAAATATAGTTTTAATTTTATATGATACTATATATTTAGAACGACTAATGTCTGTTTTGCTATTTCAAACGTTACTTAAAAGAATCAAACTTGTAATCAGTTTCAAACAATAATATTCCGAGTTATTTATTTAAAATTTTCGTTTTTTTGATTAACACCATCATTTTAAAGAACACAAGATTAATATTTACTGTCAGTCAGTTAAGTGCCATACACGCTTGGGCGATCATGTCTCGAAAGAGATATGACTGACTGTGCAGAAGATTATCCCACAGTAGGTTGCCAATGCTTTGTGCGGTAGACTGGTTGCCGACCAAGGCTATAGAACCCAGTCTGTCCTGATATTTAACACATAACTGGAAGGAACAGACGGATTAATAACTTTCCCAAGGGTATTTGAGCGTAAGTGAATACAATGGATTCAACTGGAATTCGAACTCGGCTACCCGGCTTCTCGCTCCGAGCCGATATCCACTGTACCACAACGCACATATTTACTGTAGGAGCCCAAAATGCCAATTACAGGTCAGGGATACTAAAGTTAATTAAGTACAGAAATGTAAATACCTGGGTAGTATTTTAATAGAGGAAGGGAAGCCCTACACTCAGATCCGATGGTGAAAATTGGCATGGTTAAGGAGCATTCCAAAAGCTAAGCAGAGTGGTAATTTCGGTGGAAACAAAGAAAAGAATACTGGATTGTCATGTGATGTCTGGCATTCAATTTGAAAATATTTCAAAAATGAAGAAAAATCTTGAAGCAATAGAAATTTGGTTATACAGAAAGATGCTGAGGATACCATGAACCGGATATGTGATCAACGATGTGGTCTTATAGTGGATGAGAGCGAAAAAGAAACTTATATTTAACATCAGGTAAAGACAGCAGCAGTTTCTGGGAAATGTAATAAAGAAGATAGAGGGAAAGAGAACAGCTGAAATTAACACATGACATGCATGATGGATTTTTTTTTTAATCATTTCACCCCGAGCAAGGCAGAAACGCCACTGATGTGCAGGGGGTTACATAAATGTAGAAAGATTAATTAGAAAAGAGTGAGGAGTACAAGCTAGTTAGAACGGAACAATAGAAAGCTGAGAAAGCAGGTGCAATGACAGATACATGGGCGGAGAGAACGTGAAGATTATACAGGGGAGGGGAGAGAGCTAGAGTCCAGTGGTTAGTAGGTGAGTATTAACTTTGCTTTTAAATTTCTGGAGGTCGTAGCCGTCAGGAAAGCAAGAATACGGGAGTGAGTTCCACAGGCGGGAAGTGCGAGAGAGGAAGCTGCAGGAGTAGAATTGTCGTCTGCGTTTGGCTAACCTGACTGTGAATGGGTGGGACCCAGTTGCAAGTCTGGTTGCACGGGTAAACACCTGTTGAGGAGGCATCAGTGACTTAAGATCATCCGAGCAGAAGCCATGAAAGTATTTATAGAAGAGACAGAGGGAGGCCACATTTCGACGATGGGAATTTGAGTAAACGGATAACAAAGCAGAGCTTGGGAAGGGTAACAAGAGAAAGGAAGGGTGTTAAGAGTTACAAGTGATAGAAAGATGTGGAATGCCATGATCACCTACGTCCTGAAGAGACAAGGCAAAAAGAAGAACAAGTAAAAGATTTATGGCCAATAAGATTGATAAACTTACACTTTACCCACAGGATAAAAACGTTGGTTAGATCCATTGACTTGACCGAAAGAGGTGTGAGTTCAATACCTAAGTGCAGCAGTGTTGAACAAATAACTTAGAGAGTTGAGTTAAATAGAAATAACTACATGGCATCCGGAATTAGCATGATACATAGAACGAGAACAATCAACTTTGGTGATTAAAATAAAGGGTTTGATTTTAAATTCCAAACATCTGACGAAGGCCGAAACGTCGTGAATAAAGATGAGGAAAACCATCCGAATAATGTTGGTTGATTGATTTTGTTTTTATGGCAAATCAACCTCGGCGGGTCAATTATTGCCAACTATATTTATTTATTGCTGGTAATACCTTTTTCTTTCAACAATTTATTGTTGTATTTTTATATAAGTTTTTGTGTCTAGTAATACATTTTTCTTTTCGAGTATCAAGATTCATTGGGATTTGTTTTTAAGGGCAGAGTCTCCAAGTTCTACTCTTGTTATTTAACCCATAACTGGAGGGAAGGGACGGATTAATACCTTCCCCAAAGGTACCAGTGCTTAAGTGAATGCAGCGTGTTCAACTGGAATTCGAAATAGGCTCACCGATTTCTCTTTCCGAGCCAATATTCACTGCACCACAACTCACATCTGTTACTATATACTTACAGCACCTGGTATTCCCAAGCGGTCACCCATCTAAGTACTGACCAGGCTCAACGTTGCTTAACTTCGGTGATCGAGCGAGAACCGGTGTATTCAACGTGATAGGCCGTAAATCCTCGAATTAGGCCGTAAATCCTCGAATAATGTGAATAATGTAAATACTATTTCTTCTCCGAAGTATAAACAATATTAAAGGGTCGTCTGAAATTCCTTGAATGTTACGAGGCTCCACAGAAGGCCAGACTGCACAACAATTGAAAACTTGTGATATTTACAACAAAGATCAGGATATTATTCGGAATGAAAATAATAAGGTAAATAACATTCTTCGATGATACCTTTGATTACTTTCTAGGATGTTACGGTTCGTCCATTTGATGACGGTAAACACTTCCAAGTAGAAACGAATGAAAACCACTCGCTAAGCTCTGATGGACACCCCGCGGGTTTCTGGCCTTGAACTGTAAACGCCTCAGAACAGCATCAATCAATAGTGAAGAAGGAAGTATCTGCGCTTGTGGAAGCATGGAGAAAGTGGAATTATTGTTATCTACTGTACCTGAAAACCAATGTTGATGATCAGCTTGAAGTACAATTATTACAATGGGTAACACATATTATATATATATATATATATATATATATATAATAATAATAATAATAAAACTGACTCTGTACGTATCTAGATCCTAAAATTTTACAAAAGCAAACCTTGAGGACCACAAATAACCGGCAGAATCTAAGTCCGTTACTGTCCATCGCTATAAAGCGTTGGACAAGAGGGGGAAAAAAA
Organism: Ascarosepion bandense; assembly: GCA_037127315.1. Taxonomy (NCBI): domain Eukaryota; kingdom Metazoa; phylum Mollusca; class Cephalopoda; order Sepiida; family Sepiidae; genus Ascarosepion; species Ascarosepion bandense. The sequence continues at coordinate 150,967 of JBBBDQ010002572.1, forward strand.
GAAAACCGCGGAGTACCGACAATACATACAGTACCTCGCAGCAAAGAAAAAAAACCCTCAAACGGAACCAACCACAAAGAAAGAAAAGTGCTCGATACAAACTAACCAATTCGAATTAACAAAGAGGAAGTAACGTAGAGCAAAAACATACGTGAAAAAATCACAAGATCGCCAAGACCTACCGCGGTTTCGCACAACGGCTCGTCAGGGCAACGGCAGACCAGGGTGTGTCTATTTATTTGGTTAATCCCTGGTCTGCCGTTGCCCTGACGAGCCGTTGTGCGAAACCGCGGTAGGTCTTGGCGATCTTGTGATTTTTTTCACGTATATATATATATATATATATATATATATATATATATATATATATATATATATAATATGTGTTACCCATTGTAATAATTTAAAATCTTTTATAAATTATATTACTCTGTTAAATTAAATAAATGAATTTAACATTGAGTTCTTACGAGTTCGTCTCTAGCGGAATTTACCTGGATTGTATAACAAGTGTACTATATATATATATATATATATATATATATATATATATATATATGTATATATATATATATATATAAGTAAGTAGCTAATCTAGAGCATATGGACCTACCAAATCGTCAGGGCAAATTGGCTTTAGAGTAGCTACTTACTTATTTGCTCTGCTATTGTATTGAGAGCTTTACGTGTTAGGTTCCTCGTCTCGGGGTTTTTTTTCTTTCGACTAGTACTTTGACTAATGTTCAAGTGCTTAGTTCGTTTCTTTTTTTGTTACCATTTTCCCCCCTCCGCGTTTGTACTCGGTGGATTTTTGAGACGCGTTCAAAGATAAATTTACAGTTATATATATGTATATATTTTTTCATTTATTACCTTTGTATGTATCTATTGTTGATTTTTTTCTTTTATGTTATATAATGTAATGTATTGTACAACTGACGTAACTGGATGGTGGAAGGTGAAGGTCGACGGAAGAAATGCAGCTCTATATATATATATATATAAATGAATCATGCCACAGAACCATTTGCATAAAACAAGATTTTCCTTTACTTCGTTTTCCTTCCTTTTTCTTTTTTTACAGAGTGGGTTTCTCGTCTACACATACTGAGACACGTTGGTACCCTGACATGGATTAATGGTTAGCGCCAGAACAAATACTGACCAGGTCCTTCATATCTTCGTCCTTACACCACATGTAAGCCAAATTTTAAAAATCTTCATTCTGAGATGTGTGATTACATAACTTATAACTACATCATAACTGGCTTATAGCATGCGGCTGCTATGGCGACTTCCTCGCCTTTTCAGTTTAACTTTATTTTTTCTTTCTTCGTTTTTCTTTGTTTCTTAAACCTTTCTTTTTTCTTATTTAATTTCTTTTTCATTTCAGCGTCAATCACAACGCACTCATTGGCCAACCTAAGAACTGATCTATACTAAGTCCAAGTACACACTGCCCTGCCAAGGGATTGAATTCACAATGACTATTTCACCAAAGATGAGAACCAGAGTCAGAATATGAATATAACTCCTTGCTCCAGAAACTCAAAGAGAAACTGGTGTTACTTCATTCGGCTATTACTATCGGTAAACCATCACAAATGTCAACCCTCCCTGTCATTTATATTTTACGAAAGCATGTCGAATAAACACATTTACTTCAATTCCAGTTAGAAATAACGAAAGTAATTGTTACGTTAATCAATTTTGATTTCCTGATATCGATATCAAATAAGTTTTTTCGTCGTAAACTGAATTTTGAAGGCTAAATAAGTCCTCTGAGTTAATGGTATCATGGCTGAGATTAAGAACTGCAATTATACCTACTTTGAGCCAAACCTGAAGCAAAAACTAAAATAAAAGGGCTGAAAAAATACAGAGAGTTATACTTTGCCTGTTTTTCTTTCTTTTTCTTTTCTTCTTTAGCAAGTTTGTTGTCAATTTTGTGGCATCGACCCTCCTCTGTGATAACCTAAAGAAAAAAAATGTAACGCTCAATACACTGAAAGAGAAAAGTGAAAGTCGGTGAGAAAGTGACTGAAGTCGAACTGCCAGGTCAGGATCGATTATATTGCAGATACTCGTTTGGATTTTGTTGAGAACCTCAAAATGATTGGCAGGATCCCCCGATCATATATGGCAACAGTATTTAATGTATGAACGAAATGGCAGACTTATAAATATGCAAAATGGATTCTGCCGAGAAAAAAGTAAGTTATATCCAGGAATGGATACGGGTTGAAAATTACAGAGTGCGCCATTAAAAAGTAATAATAAAGACGTGTAAATTACACATCCGGCTGGTTGATATGAATAATGTATATTTTAAAAGTAATTTCCCCTTTTGTGTTTATTATTCAATGTAATAGACAATGTAAAACAATGTTTAATCAATTTTTTGTTTTGTTTCGAACCAAAAAATTTACATTAATTGGAAATCTATGAATGCACAGTCAATCGTTGAATTATTATGGAGAAAAGGTTCTACTACTGACGTTTTCGTCATTGTAGTCTACAGTTTTATGCATAAAGATTTTCTCTTACCCGAGAGAAAATATTAGTAAGGTTATTAACCAATGTAAAATCATCGCCCAGAAAAAAATAACAAAAACAAAAACGAAACGAAAAACAAGAATGCTTCAAGAAAATAAGAGGAATGCTGACGAGGTCAACACAATCTTTCGAAAGGTTAAATGTTGATTTTAAACGCCCATTCCACGTGTAGCCAAAATATCTGCTAACTATAATTGATAAGCGCTACAGATTTCCATTTGCCATCACATGCAGAGATGTCAGTTCCACCACTGCTAAGCCCTGTTTATGCCTGGCGTTTCTTGTATTTGAGATGCCAAGCTATATAGATTCCAACAGCGACCCTTTCGTTTATGTCAGATAAATGGAAGCAGTCTCTTCACGCCAAAAATATTACTACTAGCCGTACTGCAAACAAAGGATGGTAAATTTTTTATTTGTTCCCCGAAGGCCTTTATCCCTTCAAATATTTCCGAAACATCCTTATTTCCATGCAAATGCAAATGCTGAACTCAAATCGATAATTGTTTATTGACGAAACTTAACTTTTTTCACGTTAACAACCAGAAAAATATCGAACATCTTGTCGCTATTTATCTCACCACGTAACCACGCTTCAAAAAATGTTGTTCACTGCAGAATGACTTCACGCGTAGTTTGCCGATTTCTCGGCCTATTTACTTCCTTTTTGCAATTACTACGCGGACATTTAGTTCCGAAACCAAACAAATCGCAGAGTAATTGCTCAAAGGAAATAAATAGGCCGAAATAAGTATCCTACGCCTCAAGTCATTCAGCGGTGAATCAGATATGAGAACTGTGGTAAGGGGTGAGATATTGCCCGATTTTTTCTAGTCGATAACATGAAAAAAGGTAGGTTTCTTCAATAAACAATTATCGATTTGTGTTCAGCGTATACATTTGCACGGAATTAAGGATGTTTTGGAAAGATTTGAAGGGGTAAAGGCCTTCTGGGAACAAATCAAAAATTTACCCAAATGATTAGAAGGGTTCACTTATATTTTCGAGAAGATGTTGCTGTTAGCTCTGAAAATTAATATTATCTTCTTCCATTTGGCAAAATCGTTAGTGCCTGTTGCCTTATAATCTGTAAGATCTTTAATTATAGCCACTTGGAACTTTGAACCACACGAAGAAAGATACATTTATGTCTGTGAATCGTTGGAGTTGTAAAATAGGTACTATAACCAGATATAATTACTTTTTTAAAGCTATTATCAAATCACTGGATGCCCGTTGTGGTGCAGTGGATATCAGCTCGGAACGAACCGAGTTCGTATTCCAGTTAAATTTGTTGTATCCATTTAAACGCAAATATCACTGGGAAAGGTATTAATACATCTCTTCTCCCTCCAACTATGGGTTAAATAGCAGGACAGATTTGGTTCTACAGCCTTGCTCAGCAATCAGTCTATCGCAGAAAGTAGTGGGATCCTATTGCGGGAAAATCTTCTTCCCAGTCCGTCATGTCTCGAAAGAGACATGATCGCCCAAGCCTGTATCACAGATAGCATTTAACTGACTCATCATATCACTATAGACAAAGCAGTCCAGATAACGAATATCAATTTTTAAACTACGGAAGTCAAGGAAATATATGCATATACGGCATGATTTTCAGGCAAAACAAAAAATAAAATAAAATAAATATTCTAAAATTCGTAATCTGGAGTTCCTTATTTACACTATTTATACTCGAACTATTGACTTCATCTTTGTCATGGTTTCATTACATTTCAACTATTTTGCCTCCGGACTGCTTCAGGCGTTTATTGATCTGGCTAATTTATAGGCAATTCATAACTGACCTCTTTAATTAATCTACGGGGCTAGACCGTTCTAATTAAACTGTCCATGTCTAGGCATATCGTCTAGTTCTAATTTATAGTACTGATCAGTTCTTGCTTGACCGTTTGAACTAAGTCCAAGTACACACTGCCCTGCCAAGGGATTGAATTCACAATGACTATGTCACCAAAGATGAAAACAAGAAGTCAGAATATAAATATAACTCCTCACCCCAGAAACTCAGAGAGAAACTGGTGTTACTTCATTTGGCTATTACTATCGTTAAACCACCAAAAATTTCAACCCTCTCTGTTTTTTTATATTTTACGAAAACATGTCGAATGAACATATTTACTTCAATTCCAGCTGGAAATAACGAACATAATTGTTACGTAATATAAGCCCTTCTATGTAACAGCGAATGTGTGACAATCTCTTCACTGGTGATGAAGATACTTGAAGCAACAGAAATGTGGTTCTACAGAAGGATACTGACAATACCAAATACAGCACGACGATACTTTAGAGAAAATGGAAATAAGATAAGTTTCCTCGTCATTATTCCTGTATTACCTCAATAATCCCTCCAAGTTCCTTCAGGCACACTGTTCTTGTCACATTTTAGATCTGAGTTTTGTTACGTGACTCATAAAGCTGATCTTTCGGTAGAATTCATATTCATTTGCACATGGCTTTTTCGGTAACGCTATGAAAATTGATCTGCTTTTATTATCCGGGATTTAGCCACCGTTGTAAATTTCATTTATAATTTCTGTGATTTTATCGACACCGAAATCGTCTAAGGCTTCCAATATCCCTATTACAATATCGTCTGGTCAGGCTACTTAATTTCTATTCAGTTTGGTCAGTGCAGCTTCCACTTCGGATTTTAATATATCTGGCCAATATGCTTTTACAAAAAATATATATTTATAATTCTCGACAGTCGGAAACTTATATTAGTTAACTTTAAAGTAACTTTCATATACCGATTGCTATTATTTAAAAGGCAGATTAAATTACTTTTATCATGTTTAATGTTAGTACTTCGTTTCACATTAGGCATTATTTAACGACGATGATAGTAGTATTGAAAATAAGTATCAGAATTTTGATAAAGAAAACAACGAATTTTACGAATTTGAAGATGAATAAATTTCACTGGTAATTGTAATGTTTTGCTCAGATGTAATAATTGTTTGATTTTCATTTGGTTTTCTTACTTTTGGATAAAATAAAGATTTTATTGGATAGCGTATGTTTTTTTCCTATTCTTTTTCGTTTAATTGGAATCATGGTTTGTTTTATCAAAATTATACCTTATAAATATCGCCTAGGGTGTACGATTTACTAATAATTTTACTAGTTAAAAATTTTTGCAGCAACAATATTTGCAGTTTATATAATCTGACATGTCTAAAAGAAAATTGGCTGCCTAAATACACAAATTTATATATATATATATATATATATATATATATATAAAATTATTTATAAATGGAACTTTGCCTGTGTGTGTATGTGTGTGTGTCTGTGTGTGTGTGTGTGTGTGTGTGTGTGTGTGTCCGTTACCTATAGAAAAGGCTGAACCGATTTTCTTGAAAATTTACACAGTTGTACTATAAGCGTCGGTGAGTGTTCTTAGCTAGGTTTTGTGTCGAGGTACCCCGATAAATATCGAAAATCGATAATCGAAAAAATCGGGTTATAGAAGGAATGGTCCGATTTTAATCAAATTTGATACACTCATAGACAAAGATATAAGAAACGATATTCAGAAGTTTCAAGGTTGCAGTTCTTACAATAGTGCAGAAAACCGATAATATATATATATATATAAGGCAAGATGTTTGTGTGAGTGTCTGTTTATCTGCCTGTATGTCTGTATTTTTTTTAGCCCTTTTATTTTAGTTTTTGCTTCGGGTTTGGCTCTAAGTAGATATAATTGTGGTTCTTAGTCTCAGCCATGATACCATTTACTCAGAGGACTTATTTAACCTTCAAAATTCAGTTTACGACGAAAAAAACGTATTTGATATCGATATCAGGAAATCAAAATTTGACTTACATCCATTCATTTTTCTTTCAGTCTACCGTTTCACTTTAACTGGAAACAATTATTGCTTTTTAGTCTTTCGTGCCAACGTCCAAAGAATCTGAGCTCCAGGAACATGAATTAGTTTTTAAGCTTTCATTATACCTGAGCAACGCCGGGCTATACTGCTAGTACATATATATATATATATATATATATATATATATATATATATATATACCTTTGCGAAGTCCCTCAGGCTAAGGTAAGTTTTTTTTCTCTTCATAGTTTTTAACTGTTGGATTTTTTGAGTGTTTATTGTTTTATATAGGATGTACGTGGGTGGTGCAGTGGATATCGACTCGGAATGGGAAGTCGGGGAGCTGAGTTCAAATTCCAGTTGCTTTCATTTACGCTCAAATGCTCTTGGGAAAGATATTAATCTGTCTCAACTCTCCAGTTACGGATTAAATAACGGGACAGATGGGGTTCTATAGCCTTAGCTGGCAACCAGTCTACCGCTGCAAGTAATGGCGACCTACTGTGGGATAATCCTCTGCCCTGTCAATCATGTCTTTTTCGAGACACGATCGCATAATCCAGTATCACGTATGGCATTTAACTAACTGATTGTTTTATAAACGATGGCATGGTAACTATTTATAAATGTGGACGGTACTAAATAAAACTGAGGTCTGTTGGCTTGCACATTGAACGGAAGTAATCTTTCTAAGTCACGGAGCAATATTTTGGTAGGTGTACATAAACAGATATATATATATATATATATATATATATATATACATAAACAGATGTATGGTGATGAGCGATTTAGATTAATGGCGTGAGCATTATTTCTCTTTCTCTGCCATTATCGATTGCCCTCTCGTCACCACGTTTGTCTTCATATTGTAAGATTCTATAGATTTGTTGTATTCCTAATATGACTTAGATTCCTGTTAGGTCGTGACTCTTCTGTTTTTGCATCCTTTGAAATCAATATAGTGCGATTCAATCGTTGAAAATAATGACCAGAGGCATGAGTATGCGGAATTGCCTATTGTTTGAATTTCCTTTTCTTTGAAAAACACTAAGAAAAAAAAGAAGTAAAAACTAGAAACAAAAAACACAACAAAACGGTTGAAAACTATTAACACAGTCCATCTTGGTTGATTGGTAATTTGCTATGCGTGGCTTAGACGTCGTACAAGACCAAAAGTATGAGGCACTTGTGAGAATAAAATTCCTTATTCAGTTCTGTTACAGACTTTCAACCATTGTAACATGTTGAAGTGTTTCTTAGGAGAATAGTTGTTGTGGGATTTTCACCTTTTTCTATGATAATGGACTTGACTTGAGTATATATATACTCCTGCCGTAGTGAGTACAGTTAGTTATTGTAAAGATCTGTTAAAGTTGTCGGGGACTACCGGACTGATCCGTAAGTTACCGACAGATACCGAAGTTATCTAGAGAATACCGCGTCAGAAATCAGAATAGCTCTGAGGTTCACTTAGCTCGAATAATATTACACGGACGCTGCTGACCTTGAACGGGATCTACACTCTGTGGTGCACTGGGGCAAGAAGTGACTTGTCAACTTCAATTCGTCTAAGACCAAGCTGTTGTCTGTCAACCATTACAGGCAACCTCTCCTGCCTCCCATAAGCATGGACCAAGCGATTCTCCCGGGGAGCAATACACTACGCCTGCTCGGACTTACCCTGTCCTCAGACCTCAAATGGAACCACTATATTGAATCCATAGCAAAATCTACTGCTAAGAAGTTTGGTGACTATGTCGATCCAGGATGTTTTTTTCGCCTGAATCCATCCTGCATATATACAAGTCAACCATCCGTCCGTGCTGCCATTTATGGTCAGGTGCCCCTGCCGTTCTTTTCAGTGTTCTTAACAGGCTCCAAAGGAGAGTCTGTAATATGATAGGTACTGATCTGGCGGCTCGACTGCAGCCGCTTCCCCACCGTTGAAATGTTGCCTCCCTTTGTCTGTTCTATAAATAATTTCATGGCTTCTGCGCCAACGAACTTAAGCCACTGGTGCCTCCTCAACAGGTGTTTACTCGTGTAACCAGACTGGTAACTGGGTCGCACCCATTCACAGTCAGGTTAGCCAAATGCAGATGAAAATTCTACTCCTGCAGCTTCTTCTCTCGCACTTCCCGCCTGTGGAACTCGCTCCCGTATTCTTGCTTTCCTAACGGCTACAACCTCCAGAAATTTAAATGCAAAGTCAATACTCATCTACTAACCACTGGACTCTAGCTATCTCTCCACCCCCGTATAACCTTCCCTTTCTCTCCACCTATGTATCTGACATCGCACCTGCTTTCTCAGCTTTCTATTGCTCCTTTCTAACTAGTTTGTACTCCTCACCCTTTTCTAATTAATCTTTTTACCATTATGTAGCGCCCTGCACATCAGTGGCATTTCCGCCTTGCTCGGGGTGAAATGATTAAATATATATATATATATATAAGAGACAATGAATAAAATTTGAAGCAAGGTGACTGTCACATTATTACCATTTAACCAACGTTTTTCATATGGATTCCTTCATTTAGAATCACGCATATAAATATAGGATTACGACCATATCAAGTTGAAATCCTGAAATTCAACAAAATTAAGCTACGTCGCCCCAAGCAAGGCATTTTACTGCCACCGTTTTGCATAGGAAGATAGGGGTGTGAGAAAGTGGGTAAGAGATAGATAAGAATACTGATGAGAGTGGGGTGGACAGAGAAAAAAGCATGAGAGAGAGGATGCAGGTTAGTGAGTTAGGAGATGACTATCGATTTTACATTTAAATTCTTGATCTATAAATTTAACCCATCTACATTTTAAATCTAGATGGGTTAACGCTTGTGAATGATGGATTCTATAAGCAGCGATGTACGGCTGGTCTAATAGATAATAGTTCTGAATTGTTAATCGTAAAGCTGAGTTACAAATTCCATTGACTTCATTATATATAATTTATGTTCAAATAAGCTTGTCAGAGATATGAACGTAACTATTAAACCACCAACTACTGGTTAATTAGTAAGATTTATTTTGTGGATTCCAGGTAAGAAGCCACACAAAATAATGAACAACAAAAACAGATATTTAGAAAGAAAAATAGGTTATATTAAACGTAGAGATACAAACGGGAACGCAGGTTAGTAAATCCAGGAGTACCTTCAGTAAGAAATAAATATATACAAATCTTGAAGTGAAGTCGGGGAAATAGTATATCCGTGTAGATTATTCTAGCTGAGTGGAGTTCAGAGCTAGTCTGACTTCTGATGCGGTAGTCTGTGGGTAAGTTCGGTATCTCTCGGTAACTTACGTATTCGTTCCGGTACTCTCCGATAACTGTAACGGATCTCTACGAATATTCTCTACTTCCAACTGCAACGGATTTCAGTCACCTTCCCACTTAAGGCGAAATGTGACACAAGGTGTTTTTAATGTGGGTGTTCCCGGCCATATAGCCAGGCCCAAAAATATCTGTCTATCTTTCCCCAGTCGTGATTCTACCCTTCGGCGGAACCACGACTGGGTTAGTGCTCTCTGCTCGAAAGCAGAGAGAGCTCTTCGCCCGAAGGCAGAGAGCTGACAGTGTCATAGTAGCAGAGGCAACTGCCAACTGCAACGGTATTTAGTCACCTTCCCACGTATAGCAAAATGTCACACAAGGTACTTTTAATGTAGGTCTTCCCGGTCATAGAGCCAGGCCAAAAATATCAGTCTATCTTTTCCCAGTCGTGATTCTACCCTTCGGCGAAACCACGAGTGAGTTAGCGCTCTCTGCTCGAAAGCACAGAACGCCCTCCATCCGAAGGCAGAGAGCTAACAGTGTCATAGTAGCAGAGGCAAATACCGGCTGCGATGGTATTTACCCACCTTCCCACTCTATGGCGAGATGTGACACAAGGTATTTTTAATGTGAGTCTTCCCGGCCATAGTGCCAGGCCAAAAATATCTGTCTACCTATCGTGATTCTACCCTTCGGCGGAACCACGATTGGGTTAGTGCTCTCTACCCGAAGGCAGACAGCTGTGTCATAGCAGCAGAGACAATTGCCGGCTGCGACTTCTGTTCTCTCTATGACAGGAGTATATGTATACCCAATCAAGTCTATTATCATATAAAACTGGTAGATCCCACAACACGTTTATCACTAAACAATTATCTCCCTAAAAGAATTCTTAAAATATAACAATGTTCTTTCGCTGTAAATAACCTGCACAAGGTTTATACATTATAGAAACGACCAATACATCAACACACACACACGCACACACACACACACACACACACACACACACATATATATATATATATATATATATATATATATATATAGTCATTCCTATCTAACCGCACATTGAAAGTGGTATTAAACGGACATGCCTCCCAGAACTACCATACGAACGCGGGTGTCCCTCAAGGCTCTATCCTAAGTCCTACGCTCTTTCTGATCTACATTAATGATCTCCCTGATACCATAAGATCCCAAGTAGGTATGTACGCCGATGACACAACAGTTTATTCTCGCCTCGATCAAAAATCTGGTGTGGGCGACAAAGCTAACCTTGCAGCCGAGCTTGGAAAGGACCTCCAATGGGGTAAGAAATGGCTCGTAAATTTTGATGCTTCTAAAACGAAGCTACTATCAATTAATCATCATAGACAATCGCACCAACCTCCTATTAGCATGGACCAGGCTTGCCTCCCAGAGAGTAAAACACTACGCCTCCTTGGTCTCACACTTTCAGCGGACCCCAAGTGGAATGACTATATCGAATCCATTGCTAAATCCGCTGCTATGAAAGTCGGTTCTCTGTGCAGGGCCCGGATGTTTTTTTCCGTCTGAATCTATCCTGCACATTTATAAATCTACCATCCGCCCGTGCATTAAATACTGTTGCCATATCTGGTCGGGTGCCCCTGCTATTCTCCTTGAGCTTCTCGACAAGGTACAGCGGAGGGTCTGCAATGTGATCGATACAGACTTAGCAGACCGCCTGCAGTCTCTCTCTCACCGGCGCGACGTGGCTTCCCTGTGTCTCTTCTATAAATACTTTCATGGCTTCTGCTCCGATGAACTTAGATCACTGTTGCCCCCTAGGTTCGAATTTGCACGAGATACTAGATTAGCAACTAGATCCTACCCTTTTACAGTGAAACCGACAAAATGCAACCGCAACTTCTACTCCAACAGTTTCTTTTCTCGCACTTCCCGACTGCGGAATTCCCCTCCACAAGACTACTTCCCCGACGGCTACAATCTCTAGGAGTTTAAATGTAAGGTCAATAGATACCTCCTAACAAACTAACCTGCTTCCATCCTTTCAAACACTCTTCCCACCCACCCAACTATCTATCACCCCCCCTTCTGACATTTCCTGTATCTAACCACTCTTTCTATTTACCTTCCCCCTATGTAGCCCCAAGCGCAATAATGGCAGGGGAATGCCTTGCTTGGGGTGAAATGATTATATATATATATATATATATATATATATATATAAGGAAAACGTTATATAAATAAATATTTTATATACCAAGAACAGTTTTAGATGACGGAATGAGGAAAATAAATGTAAAATTTAAGCGTTGACTCTTTTTATTAATGATGTGCGTTTTAGTAGAGTGGATATCGACTCGTAATGACAAATTAGGGAGCCGAGTTCGAATTCCAGTTGAATTCCTTGCATTCACTTACGCACAAATATCCTTGGGAAATGTATTAACCCGTCTCTTATGAGTTAACCGGACAGATTGGGTTTTATAGCCTTTGCTGGCAACCAGTCTAAGTAATGGCAATCTACTGCGGAATAATCTTATATATAATATATCTATATATATATATGTGTGTGTGTGTGTGTGTGTGTGTGTGTGTGTGTGTGTGTGTGTCTAGCCACACTGATGGGCTGTGATGCAGCGAAACAGGCTTGTATGTGGATGACTAATATATTATGCTCTCATTACGATTGAGCTCTCTGCAGAAGAAATTTTTTTAAAAAGGTTCCCACTTCTGCTATATGTGTGACTCTTCACAAATAAATTGAGTTCTTTCGGTCACTGGCGTGTGTATACACATATACAAGACGTTAAAATTTCCCTTCTCTGCTTCCATGCGCCTATGGCTTAGGGAGTAGCTACTCCGACTGACACCAAATCGGTCGAGTTTCCATCCTGGCCAGAAGCAAGAGGATGTGTCTAGACACACTGATGATCTGTGATAAAGCGAAACAGTCTTGCATGTAGATGACTAATGTATATATATATATATATATATATGTGTGTGTGTGTGTGTGTGTGTGTGCGTGTGTATGTATACATATATAAATGCTTTGGTGAATTCCCTCAAGCTAAGTTAAGTTTGTCTGTTCGTCGTTTTTAACTGTTGGATGTTTTTACTGTTAACTGCTTTATATAGGGTGTGCGTTTTGGTGCAGTGGATATCGACTCAGAACGAGAAATCGGGGAGCTGAGTTCAAATTCCAGTTGCATACACTTCCGCGCAAATACTCTTGGGAAAGCTATTAATCTGTTTCATTCCTCCAGTTATGGGTTAGATAATAGCACAGATTGTGTTTTATATCCTTGGCTGGCCACTAGTCTACCGCAGAAAGCAATGGCAATCTAATGCGGGATAATATTCTGCCCAGTCAATCATGTCTCTTTCAAGAGATGATCGTCCAAAGCGTGTATCACGTATGGCACTTAACTGACTAGCTCTCTTTCTTGCGCATACGGAATCCCACCAGGATAAGCAACACTTAATTGGCATAAATTCATTGCATCGTTATTCAGTCACTTGAGGATTTTGTCATTGCGTTCTGTCGAATTATGCGTTCCTTCTTCATCATGTGCCGTGTTCCTTCAGGACGTAGGCGATCATTGATTTCTATTTGCTCCTGTCACCTTTGGTTCTTACTATATTTCCACCGGGGATCTCTCCCAAACCCCGCTCCGCCATCCATTTTTTGAAGCCTATCAAATATGTCCGCGCTGTTTTCCCTTGTCTTTATCTGTATTCGTCTTCTGAGTATCCGATTCTCTAAACCCTCTTTCGTTATTACTTGTCCTATAAACCTCATCTGTCTCTTCCTGAAGTTATGTACACGTTTTCTTCTGGTTTGCCTCCTCTCCAACACCTTGTCGTTACTCAGGGACTTGGTCTATGGTATCCATAGCATCCTTTAGTAGAACCACATTTCTGCCTTCTCGAGCCTCTCCTTCATCCTTAAAGAGATCATCCAACATTTGCTTCCATACGGAAGGGCAAATATTAAATCGCAGTCCAGCATTCTTTTGTTTGTTTCCAAGGAGATCTTCGTGTCTCTTAGTAATCTGGTTAGTTTTTTTTAAATGCGTCCTTAGCCAAGCTAATTCATCTTCGGATCTCAGAGTCGCACTTACCATCCTGTGTCAGAATGCTTCCCAGGTATTTAAATTTCTTTACTTGTTTTATTTTAGTTTCCCCGACTTGTAATTAGCATTTTCGGGTCTTCTTTTTGGTGACGTCAATGAAATATATACTTTTTCAGACAAAATTGTTTTCTATAATAGATGAACGATGCCGATTTTTATTCTAGGACTTGATTACGGTATCTTTAATTGCTAGAATCGCTGACCAGGTACATTCTGTTTACCTATGGGAAACTGTTTATTGTAAGAGACATCTGGAATATATGCTGGATATAAACGAACTTCTAATTCTATCTCCGTTGTTTTTGATGCGCTGTGAAGGCAGGCAGATGTTTCAGTACAATAACCATCTCAACACAAAGCTTGCTTTTATTTAAATTCAAACGTGTCATTTGTTTCTAGTAGCGTGTTGTAATAACATTTTATCTAGGTGGCAGGGATGCATTCATTTTCTTATTGCGTTCAATCGACTTAATAATAATGTAGTGTCTGTCAAAACAGAGAGTAATAAGCGCTACTATATATGAAATATTAGTTTTTAGACTAATAAAGATGGTTAAAATAATAACGGTAACAAGGTGACTGTTCTTTTTTGCGTGTAAAAGATTCAAGTTTGCCAATATTATATTTGAATATTTGAAGATGAAACTGACTGGCTTAGCAAGTAGCCGAAAGAGAGTTTCAAAATGACAAGAGCAAAAGAGGAAACTGGCAGCATAGAACCTTCGGTTGCATCTAGCAATTTCAACTGCAAAATGATGAGATCTTACCTCTAACCAAATAGTACGCTTAATTCATAAAATTAAATTACCAAAGAGGAAATATCATCAGAACAATTGCCATGAAAATATTTAGTAAAATAACCCTGGAAAGATACGTTACAGCGTTAGGAAAATGACTGAAGCCGAGATGTCATGTTAGAACCAATGACATTGCAGATTCTTCTTTGAATTTTATGAATAATCCCTAACTACATAGCAGTAAAATTCAATGTAAGAAGGAAATATTAGACTTATAAATCTGTAATCTCGATTTTCGCGAGAAGAATTGTCACGCACGACATAGTGAGCCAACTTTCTTAACAGCAGACATAGCAATTGATTTAATATAATTTTTCCACTCCATATCAGCGGATAACATTAGCCTGAGGTGGCACAAAGAATTCCTCTCCTGGAGGTTAACATGATGATGGAAGGTAAAAACGGATCTTTCGGACGTTTAAAAGAGAACAGTTTCGTTTTGAAGGCGTGAAAATTAACGATCCGTTTCTTACACCACTTAACAACAGTTTGTATGTCTTTTTTCATATCAGCTTCCAATTTAACCTTATCGAAACAATCACATTTAAAACTAAGAGAAGTGGAAATAGTTGTGTTATCTCTCTCTCTTGCTCTCTCTCTCTCTCTCTCTCTCTCTCTCTATATATATATATATATATATATATATATATATATATACAGGGTGTCGATAAAGTTCAAGTGCAAATTAAAATACTTGTAGCTTTGGAATTATAAATGATACAAACAATCTGTAAAAAGCACAAGAAAGAAAAAATATTTATTATTATTATTGGGATTGTCAATTTTCAACATGTCTACCACCATTACGCATAGACAGGCTAATACGACTGTGTAATTCCTGGAAAACCTTTTGAAGCTGATTTTCAGTAAGACTCTCAATCATGTCAATTATCCTAGTTTGCAATTCTTTTCAGGATCAAGGTTTAGTTGAATAAACATGAGTTTTCACAGGTCCCCATAAAAAAATCCAACGGAGTCAAACAGCAATTCTGAAGAAAAAACAGCAAAACAAACAAACAGAAGTCATTTAAAAAGGAAAATACGTAAAACAAACAAAAAATCAATAGATTTTCTAAAGACAAGAAAGAAATAATAGATATAACAATGGTGTAAAGCACACACACACATACATGAACTAAATCATTTACAGGTACACACATATACACACATACTTATTACAATTAACGACAGCAGTAGCAGCGAAGGTGGACCATTTGTTTAAAGGCACGGTCTAACAGCGGACACCGTGAAACCAAGCTCTCCTATCATTCTGAAGATGAGATTCTGATCTCGAAATATTAATGAATAATAAATAGGTAATACTCAACACCTTCTTTACCTTATTTTATTATACTAAACGCATTGTGATAGCCTTCAAATACGCCTTATATACAAAATGCTTCAAGCAAATTACAAAACTCTCCTAGACATATCAATGTTAATTTATCCTTTTTAGAGATTGTATCATGTATAGTTACAAAGTTAAAAGTATTTTAAATTACATACAGACTTTATAGACACCCTGTATATAAAAATTTGAAAACTGATTCCAATGCATTTGCCTTAGAAATTAAGGAAAATATACAAGAATATGACAATAATTTTTAGAACAAAATCTACTATACGGAACCTAAGAGAGATCCATTTTCTCATAGTAAGTGTGGTATTCTGAGGACCATAGAAGTTATGCCAGGATTCGTCATTGGAGGTCAAAATTTAAACAACATAAGGTACGCAGATGATGCAGACCTGATAGCAGACACGGAAAGAAAACTACAAGACCTCCTACAGAAGGTATCTGCAGAGAGTGACAAGAAAGGACTACAAATAAACTGCAAGAAAACCAAATGCATGGTCAACAGCAAAAGAGGGCACCACAAAATGCCAAATACAGGTCGGGGATACTAAAATCAAGCAGATACAAAAGTTTAAATACCGGGGAAGTGTTATAATAGAAGACGGAAAGTACGATACAGAGATCCGAAGGCGAATTGACATGGCAAAGGAAGCATTCCAGAAGTTGAGTAAAGTATAAAGAAAGAGCACAATTTCGCTAGAAACAAAGAAGAGAATAATGGATTTCTATGTGATTTCAGTTCTTCAATACGGCAGTGAATGCTGGACAGTAACATCGAAGATGAAGGAAAAACTTGAAGCAACTGAAATGTGGTTCTACGCATATCATGAACCGAGTATGTGAGCAATGATGAGGTTTTGAAAATGCTGGAAACGAAAAGTAAATTAATACTGAGCATCAGGAAGAGAAAACTAAAGTTCCTGGGACATGAATGGGGAAAGAAGGCTTGGAGAACCTGATACTAACAGGCCAGATAGAGGGAAAAAGAGACAGAGGAAAGCAGCGGAGAACATATTTGAAGGACCTGACCAGGTGGATGACGGAACGAGGGTTGCGTGGTGTAGCAGGAGAAAGCGTGCTAAGAGCCACCAGTGATAGGGAGATGTTGAAAGCCATGGTCGCTTACGACCTGAAGGGATAGGGCACATAGAAGAAGAAGAATTTGTGAGTAATCAAATTGTTAAAAAATGCATCACCTAATCCTCTAGCGTGAAGCGCGATATTAAGTCGCTTGGCCACTTAGAGCCAATTCACCAAAGCGACTATAGGTCTACTCCTGTTTTATATTTTTCCTTGCCTTTTACGTCCGAAGTTAAATTACGCATACAGTAAGATCGTGTTTTATTATCAAGCAATACCTTAATATCATTCTGTTTATGCTTTGCTAAAATATAAATGAAAAATCATCTTCATACAAAAACAAACTGATTGATTGTTAGGCCTTTGTGTGGTCTGTTTATAAGACACTAGCAGTATAACGCGGCGTTGCTCGGGTGTAATGAAAGGTTTAAAATTAATCCATAGTCCTGGAGCTTAGACACAGCCTAAAAAATATTTGTGTGAAGTGAGAATCGGACAAAAATTGTAGATTTGTATAAAGGACATACAGACAAACAGATACACACACAAACATCTTGCCTTATATATATATATATATATATATATATATATATATTAATGATTTTCTGTACTATTGTAAGAACTGCAACCTTGAAACTTCTGAATATCGTTTCTTGTCTTTGTCTATGAGTGTATAAAATTTGTTTAAAATCAGACCACTTCTTCTATAACCCGATTTTTTCGATTATCGATTTTTTTTTCGATTTTCTTTTTTCGATTTAAAACGAAACCGTAGACTGAAAGAAAAATGAATGGATGTAAGTGAAATTTTGATTTCCTGGTATCGATATCAAATTTTCTGCACTATTGTAAGAACTGCAACTTTGAAACTTCTGAATATCATTTCTTATGTCTTTGTCTATGAGTGTATCAAATTTGATTAAGATCGGACAACTCCTTCTATAACCCGATTTTTTCGATTATCGATTTTCGAAATTTATCGGAGGTACCTTGACACAAAACCTAGCTAAGAACACTCGCAGACGCTTATAGTACAACTGTATAAATTTTCAAGAAAATCGGTTCAGCCGTTTCGGAGTCTATAGGTAACGGATTGCTGACTTCTTTTGTTTTAGTTTCTTCTAGTCTCTTTTTATGAACTCTATTTTTATTGCATTAACTAAATTTTTTTCCTCAAATAAAATCACTAAAATGTACCTATTTCACTGCATGAAAAACTACTGTTGCGTGCGAGTGCTTAAGTATATACACTACCGGCCATAATTATTAGGCAACCCCAGTGTTTAAAAAAAAATAATGTATTTCATATTATTTTTTAATACTTATTGCCAAGTGAATGCAAATAGAATGGTTATTTTGTTAATATTGCGCAATAACATGTGCATCAAATGAATTTATAAATATTTAATAATTATCTATATTACAGTTTTATCAAGGAAAGAATGAAGAAAATTTAGGGTGATTCGGATGAATTCATCTTTGCTTCCTTGCCTTGTAAAATTTTGCAAAGTAATAGTAACACAACAACCATTCTATTTTCATTTGGCAATAAATACTAAAATTAGTATGAAATACATCATTTAAAAAAAAAACAACTGGGGAGTCCTAATAATTATGGCCGGTAGTATATATACAAATTAATTGTTTTAATTTTTATTAAGGAATTACATAACCACAACAGAGAAACTTTCCAACCTTCCATGAGTATGAATCCTGCTAGTCTCTCAGAAAGCACTAAACTGCACCTCCTCGGTCTCACATTCTCAGCCGACCTCGAGTGGAATGATTACACCGAATCAATAGCTACATCTACTGTGCTAAGGAAGTTTTTCTTGTAAGAATTCATCTTGTACATTTATAAATCTACAATTCGTCCGTGCATTGATTACTCTTGTCATATCTGGTCGGGTGTTCCTGCTGTCCAAGTATTTTCACGGCTTCTGCTCTAACGAGCTTCATTTTCTAGTACGTATCTACACGAATTTACTCGTGCTACAACATTGTCATCGAAGTCTCACCCTTTTACCGTCAAAGTGAGCAAATGTAACTACCATTTCTACTCTTTCAGTTTCTTTTCTCGCTTTTAACGTATGTGGAGCGGTCATCCGTATATTTGCTTCCCTGATAACTAAAATCTCCCTAAATTTAAGGACAACGTCAATTGCTGCCTTATAACTCCTTGATTGGTATTTTTCTCTTATCATTTTATATTCAGTTAAGTGCCATACGTGATACACGCTTTGGGCGATCATATCTCGAATGAGGCATGACTGGTTGGACAGAAGATTATCCCGCAGTAGGTTGCCATTGCTTTCTGCGGTAGACTGGTTGCCGACAAACCCAATCTGTCATATTATTTAATCCATAACTGGAGGAACGAGACGGATTAATACCTTTAAATTCCAGTTGAATCCTTTGCACTCATTTACGCACAAATACACTTGGGAAAGGTATTAATTCTTTTATGTTAGTTACAGAAATAAAAGACATCTAATTTCTTCTTTTGGGGGCTTCATGCTGCAATGTTAATCTAGAATAATTTCTCTGTTGGATTTCACCTGGCACAAGGCCACTTCCAAAAAAGAACTTTCTACTCAAATCCTTACAAACCACCATTATTTTATAAGCGTTGAAAATCCATAATTAAACAAGCAAAGAAAAAGTGAAATGAAGTTGACAAAACATTAATTTGCAACGATACAGTGTATTAACAAATATTTAACAAGAATACATAATAAACAAAGATGTTGAATGATATGTGAAATTAGTTGTTTGAAATTGTCTCCCACAGACTGTGTGAGAATTACTGTTACAGATTTTAACGCAAGTTTGAATGTTCAGTGTTGTTGAAAGTAATCTCAGCGTGTTAAGAAAATTATGTAAGAAAATATTGCTGAAAATAATTGTTCAGATATAAAAGCTCATGAATAATGTTCATGGTGTTAGTTGTGTAAAAGATAGAATTTGAATATCAGAGTGAGTTGGGATTGTAGTCTTGTTGAGTATTGACATGATGTGTACTTAGGAAATGTCAGTGCCAACTATAATATTTGGTACATGTTAACGAAATAAAAGTCATCTAATTGCGTCCTGCAATTAGTGCGGGTGTGTGAGAGCATCAGAAGCAGTACTGCCTTGCTTGGTGTGTAATGATTATAAACAAATATGTCCTTGATTTTTACCTCTGTGAAGAAAGTGATAAAATATTGCAGGTTTGAATAGCTATATTAGTATTGTAAGTTAGAATTTATTGTCAAGCAGTGATGCCAATAAAAGTATTGTCCAAATTCATTTGTCTCTTCCTGATGCTCAGTATTAATTTCCTTTTTGTTGCCATTTTTTCCAACACCTCATCGTTGCTTGCATGCTCAGTCCACGATATCCGCAGCATCCTTCTGTAGAACCACATTTCTGCTGCTTCAGGTTTTGTCGTCATTTTCGATGATATTGTTCAGCATTCACTGCCGTATTGAAGAACTGACATCACATAGTAATCCAGCACTCTTTTCTTTGTTTCTAGTGAAATTTCTCTGTGTGCTAGTACTTTCACTCAGTCAGTTGAGTGCCATACGTGATACACGCTTGGGCGATCATGTCTCGACAGAGACATGATTGACTGGGTAGAAGATTATCCCGCAGTAGGTTGCCATTGCTTTCTGCGGTAGACTGGTTGCCGACCAAGGCTATAGAACCCAATCTGTTCTGTTATTTAACCCATAACTGGAAGGAATAGGCGGATTAATATCTTTCCCAAGGGTATTTGTGCGTAAGTGAATGCAATGAATTCAGATGGAATTCGAACTCGGCTCCCCGATTTCTCGTTCCGAGCCGATATCAATGCACCACAACGCACATCCTTTAGTACTTTATGCGTCTTAAAAGAAAGAGTTAAAATGAAATCCTGTTTTAAAGGAACATTAAGAAAAAAATTTAAAAAATGAGATCAGTATTGCGAACAGTACTTAATTACGATAAGTCCACTATTGTTTGAGTTAAGTTAGTTCTATTTTTGTAATAACCCCCGCCACCAAAAAAAAAAAAGAAAAAAAAAAGAAAACTTGAGAAAAACAAGCGTCGAAGTCGTGTGATTGCGAAATGGTAGATCTGATTCATTCGTTATATACGTTAAATGTTCCTAGATTACATAGCGATCCAGGGGATGAAGGTAAACTGTATCCGGCAGCAAAGCCTCTAATTGGGAGGTTGTGAGAAGCATGGAACCACCTCTTAATTGCTGCTGTGCCCAGGTCCACTCTCACTCGGAGTGGTAGCACCTGTTAGGTTCCCAGCTATGGGCAAATAGTTAACCCCTAAACTGGGGTCAAAACACATAAAAAGTATAAAAATACTCTTCTATAGAAATATATTCATAAAAATACTTTGTTAGAAATATATACATTTTTGAAGGAAAAATATTACCAACAATACATTTTTTTTTTTTTTTTTATAAGTGTTTCACCCCGAGCAAGGCATGTCACTGCCACTACTGTGCAGGGGGCTACGTAGAGTGGAGAAAGGCTGGTTAAATATAGGAAATAACAGAGGGTGGGTGATAGGCGGGTGAGGATACCGAGAATGAGGGTTGGGTAGATGAGAGTGTTGTGAGAATAGTTGGGAGTTAGTGTGATAGGAGGTGTCTATTGACCCTACATTTAAACACCTGGAGATTGTAACTGTCGGGAAAGCAGACTTGTGGAAGGGAGTTCCACAGGCGGGAAGCGCGAGAAAAGAAGCTGTTGGAGTAGAATTTACGGTTACATCTTATTTGTTTAACTGTAAAAGGGTGGGACCTAGTTGCTAATCTAGTATCTCGTGTAAAATTTTTGAAGAAAAAATTACCATGACATATTTTTGAAGGAAAAACATTTTGGATTACAAAACTAGAAGACATTTTCAGTTTTCTAAAATAAAAAAGAATAAAAACAAAATATTTCATTGAAATCTGACTAAATCAACCTTCTCACTATAACCGAACATTTAAAAAATATCTTAAAACCCCAACATTTTGGCATTAAATAAACCACAGAGGTTGATATGCCGTTAAACAAAACTCAGACACAAAAGATTACATAGCAGGGTTTATTTAATTAAAATATCTTATTATTATTACTTTTTTTCCATCGTCTTTCCTTTTCTAGCAACTTTATTTTCTGCAATGTCGAATGATTTAAATTAGTGGTTTCCCGATTTTTATTTCTCTGGACTGCGTTTTAGAAATGAAAATTTGCTCATGCCTCAACACGTTTTATGTGATAAAATACAAATTTAGAAAATACAAAAAAAAAATCAAAATCAAAAAGAGAATTAAAGGGAGATTACACTGGATTTGAAATCAGAACTTTACAACTGATAACTCTCTCCTCCAGTTTGTGAACCCTAGTTACTATAGTCTTAATACTTGATATAACACATATCACAATAAGAAAACTGGTCAATAATTATTTATCACTATTTATGCCCGGAGTCATGCATGTGATTTTAAGTAATTTTTAAATTGTATAAAATATGAATTCTTGAATATGATTTTAAATCCTTGATTATCCCTCAAACATTCCGCCTCACCTGCTATCTCCTTTCGCCTCACCTGCTATCTTTTTCCACCTTATCTGCTATCTTCTTCTGCCGAACCTATGGGTTGCACACCAACGTTTTGGAACATTTAAATCATGCTAAACCTCTGTTATTTTTCCCGGCTAAAATGCTTAAAATGAAGCATACTTATAACAATAATTATTAATGTAGTTCGGTCGATTCTCCAAATTATTGAGATACGCATATGAAAAAAAATAAAATATTGATTGTTGTTACCCCGTTTTAAGGGGTCACAAATGAAAACAAGAACACGGGATTAGTGTAAACAATTTGTATTACAAAATACGGTAAAGGTACAATAACCAGTTTGTTCGTCTAGCTGACGAGCTAGCGGTGTTGGATATCACAAAGTCACACTACGATTGTCTGACTCGTACCAGACTGATGCTTCTCCGATGACTACTAGTCACATCGTATATATGTGCAGGTCGAGTTAATCCATTACCATGTTAATGGGTAGGTCCGCCACAATATTAAAAGAGTAAAATATTTTTTCCTAATTGTTCTTATTGTTTTTGTATTTTTTTATAAAATCTATTTCTTTTCCGAAATTAAGGGTTCATTTTAACAATAGAAAAAGCACATTGTAA
This sequence comes from Ascarosepion bandense, assembly GCA_037127315.1. Taxonomy (NCBI): domain Eukaryota; kingdom Metazoa; phylum Mollusca; class Cephalopoda; order Sepiida; family Sepiidae; genus Ascarosepion; species Ascarosepion bandense. The sequence continues at coordinate 174,212 of JBBBDQ010002572.1, forward strand.
TAGTGATAACTAGGTTATTACTATTTTAGCGTGATTGCTGAGACTAAAACTCTCACACATATGGCCTTAAACCAGACTTATCTAAGCTTAGGAGATATCAATATTTGTCATGAAGCAATCACTAATAAGCCAGTATAGGTCACTATTGTGTTACGATTAATACTTCCACTTGTTATGTATTAGGACCACCATAAAATGATCGAAAGTTATGTCCCCTTGATCGATCCCGAGCTAATAGGTGCATGCTAGGAGACAGGAAGGACTTCCGGCAGGAGCACAGCAACAAGGAGCGCAGGACTTGCTAAGCTCTCTATAACTATGTCCTTATTCAACATTCACACCTGTTTGCTGTACCCATGTTTCTACAATAATAAATTCCTTAGTTATTTCCAATACTCGGCGAGTGTCTCATTTTTCTATAACCGTTTTATTTTGTCATGTTAAAAATATAACAGTATGCCAAGACGCCCGCTAGGTGGCACTGTTTCAGGACTATATAACTCCGTCTATCGATCTCTCTCTCTCTCTCACTTCTTTTTTTATACCTCTTTTCGTTCCAGAATGATGAAGGTAGAACTCTTCTCTCGTCTTCCCTTCGAGGAGAGCTTATCAAACCTAGCTATGCGTTTCGTGTTCCATATTGACGCAGACAAATACGCATTACCACTAACGCTACTCATTTCAGTTATTTGTGGTGCAGTGGATGTCGATACGGAACGACATATCGGGGAGCCGAGTTCGAAATCCAGTTGAATTCCTTGCATTCGCTTACGCACAAATACCCTTCTTCTTCTTTTATATGCCATGTCCCTTCATGACATAGGCGATCATGGCCTTCCACATCTCCTTATCCCTTGTAGCTCTTATCACTCTTGCTACACCTCCCAAACCTTGCTCAGCTACCAGCTTGCTCAAGCCCATCAAGTATGTCATGCATTGCTTTCTCTTGTCTTACTTTTCCTTTATCTGTCCTGTAAGTATTAGATTCTCAAAACCCACCTTCCTCATTCTATGTCTGAGAAAATTCAGTTGTCTTTTTCTGATGTTTTTTCACTTTAAATTTTGATATTCTTTTTTCAATTTCAATATTTTCATCTATACTCAACATTAGTTTTACTACTACTACTACTACTACTACAGGATATGCATTGTGGTGTCATAGATATCAGCTCAGAATGCAAAATTGGAGAGCTGAGTTCAAATTCCACTTGAATTCATTGCATTCACTTGCACGCAAATACTCTTGGGAAAGGTATTAATCCACCTCTTCTTCCTTCAGCTATGGGTTGAATAACAAAACAGATTGGGCCCTATAGCCTTGGTTGGCAACCAGTATACCACAGAAAGTGGCAACCTACCGCAAGAAAATCTTCTGCCTAGCCAGATATGGATAAAAAAAGAGACATGATTCATAAGCATGTATTATGTATGACACGTAACTGACTGAAAGAACTTCATTTATGATATCAGCAATAAGAAATGTATCAAGAATAAACTGATATACGCTTTTATTGAATTGGTTCCCAATATTAATGAAAAGTGGTGTTTGATAAGCAGTAGTAAGGACATTGATATTTGGCTGGAAATTGGTGAGTTTTATTTCTAACTTACCTTGATTTTTATCAACCTCTTTTTGACTTTCACACAGTATCTGATATCATTTCAGAACCCATTTTTTCTCCCCTATCAAACTGATTTTAAAATCTCCCTGGTTTTTACAAGTGAAGTTGGGATAACTGTTATACTAATGTTTACTCAGATATCATCTTTTCTTTTTCTGTGTACCATGTCTCTTCAGGACATTGGTGATTATAGCTCTCCACAACATCCTTTCTTTTGTAGCTCTTCATGACGTTTGTTTTTTGCTATCCATTCTGCTACCTTTTCTGCCAACCATTTATATACTCTTGTTAGATAGGTTATTCATTGCTTTACTCTATCCTGCTTGCCTTCAATGTATCCTGTGAGTGTCAAATTTACCAATTCTCTTTCCTAATTATGTGCATTAGAGAATTATGTATAAGCATTCTTTTCATTTCCATTTTCCTGAAAACTTCCTTGTTACATGTTCAGTCCATGGGATTCCCACCATCTTCTGTAGATCCACATTTTGTTGCCTTAAGTATCTTCTTCATCTGAATGATCGTTTAAGCCTTTATTATGTATAACATTTAACTGACTCACCGATAAAACAGTTGGCTAATTATTTAAACACATATACCATTTCGTACACGGTGTAGGAAGAGATAGATCCAAAACATTAAAAATAATATATTAATTGTAATAAAACCTTAGTTAAAAAAAACTGTACCAAGATAAAGAGGATTAACTTTTCAAGCCAGATTATGTTTTTAATCACTACACTTTTCTTTAAATTTCTTAAACCGATTCCAGCAGAAAACTACTACAAACAGAAACTACAAATCTTTGCTCCCAGAGGAAGATTTGAAAGAGGTCACCAGTCCTGGGCATAATTAGCATCCTTTGGCATTTAGTAACAAATGCCATGCCTAAACTCATCAGCATATGATAATCAAAATAAATATCCATCATAAGACTGGATTGAGGTTCACAGATAGCAAAGTGATAATACATTGTCAGAGACGTATTAACCCATTTACAAAGGGAAGCAAAACCCATTTGTTCCAGTAAAAGCACGCAATATTTTCCATTGTAATAGCAATCTGTCAGATGCATATTAATACATTCCGTTACATGAAGGGAATGATTATATTATTACCGACATGTTCTCGACACATCCATTAATTTCTTCTGGAGTATCAGGGTTATTCTTACATGTTGAAAATTTAACGTCAAATTAATCCATCGACAATGTAATTCTTCACTAATATGTGTGAGTTGCCTGATTGTATTGGAACGTTGGTTCGGTAATATAGTGACATAGTAATTGCAAGTTCAATTCCTTGGTCGGGCAATTTGCATTTGAGCTCAGTCAAAAAGCAGCCACAGAAGGGAAACTGATAGCAGAAACGGAAAGGAAACTACAAGACCTCGACAGAAGGTAGTTGAAGAAAGCAGACAGAAAAGACTAAAAATATACTACAAGACAATTAAATGCATGGTCATCAGTAAAAAGAGGCGCGCAAAATGCCGGGAAATACTAAAATCAAGCAGGTATAGAAATTTAAATATCTGGGAAGGGTTCTAACAGAGGACGAAAAGTGCGACACTTAGATCCAAAGGCGAATTGGCATGGCCAAGGATGCATTCCAGAAGCTGAGTACAGTATTGAGAGACAGGAAAACTTCGCCATAAACAAAGAAGAGAATACTGGATTGCTATGTTATGTCTGTTCTTCAATATGGCAGTAAATACTAGACAATTTTCTGAAAGATGAAGTAGAGAACTGAAGCAACCAAAATGTGGTTCCGCAGAAGAATGCTGAGGATACCATGGATTGAAAATGGGAGCAAAATTGAGATTTTGGGAAGGATAAGGACAAAAAGGAAACCAATCAGGAAAAACAGCTGAAGTTCGTTAAACATATAATGAGGAAGGAGGGGTTGGAGAATCTAATACTCGCAGACCAGATAAAGGGAAAGAGAGACAGGGGAAAGCAACGCTTAACATGCTTGACGGGCTTGAGCAAGTAAATGTTTGAGTGATGTTTGGTTTGGGTAACAGGAAAAAATGTGCCAAGAGCCACTAGGGATAGGGAGATGTAGAAGGCTATGATCACCAACGTCCTGAATGGACACGACACAGAGAAAGAGAAGAAGACAGGCGACAATAACTGAGAACCACTAAAATAAGAATTAAAAGATATATTCGGAGATATATATATATATAAAAGGTTCAGTTACAAATTCCCTGACAGTTAACCACATCGGCAATCACCTGATGAAGACCAGAGGTCACAACAGTCGAAACGTTGTGATAAAAGATGGAGATGTGTAAATAATGTAAATAATAGGTAGAATTTTCTTAGACTTTTAAATCAACCATGAGACATATTTCTTTTTGATAATTCGGGATTTCTTCTAATTCATAAGAGAATAACACGGGCAAAAGTCCGCATGATTAATGCGCAATGGTTAAGAAAAGCAGATCGGAAACACTATACGTAACGTTGAGAGTGACAATAAATGTTTCTTCAACCAAAGATCACTGTCAAGATCGTCATGCGAGTACTTGTGAAAGTCTTTCGAGAGTTTATTTTTTTTAATGAAATGCTTTTTTAATGAAATGTTCAATTGATGTCTTAGGAGATACTCTAAGTGGTGACTTATTGAATGAGATTGCACTATGGACTAAAGAGGTGGAAGTAAGTGCACCTTATGCAAATATTAAGGATATATTGTTGACCATATACCCTTGTGCAAATAAATTGAAACAACTGCTTTAGTTTCCTTTCTTTTACCATACGGTCAATTCTAGACCCACTGGAGTGATAGGGTGTAATGGATTTATATTTTTTTTTCAGATTAGGTCATTTGCAGTAGTGTGCAGTAATATGAATGTATTTTCGCGGTGTACGATGAAATTTGTTTCGCCTTGAAAAATCATAGCGTTATCAGTGATTGCATCGGATTTTTATCACGCCGAAACACTATCGAGGCGGCATTTGACTGTAATGGCCCTTAACCCAAGGAAATGTACGAACATTGTAACAATGAACGTACACACTGATAAGCCTTACACAGCCTTTCAAATGTCAGTCGTGTCATGAGCGCGAAGAAAAAAACTGGATCCATCAGTCCAAAAAGTATAGAAGATCCTAGATATTGTTCGTGTTGTTTCAATTAATTTGTACAACGGGACATATCTATCTATCTATCTATCTATCTATCTATCTATCTATCTATCTATCTATCTATCTATCTATCTATTTCAGTCCAAAACATTAAACAAATGTGGCCAGAAATGAAAAACAACTACAAGAGATGACTTATAGGTGATCAGAGATATTGTGAAAGACCCTAGGGAGACATTATTTGTTTTGTTTCTGTTAATTTTTCCAGGGCTATCTATCTATCTATCTATCTATCTATCTATCTATCTATCTATCTATCTACTAGCAGTATAGGCGGACGTTGCTCGGGTGTCGTGAAAGCTTTAAAACTAATCCATGGTTTTGGAGATCAGACTCTTTGGACGTTGGCACGAAAGACTAAAAAGCAATGGTTGTTTCCAGTTAAAGCGAAACCGTAGACTGAAAAAAAAATGAATGAATGGAAGTCAAATTTTGATTTCCTGGTATCGATATCAAATAGGTTTTTTTCGTCGTAAACTAAATTTTGAACGCTAAGTAAGTCCTCTGAGTAAATGGTATCATGGCTGAGACTAAGAACTATAATTATACCTACTTAGAGCGAAACCCGAAGCAAAAACTAAAATAAAAGGGCTGAAAAAATACAGACATACAGGCAGATAAACAGACACACACATAAACATCTTGCCTTTTATATATATATATATTATAGATTTTCTGCACTATTATAAGAATAGCAATCTTGAAACTTCTGAATATCGTTTCTTATGTCTTTAGCTATGAGTGTATCAAATTTGATTAAAATCGGACCACTCCTGTAACTCGATGTTTTCGATTATCGATTTTTGATATTTATCGGGGGTACCTCGACACAAAACCTACTAAGAACACTCGCAGACGCTTATAGTACAACCGTGTAAATTTTCAAGAAAATCTGTTCAGCCGTTTCCGTATCTATTGTTAACGAACACACATACACACACACACATGCAAATACACACACACACATGCAAATACACACACACACACTCACACACAGACAAAGTTCCATTTATAAATAAGTTTAGATCTATCCCAGTCCATAAAACAAGGTCAAGAAACGTTATATACGTGATCAGAGAAAGTGTGAACGATCCTCGGAAGACATTATTAGTTTTGTTTCAATTTATTTGCATAACGGTATATCGCTGTTCATTTATTTCTCTCTCTCTTTTTCTCTCTCTGCTTGGCTATCTATCTATCTATCTATCTATCTATCTATCTATCTATCTATCTATCTATCTATCTATCTCTCTTTTTAGTAATCTATCTATCTATCTATCTATCTATCTATCTATCTATCTCTTTTTAGTATATCTTTTTATCTATCTATCTATCTATCTATCTATCTATCTATCTATCTCTTTTTAGTAATATCTATCTATCTATCTATCTATCTATCTATCTCTTTTTAGTAATATCTATCTATCTATCTATCTATCTATCTATCTATCTATCTATCTATCTCTTTTTAGTAATATCTATCTATCTATCTATCTCTTTTTAGTAATATCTATCTATCTATCTATCTATCTATCTATCTATCTCTTTTTAGTAATATCTATCTATCTATCTATCTATCTATCTATCTATCTATCTATCTATCTATCTAATCTCTTTTTAGTCTATCTATCTATCTATCTATCTATCTATCTATCTCTTTTTAGTAATATCTATCTATCTATCTATATATCTATCTCTTTTTAGTAATATCTATCTATCTATCTATCTATCTATCTATCTATCTATCTATCTATCTCAGTTCAAAACGTAAAAGAAATTGCGGTCGGAAGAGTAATCAATGCTGAGAGACGACGTAGACATGCAGATAGAGTCTTTTACAAAAAGTAGAAGTTTAGAAGAACTTTATATTTATCAATGGAATAGCAAGGGAATTAAGATGATTCGACCCTGTGTAAGTGCCATTGTGATTTCTAGCTGTAAATGTCTGAATAGGAGAAACAATGTTATGCACTTCCCTTTAACATGGAAATAGTGCGATGATAGCCTACAGACATTTTATTTTATTTTGGAAATGGGCTCTAGCGCTGAAAATAACTCATCACCATTAGGGCAGTCAGTTAAGTGCCATACGTGATGCACGCTTAGGCGATCATGTCCCAAAAGAGACATGACTGACTGGGCAGAGGATTTTCTATCCTGCTCATTAAACTATAGCTGAAGTGAGAAGAGACGGATTGTATCAATAAGTAGTAAGTAATTAGTGGGGGATCAGTTTAATACTTAATAACAATAGAAAACCGATTCCCCACTTTATGTCCAGTAGAAGCTTTACTTATGTTTCCAACTATTATCTTCAGTCATCTTCAGTTAAGTGCCATACGTGATACACGCTTAGGCGATCATGTCCCAAAAGAGACATGACTGACTGGGCAGAATATTATCCCGTAGTATTTGCCATTACTTTCTGCTGTAGATTGATTGCCAGCCAGGGCTATAGAACCCAATCTGTCCTGTTATTTAACCCATAACTAGAGGAAAGAGACTGGTTAATACCTTTCCCAAGGGTATTTGCGCGTAAGTGAAGGCAAGGAACTGGAACTCGAACTTGGCTGCTCGATTTCTCGTTCCGAGCCAACACCAGTAGGTCAGTGTAAACTCTTTTGTTCTCAATCAAGGCCGGGAATTGACGGTTAAGCAACTCCAGTCTATATATAATGGCAATACTCCATCTTCAGGATGATCTGACTCTTGTACGAATAGAAGTTTCCGGAGCGGAACAACCTACCGACCATATTTACATCATCTTTAATGATATATTCTACTCTTGGCGTCTGGAGTGATTATGCGACGTAACAGACGTTGATGTCTGTCCTTCATTATGGCAGTGAATGTTGGACAATATCATCAAAATGAAGGAAAAATTTCAACTGAAATGTGGTTCTACGGAAGGATGCAGCGAATATCATAGATCAAGCATGTGAGCAATGGTGAGGATTTAGAAAGGATGGAAACGAAAAAGAAATTAATACTAAGCATCAGGAAGAGACAGCTGAAGTTCTTGGGAAATGTGATGTAGAAAGCAGGCTTGGAGAATCTGATACTCACAGGATAGATGACAGGAAAGAGAGGCAGGAGAAAGTAGTTGAAAACATATTTGAAAGGCCTGAGCAGGTAGATGTCAGTACCGGATTTGGGTCGTGCTAAAAGCTACCAGGGATAGGGAGACATGGAAAGCCATAATCGTCTATGTCCTGAAGGGACACGGCACACAAAAGAAGAAGAACAGACGCTGAAGCCAAGGAGCAGTATTGAGAGCAATATTGACAGTATAGATGAAAACATTCGGGTGATAGTGGAATATTGATAACTTAGTTTTTGGAGATTATTGAATGTTACAAGCCTCTTCATCATTATATATATATATATACATTAATCATCCACATACAAGCCTGTTTCGCTGTATCACAGTTCATCAGTGTGGCTAGACACATCCACTTGCTTCTGGCCGGGATCGGAACTCGACGATTTGGTGTCAGTCACGTGGAATCAGAGAAGGGAAGTTTTAAAGTGTTGTATATAAGCAATGTATACACACGCCAGTCACCGAAAGAACTCAATTAATTTCTGAAGAGTCACGCATATAGCATAAGTGGAAACTGTTTTAAAAATGTTATTCTCTAGAGAGCTCAACCGTAATGAGAGCATAATATATTAGTCATCCACATGCAAACCTGTTTCGCTGTATCAGCGCTCATCAGTGTGGATATATATATATATATATATATTCTGGAGTCAGTCGATGACACAACCTTGGCTTTAACCTTTCTTTATTTAAAAGCTCTACGTTATATATGTATTGATAACTTTTTAATGCATCTGTATACTGGTATAATTTAATTTTGACCAATAACTGTATATATATATATATATATATATATATATATATATATATATATATATATATATATATATATATATATATATATATATATATATATATATATATATATATATATATATATATATATATATATATATATATATATATATATATATATATATTATATATATATATATATACATATATATATATATATATATATATATATATATATATATACGATTATATATATATATATATATATATATGTATATATATATATATATATATATATGCAGTCGCTGGAGACATTATGTATTCATTTCCAAAACGGTTTTCGAAATTATACCCAAAGGTGTTGTTGGACTTTAACGCCTAACGTATCAGCTTTTGCAGGATAGTTTTTGAATATGAGATAATACATTATTCTGCAATAGAACTAGTCTCTTTCTATGCAACACGAAAGACCAAAATATTTACAAGGCTTTTATGCAACAGTTTCAAATTATAGCGACAGAATTCTTTCGAGATGGTCTTGTAACAAAAATATAGTCTTGTCAAAGTTTTGTAAATGTAAAAGCAGAACTTCAAACAAAAATGGAAAAGGGTACACAATTGTGATTTGAAATAAAGTTTCAATAATTATTTTTAACAAATCATACAATATTATAGCTTTAATTTCTAGTGGAAATAAAGACAAACATTGTTGAGCATCCACTATCACTAGGATGATACTTGTTTTCAATTTCCACATTTTTTCTATTTCTATTTCCAGGTCTTTATATTTTGACAGGTTTTCGAGTTCCTTGGTTGCTATGTTACAATCCGCTGGACAAGCCATATGAAATAATAAGCAAGTTTTTCTTTTTGGTTTTTAACAATAATGTCCGGCCTGTTTGCTTCAAATTTTCTGTCTGTATAGGTGGTGTAATCCCACAAAATGGTGACATCATCTATTTCTGTAACCAGTGATGGGTGATGTTCATACCAGTGTTTGTTTACATATTTCCCATAGTGTTTGCACATTGTCTAGTGTAAATATTTCCTCACTCTATCGTGACAATTTTTATATTCATTTGGGGCAAGTACAGAACATCCTGAAATTAGATGGTCTATTTTTTCTTGGTATTTATTACAGAACATGCATTTTGGATCCACATTATTATGTATAATATTCGCCTGAAAGTTCTTCGTGAAAAGACGTTGGTCTTCCGCAGAAAGAATAAAGCCCTCAGTTTCAGAATTCAATCCAAATGCACGTAGCCATCGGTGAGTATTAACTTGATCAACATTGGGTTTTTTAACACGTTTCATATATTAGCCATGCAGAGATTTGTCTTGCCAGCGTTGTTTCACCTGTTCAAGAGCTTTATCCTTGGCTTTCTTTTTTCATATTTTTTGACGCAATAGTTGGTTCTGAACTTTTGATTTGTTTTTCTACATAATCTACTAAATGTAAATCTTGTTTGTATTTACTGCCTTCTTTCATTATTGAATATTCTTTCTTTCTGTTTTCATGTTGTTTGATTAATTGTATCATCCAGTTCTTTGTTGTTTCTATGTATGTTAGTAAGCCAATAGGTGTTGTCTTGTATGACAATTCTAGCTGAATAAGACCTCTTCCACCTTCTTTACGGGTTTTGTATAGGCGGTCTACATCAACATTTGGATGATGGATCTTATGTTTCGAAAGAAGCTTTTTTGTCTTAGAATCCATTCGTCTGATATCGTTTAGAGTCCAGTTCAAGATATTGAAGCTATTTTCTTTAATCATCTCACCCCAAGCAAGGCATTCCACTGCCACTATTGCGCATGGGGCTACATAGGGGAAGGTAAAGAGAAGGAGTGGTTAGACATAGGGAATGTCAGGAGGAAGGTGACAGATGAGTAAGGATAGCGAGGATGAGATGGGAAGAGTGTTTGATAGAATGGGAGCAGGTTAGTGTGTTAGGAGGTGTCTATTGACCTTACATTTAAACTCCTGGAGATTGTAGCCGTCGGGGAAGCAATCGTGTGGAAGAGAATTCCACAGTCTGGAAGTGCGAGGAAAGAAACTGTTGGAGTAGAAGTTACGGTTGCATTTTATCGGTTTCACTGTAAAAGGGTGGGATCTAGATGCTAATATAGTGTCTCGTTCAAATTCGTATTTAGGGGGCACCAGTGATCTATGCTCATCGGAGCAGAAGCCGTGAAAGTATTTATAGAAGAGACACAGGGAAGCCACGTCGCGCCGGTGAGAGAGAGACTATATTGGACCACTGGGATGGCAAGTTTAATAATGGCCATATTTCTGTTCTGAGAATTCAATTTATTATTATTATGTCATTTTTCATCATATTTCGATTTCTGCTTTGGTCTCACTACCAACCAAGTCTGCGGGGAGACCTAAGGCAGGTAGTGGCGTGTTGTTATGGCTCCATTTCATGTTTTTCTATCTTCCCTATCATCCCCAGCATTACATAGATAAAGTTTTCCTTCGTGTGTGGGCTGTACTTAATAAGACAATTTTTTGTATATCTCTTAAGCTGGGGTTTCCAGGGATTTTTCAATGTGTTGTTTTGTTCAATTTTTTATCATTCCAAGTGCACCTACTATCACTGGCACAACTCTTGTTTTCAATTTCCACATTTTTTCTATTTCAATTTCCATTATTTATTATTATTATTATTATTATTATTATTATTATTATTATTACTTTATTATTGTTATTATTGTTTAAAGTTTTTTAAAATATTTTTATTTATTATTATTCTTATTTTTATTAATTTTAATTAAGATTTTTAAAAAAGTTATTATGACTACATTTATAATATAATACTACTGGTATTTATACTTTAATTCGTATTAAAAAGTAGAATTTACCATTTATTTCTATACCGTAGCCTTATACCATTATCCTTATACCATTATTATACCATTATACCATTATTAGCCTTATACCATTATCCTTATACCATTATTATACCATTATACCATTATTAGCCTTATACCATTATCCTTATACCATTATTATACCATTATACCATTATTAGCCTTATACCATTATCCTTATACCATTATTATACCATTATACCATTATTAGCCTTATACCATTATCCTTATACCATTATTATACCATTATACCATTATTAGCCTTATACCATTATCCTTATACCATTATTATACCATTATACCATTATTAGCCTTATACCATTATCCTTATACCATTATTATACCATTATACCATTATTAGCCTTATACCATTATCCTTATACCATTATTATACCATTATACCATTATTAGCCTTATACCATTATCCTTAAACCTTAATTTAATGTTAAATTTACATATCGCGTTTCTCTAATAAAACAGACGAATTGCAATTCTAGTTTATACTTTTGTTTTAGTCGTTTTTAAATCCTAGACGCTGGCGTCGATCTAAGTAAGACGTTAACGTTAACTTCCTTTCTCTTTATATTGTTCGTTCTCTTTTTCTTTTTCTTTTTTTCTTTCCGGTTTATAATATTTCAATATTTTTCTTTTTCTTCCATTCTTTTAGTTTTTAAATGAGCAAGGAAATGTGTTTGTAAATTACCGTTCAAATATCTACTCTCAATATGGGCACGTGGATGTCTGTATATGATTCTTTTCTAAATGATTTTGAATATTAACTGTTGCATCATTTGGGTCTGAGGAGCGGCAGGTGTTTTGCCGTGAAATATATATTACCCATGAAATTGTAGAATATCTAAAAATTTTTTCTAAATTGTATTACTCTGCTAAATAGAATATTTAATATTGGGTTCTTTTCAATTTGTCTCTATTGGAATTTACCTGATTTAAATACCAAATATTCTACGTTATATATATATATATATATATATATATATATATACCATCATTATCAACTACCTGATGAGATATTATTCTTTCAATGTCGAACCAATATCCCCTATTGTGTAGTAGTTTTTAGCTTGTACGTGTTCAAAAGTAACAATTAATTTTATATATATATATATATATATATATAAAATTAGGCATTATATATATATATGTATATATATGTATATATTTTCTAGACATATGCTATTAAATATGAGACAATGAATGTCTATTATGTTTAATCATGAGCCGTTCTAAACGTCGTGTTTTTGCTTTAATTTCAGTTGAAAATAAAGACAAAAATTCTCCAACATTTGGATAATTATTTATTGGTTTTCTTCTAAGCTTTCGGCTCACATGAGCCATCTTCAGAGAGGTAGTTTGAACTGAAATATTATAAGATCCACCATCACCGACGATTTTATTTTGTGTTGACATAAAACTCCGCTTGGCAACGGCAATAGTTACCAAAAATAATAAACGCAGTTCTTAAATTTGCGATGCTGTTTTATGACGTCACACCGCGGGATAGCGCGAAATGACAACAAAACCATGTAGTCAAATGCAATGTAATATGTTATTTCCTGTTTTAAAGTTGATTTTATTGAGTGTTGGTTGTCTTGATTGGATGTACATGGCCTCCAATATCTGCAGGTTCCTCTTACTGTGTGTATGAGTAAGGATCACCGTATTGTTGACCAAAATCTGTCTGATATTACCTACATGTTTATGTTTTTCAGAGAAATGTTGTTTAATAGTACTCTGATCAGAAAGATGACATGTAAGTCTACGGGAGAGCGTGGTTGTAGTAAAACCAATATATGTACTAGGTTTTTGATTAGTATCAGAGATGCAATCTCTGAATGGGCATGTAAATTGGTACACTACATTGGTTTTTTGTAAAGAATTTAGTTTAGTGCTTGTTGGGTTATTATAGACTATGAGGTCAATTGTTTTAAACTTTTTATAATATATAATGAGTTTAATTTGATTATTACTTTCGACTGGTTTAACATTTCTACGTATTATGTTTTTGAGAGGTTTTTCATCTTGTTTATAATTATTATGTATTTGGTTGCAATAGTATAAGTTAATAGTGTTATTTTTATTTTGATGTAAACCATTATTATTAATATTATCATTATTGTTAGAGCTATTGTTAAGTTTGTTGAGATACATTTTAATTTGATGATCAATAACGGAGTTAGGAAATCCATTATTGACTAGTGTTTGCTTAATGTTGTGTAATTCTTTATAAAATATAGATTTGGAAGAAGATATCATTTGTGTGCGTTGAAGTAAGTTTTTTATAACAGCTAACTTATATCGTTGGGGGCATTCACTATTATAATTAAGAAGACACGAATTTATGCTAGTTGGTTTCCTATATAGAGAAGTAGTAAATCTATGTGTGCTAGAATCAATGAATACATCAAGGAATGTGAGTTTGTTATTAATATTAAGTTCTAATGTAAATTTGAGGACGGAGTGACTTTCAAATTTGTTTTTAAGATATTTAATTTGATCGATATTCTTAGCTAAAACAAAGATGTCATCTATATATCTTACATATATAGAGGGTTTATTGTTGTCATTAATTATTTTATTTTCTAGATTTGCCATAAAATAATTAGAAAAGAGGGGACCTAAAGGAGATCCCATCGCAATACCATCTATTTGTGTATAAATATTGCCTAAGGGATCGTGAAAGGGTACTTGTGTGGTACATGCTAATAATAGTTTTTTTAATATAGTGGGTTAAATATTGATTGATGGGAGAGTAGCATGGTTGTATACATCACGGATAATGATGTCAATTGTGTCCTGGACGGGAACATTTGTGAATAAGTTTTGGACATCCAAAGATGCAATCATTTGATTATTAGGTTTTACGGAATGGAGAATCTGTAAAATTCGTCCGTGGAGTTAATACTATATTTGCCAGGAAGATAGGGAGTAATTAGTTTGTTAAGTGTTTTGGAAAGGTTATATATTGGTGTGGGTATTTGAGAAATGATAGTTCGGAGGGGATGTTCTTTTTTATGGATTTTTACATTTCCATAAATGTAGCCGGGCTGATAATCACCTATAATCTTTTGAAGTTTATAGGATCCTATTTCAGCATTGTTTGCAGTAATAAGTTTATTAATATGTTTTTTAAGTTGGGTTGTGGTATTACTAGTTAATTTTTTAAATTTATTGTGATCGTCGAGAATGGCCTGTAATTTGGAGTGATATTCCTGTCTGTTTAAAATAACGAATGTATTGGTTTTATCGGCACGTCGGATAACAATATTTATGTGTGGCTGCTTTTATGAGAGGCATATTTATAATATCATTAGGATTTTTATGGTAACGGTGTTTGATTGATTCAGCTTTGAGTAATTCTTTTAAGCCTACCTGTGTAGTAATATGGTTGTCCTGTTCGAGTTGAAGTATTTGTTGGTATAAAGCTTCAATTTCCATTTGTTTAAACATTGAATTAGGTTTCTGTGCGACATGAAAATTTGGTCCGAGATTAAGGAATTCTATTTCATCTGGAGTAAGTTGGTTAATGAAGTTGTCATTGATGTTTGGTAAGAGTATTTTTCCTTTATATAATTTGTTTAGCTTTTTTTGGATATGATGTAGAGGATGTGCGTTGTGGTACAGTGGATATCGGCTCGGAACGAGAAACCGGGCAGCCGAGTTCGAATTCCAGTTGAATCCATTGTATTCACTTACGCTCAAATACCCTTAGGAAAGGTATTAATCCGTCTCTTCCTTCCAGTTATGGGTTAAATAGCAGGACAGATTGGGTTCTATAGCCTTGGTCGGCAACCAGCCTACCGCAGAAAGCAATGGCAACCTACTGCGGGATAATCTTCTGCCCAGTCAATCATGTCTCTTTCGAGACATGATCGCCCAAGCGTGTATCACGTATGGCACTTTAACTGAACTGATATATATGTATATATATATATATATATATATATATATGACGCTTATGAAGTGATTTTCGATTATATTAATGTATTGACCTAGTAAAATATTTCGGAGAGCAGGATTTGTTTAACCAAAGCTTTCTGGGCTGAAATGGATTAACGGATTATTTTTAAGGTTGTTCTACGACAACTGCGTACTCGTACTTGCTGGCCTTCTTCAAAAGGGTTATGGACTCTCTCTCATTAACTGCAACCAATGTCTGCTCAACACTGTTGCAGAATCAAAAGCAGGTTCGCTATGTGAGTCTTGAAGAAATGCAACTGTGTCTGATAAGGCTTCTGCAGTAAGGATTAGTTGGCCACTCTCATGCTCAGTAACAAACAGAACCTTTACATTACCCACAATAAAACATCGTTTTAATATGTTTGGCACACCTATTGTACAGTAAAATTTGAAAATAAATCCCTGACGTCCGTTGCTTGTGAGTGGGTGAGTGAGACAGAAAAAGAGAATTAAAACCAAAAACGTCTACTCCGTAATATGCCTAGGAAAATATTTAATAGCTTAATATTAGTTTTCTCTTCCTGCATGGATAAACAATGGTTGTATCACCTGTTGATCTCTTCAAAATAATCCAGTTTGGATTTGAGGTTTACAGTTCTTATGTAAAAAGCTAAAGAATGACTATTGTGATTTCGACGGTGACTTGACGCGTATGACCCATTTCCAAGACAAAGGTCAGTCTGATCAAGCGATGAAAGACATCAGATTATTGGAAGGAAAGCGACCAATATTTGTATTTGGCCTGTTTGTACATAAAAGCAATATGTTATGAGGACTTTTAGTTGTCATGCAGTTTTCATAGAATATTCGTTTTCCCTATTCACATAGACATCCTCAGAAGACATTGCCTCGGATTAAATTATATACTTGTTTTACACACACACACACACACACACACACACACACACACACACACACACACACACATAAATATATATATATATAATTTTGTTATTACAATGGTTTATAAAACCATAAAAAAGTATTTTATTTTAACATATCACTTGAAGAAGAACAGTACTGTTCATAAACATGAAAATTTTTGTGTGATGTCAAGCCTTCATAAACCAGTGTAATAAAATTATAATATTAGGCTCTACTCTGTATCGAGCACTCTATATAAAAGTAAATTCTTAAACAGTGGGTCTTAATCTACATGTTCTTCCACTTTCTTATAATATATGTATATATATATATATATATATATATGTGTGTGTGTGTGTGTGTGTGTGTGTGTGTGTGTGTGTGTATGTGTGTGCATGTCTGTAAAGATTCAGATGTAAATATGAGTAAAAGCCAATATGTAATGTATCAAAAATATAATAAAATAATAAATAAAATTAAAAATTGCATTCATATATATATATATATATATATATATATTCTCTGGGAAGTATCTCCTTGTCTAAGAAGGGTCATTTATATATATATAACATTAAAACCGACAAACATTTTGTGTCGATTAATTTTAAACTTTTCTAAACTATAAATAATCCTTCTTAGACAAGGAGAACATTCCGTCAGAAACTTTCGGAAGTACCTTTTTGAAGAAAAGTAGAAGAAATATTTCCTGCGAGAAAATTTTCTTCTTTTCTGGAGAGTGTTCTTTCTGGACGTAAGCGACCAAGACCCTCCACATCTTCTTGTCTCTGGTTTCCCTTAATATATTTTGCCCTGTTATTACTTCTAAATTAAATCTGCCATCGTTTTGTTTAAACCCATTAAGTATGAGACGCGATCTTTTCAACAGTCTATTTTCATCTATCACCCATTTGAGTGCCAGATTTTCTGAGTGCTCTATCCTAATTACGTGTTCTAGAAATTTCAGCTGTCTCTTTTGGACGTTAAGTATAAGATTCCATTTTGTTCCAATTCTCTCCAAAACCTCGCTGTTGCTCAAATATACGATCAATGGTATCCTCAAATATACGATCCATGGTATCCTCTTTCTGTAGAACCACATTTTTCCTGCTTCGAGATTTTTCTTCATCTGTTAGTAGATTGTCTAGCATTCGCTGCAATATTGAAGGATAGATATACACATAACAGTCCATTACACTTTTCTTTGCTTCTAACGGAATTTTCCTGTTTCTCAATACCCTCCTCACCATATGAAATTCATCCTTGTCCATGCTAACACACCTTCGGATCTCAGTGTCGCAATTTCTGTCCTGTATACTTTCCAGGTATCTAAATTATTGTAACTGTTTGTATTTAGTATCCCCGACCTGTAATTAACATTTTGGGCTTCTCTTTTTGCTGATGACCATGCATCCGGTTTTCTCGGAGTTAGTCCTTTCTTCTTGCTTTCCTCTGTTATCTTCTGTATTTTCTTTTTCATGACTGCTATCAGAACTGTTTCATCTACGCATTGTTAAAATTGTCGAAGCTAATGACAAATCCTTGAAGGACTTCTCTTTCTCTCAGAATTGTCTCGCTCTATCATTCAGTTAAGTGCCATACGTGATACACGCTTAAGCGATCATGTCTCGAAAGAGACATGACTGATTGGGCAGAAGATTATCCCGCAGTAGGTTGCCATTGCTTTCTGCGGTAGACTGGTTGCCGACCAAGGCTACAGAACCCAATTTTTCCTGTTATTTTTCTCAAAACTGGAGGGAAGAGACGGATTAATACCTTTCTCAAGGGTATTTGTACGGAAGTGAATGCAAGGATTTTAAATGGAATTCGAACTCGGCTCACAGATTGGTCGTTCCGAGTTGATATCCACTGCACCACAGACGCACATTTCTCTCAGAATTGTCTCGCTCTATTACTCAGTTACGTGCCATACGTGATAAACGCTTGGGCGATCATGTCTCGAAAGAGACACGACTGACTAGGCAGATGATTATCCTGCAGTAGGTTTCCATTGCTTTCTGCGGTAGACTGGTTCCGACCACGGCTATAGAACCTAATCTGTCCTGCTATTTAACCCATAACTAGAGGGAAGAGGCGGATTAATACCTTTCCCAATGGTATTTTCGGGTTAGTGAATGCAAGGAATTCAACTGGAATTCGAACTCAGCTCTGCGATTTCTCGTTCCAAGATAAATCTGGGGAAAAGACACATCCTGGTACACTCCTTTCTATTTTTTATATATGCTGAACTCATTTCCTGTTCGTATATAGACACTTTGCTGCTAGTATAGGTTCTTGGTTAATTTAATGAATTTCCCGAATATGTCAAGGTTGCTATCACACATCATTGTGACGCACTTTGTCGAGCGGCATTGTGTAGTCTATAAAACACAGGTACAGGGTCCTTCTGCATTTGTATTGTCTTTTAAGATTCCCTTCTTAATTTATTGTCTCTGTATTCTTGATGAACCTGCACTGTTCTTGTTCTATCTCTGGCCTTATTCTCGTGTGCGCTCCATGTATCAGAATCCGGACGATGAGTTTTATTATTGTTGTGGAGTAGTTTTCGCACTGAAAGTTTTAATGGTGCTTTGTCGGTTGCTAATCGACTTAACGCACCCAAAAATGTTAGAAACTTGGGAATCTTCGACTGTAAGCTGACTCCTTAGTATTCGTCTAACTGTCAACTAATATCAAACTGCCTAGTAATTCTAATGAACTCTAATAGAACACTAAAGAACTCTCTAGAACTTCTAAGAACTTCTAAGAACTACTCAAGAACTTCTCGATTTAACTTCCTGTTAACTCTTATTAATATAGGAGGGAGAGTCCATTATCTGAGGAATAGGTGTGTTTCACCATGACAGTTATGTGGCTAATTAAGCTGATTGTTCAGTGGAGTTAACATTCCTTTGAGCCTGGTCTCTTAGGCATGTGTTTTGAAAGTCGATCTGCTTAGGTCTTCCGGTTTAGTGGCATTATTGTAGAGTTAATTTATCATTTCTGTAATCTTGTGTACCTAGAAATCATCTAAGGCAGTCAGATCCCTAAGCAATGAAAGCAACACCTGTCTACAGCGCTGATGAAAAACTGAAAAAGATAAGTTAAAGGGAGATAACTATGACATCCGGCAGTGGTATGACTCCTGGAACGGAAACAGTGATTGAAATAAAGGGTTCAAATCTGAAATTTCACTCGCCTGAAGAAGGCTGGAGCGTATAACAGCCAACATATCGCGAATATAGCAATAACGTTGAAGACAACAATCCGAACAGTATAAATAATATAAATAACAAGATGTCATCGTTTCAGAGTTAAAATAGATGAATGTAACCGTAAGTTTTATGCTAATAATTTCTTCACTCTGACTCCTTGCTTGAGGAATTCTCTGCCTGCTTAATGTTACAGAGTGATCTTCAAAAATGTAAAAGCTTCTCACTTAAATAATCTTCTTTTATTGTCCCTGATCATGATAAACATTTTCCTTCTTCTTTTACCATTTTGCCACTCAGCAAAAACCTGCGTCTTAGTGGTTTTGTTGCCTTGCTTGGGGTGCAATGATAAAAATAAATACAATCTTAGTGATGAATTGCTGATAAACATCCGAACTTTCATCTCCAAGTACCAGTTGAACCATAATTAGTCTACGATGGGTTGATTAGTAACATTGGTACAAGCGTTGTACTCTCTGATTGATACAACTTTTATGGCGCCAAGGACGGCGGTTGTTTTTATCATGATCTTTTGCGATAATGAAGCACCCTCTGTGCCGGCGGATAAGTTGATGTGATAAACGAAAAGTAAAGGAAGTAAACTCACCCACTGAGTCAAATCAATTCAGTTAGCTCAAGTGAACTTGACAGGATGATGGAGATTTCATGATTTTACTTTGTGGTACCCACTTATCTGGAGGATTTTAGTCTAGACACGAACCGCACAGAAATCTGTACGTCATCCTATGGCGCTTATGGATTTATTAACATATACTTAATTGTCATTGCTTGACAAAAACTGCAAAGATGAGACAGCTGACAAAGATTGAACAGGATAGATAAAAAAATTATATATATATATATATATAATGAATTAAGCGATAATGAATTGGAGCACTCTAGCTATTGGGCGTGTTTATACGCGTTAAAAAGGCTGGTTTCTACTACGGACGCTCGTGGCCTAGGGGTAGAATCGCCGACTGACGCCACTGTGGTCGTGTATCGATCCTGGGTTAGGAAGAGACCGGAGTCTAAGCCGTACTGTTGAGCTGTAATACAGCGAAACAGATCTGTCTGCGGATGACTGAAGTATATATGTATAGTGTTGATTTTTATAATGCTTAGTGCCAAGATTGTTGCTTTTTCAGTGGTTTAATGATAAAAAGATATTTTGCGAAGAATCTTTTGTCGTAAAGTGCTCGATATCAGGGTAGAGGTAGAGCGTTAATAGGATTAATGTAGAGAAGTTTGTCACTTTATTGAACAAAGTCATGCTGAATTCAAAGCAGAATAAAATGATGAAACATAATATAGCAACCACCAAATCACACATAAAGCCCTCAAACACAAATATATACAAGAACACAAACAATTCTGTCTTAAAATTTCTTTAAGCGGTTATATATACAAACAGAGTAAGAAAAAGGTAAACCTAACACCGAAAAAAGTATTCAGGCTAAGTGACAAGAAGCAATCAACTCATTATAAAACAATATACGCAAAAATAACAAGAAAAAGAAAATCAATTACCTGCAAATCATAGAACATTTAAAAGAAGTCAACACAACAAAAGCAATGAAAAAGCAATTAACCAAATGTGGATCACTCATATGAATAAAATATTAAATAAAACAACGCTCGATACAAATAAGAGAAAAAGTGACATAAGAACAGTTGAAAATTTTGTCATGACGAATGAAGATATATCATAATGGTACCGTCATCAAACTTCGAAGTCGACTTTGCTTAGTTAAGTTTGCTTAGTTAATATATATATAGTGCTGAGTTGTAATGAAGCTTAGTGCCAAGATTGTTGATTTTCAATGGTTTAAAGATATTTTGGCAATTAGTTTTTTGTTGTAAGTTGCTCGTTATCGTGACAGAAATAAAGCGTTATTAATGTTAATGTGGAGAAGTTTATCAATTAACTTTGCAGAGTCATGCCTACTTCGAAGTATCGTGGGGGCACCTCTTTAATGACCGCACTCATCAGAGATTCCTGCTGTTGTGTTCCAGGTCTAATAATTATTTATATGGAGCTTGGTGTAATTTCATATTTTTGTAGAATTGGAGAAACATTCGCATATCAAAATACACAAGCTGCATATAAACAAATGTAAGACCGGGATACATCTGCAAAAAAAAAAAAGACTCAGTTGAGTAAAAAAGTTCCCCACATTATTCTTATATATATATATATATATATATATATATATATATATATAAAATTCCGAAAATTACTCTCGCTTCATTAGCAACGATCCAAAACAAAATTTTATTAATTCCGATATGTTACAAATATTTATATACCGGAAGAAGCCCCAAAACATATCCCTACACAGGAAGTTAAAAAAAGAGGGGAGGGGATTAATAAAGAAAACATTTATTAAAATCTCTCGTCCAGACATAAGAAAGGTGAAGAGACGAGGTTTGATGACTCGATATTAGAAGAAAACTGCTTGATTACGTCTGTATTAAAGAATAAAGAGTCAAAGGGACACTGTCACATTCACGACGTTTCAGACGTTGTATGATCCGGACATCTTCAAGTGATATTTAGTAAGATTTTTTAACTGTACAGATTATTTAGGCCTTATGTGGAGATTGTTCTAGTTCCACATCGCATGCCTTTGAATATTTCAGGTTCAATTTATTCGCCTTGATAAATCTTCAAGTTTTTATTCTCCAGGCTGTTCATGCGACATAATAATAGAAGGAAACCATTTCAAGTTTGAAAACACAATTACATTCGAAATAAAAACAAATCTGAGCAGCAATTCTAAAAACGTAATTTATGCACTAAAATGCCATGAATGCTCAAATATATACGTGTGAGCGACACAAGGCCTGAATAAAACAATAGACTTGCACAGAAGTAACTTTAAACTAGCCAAATTGTACGTTTCTCAACATTTACCCGAATGTAGTAGAGGGAACTTCAGAATAATCCTTGTCTATTAAAATGCAGATTTTGACACACTCATGATGCAGGAAGAAATATTTATAAAAAAATATAAGCCTTCCCTTAACAAAGCAACATGAAAAACCTAAGATATACACACAGACTCACTAAATTTAAACGCGCTAAAAAAATATTAATTCGCGAATCATTGTAAAACTTAGTATTCCAAAAACAACAAAAAGAACTAGATGTCCCATAATAATAACAGCAATAATTTTAAACAAAACGTTCACGTCTTCTCGCACTTTTTGCTCTATAGCAATTTCTCACGTTGGAACAACACCTATTTATTTTTTTTTCCTATATTGGGTTATATATATATATATATATATATATATATATATATATATATATATATTTATATGTATAAATTTTTGATATTCTACAATTTCATGGTTAATACGTATTTTACAGCAGGAAAAAAGCTGCTCGTCAGACCCAAAAGATACAGCAGTTAATAATATTCAAAATAATCCCGAAAAATAGTTACACACAGACGCACACGTGCCCGTGTCTAGAATGGACATTTGTAATGGTAATCGACAAAACAATTCCACGCTCATTCAAAAACCCTAAAGAGAGAAAGAAAAAGAAAATTATAAACAAGTGATAAATGGAAAGAAGAGAAAGACAAAGAAAAGAAAGGGAAAGAGAACGAACAGTATAAAGAGAAAATAGTTAATGTCTTAGATCGACAGAAGCGTCAAGTGCAATTCAACTGCTTTCTTAGAAAAAAACATGACATGGCAATTTAACATGAAAATTCAGTTTTAAATATAAGGGGATATATTTACGGTAAAAAGGAAATTGTAAATCATACTTTTTAATACAAATTAAAATATAACCTCTAGTAGTATTATATTATAAATATAGTTAAAACAATAAAAATTTCTAAAAGAAAAATATAAATAAAATATAGAAAATTAAAACGGAAAGAAGAAAAAGAAAAAGAAAAAAAAAAGAAAAGAAAAGAAAAAGAAAAGAAAAGAAAAGAAAGAGAACGAGCTGTATCGATAGAACACTGAGTCGAGAAAAAAAAGTAATACGTGTGACCAGTTTTGAGGTGGTTCTCTTGTTTGAGAACGGTGATGCGCCTCTAAGCTCTAGTCACCGTCAGTCGATTAGGTGCTCGTCTGTGTTGATGACCATTACTTTGAGAATTGTCTGTAACCAAGGAGCGATCAATGATGCCGACACCTGGTTCTTTTCAACCATTAAAAGACAGTAAAAGACAGTAAAGCGCCTCGAGAAATTAAGGCTTTTTACAGTGATATTCGTGGCTGGAGGAGAGACTCGGGCTTTGTAAAGTGTTTTTTATTTTTGTTATTTTTTCTTTCTCTTTATTTATTTATTTTTGTTTCAGTGTTACCAATCAAGTTAACTGAAATACAAGTTTGTCGTCATTGATTAAAAAAAAATCCATAATCTTGTTTCGTCTTTGATGGAGACCAGGGGCTTGACGAATGTGGGTAAAGCTATGATTAATGCCATCTCTTGAACAACGAAAGTTTTTTTTTCTAAACAGTCAGGTTTTGAGGAGTTGGCAATTCTCAAAATAAGCACTGAAAAATAAATCAATTTTCGCTTCAATTTTTACTGTCTATTTTTTTTTTTTTCATAAAATGAAGCAATGATAGCCATTAATATTTTCATCATCACTGAAAAGCAGTAAACAACATAGATAAAAAACAATTCTTTGCTCTCAGGATTCGAACTAACTCTCTGGCTTACGATTTCTGGTTAACTTTATTAATTCTTCTTCCATGTGCTTTGTCCTTTCAGGACGTAGGCGATCATGGCCTTCCACGTTTCCCTATCCCCGGGGTCTCTTAGCACGCTTTCTCCTGTAACGTCTCGCAGCCCCCGTTCTGTCATCCACCTGCTCAGGCCCTTCAAATATGTTATCCCCTGTTTTTCTCTGTCTCGTTTTTCTTCTGTCTGGCCTAATCGTATCAGATTCTCCAAACCCTCCTTCCTCATTGCATGTCCCAAGAACTTCACATTTTCAACTTGCCTCTACAGCTATAACAGATTAGCAATATGAAGTGCTAAAATTTATACTTAATCTTATATGTAAACGGCATATTTTATCTTATAGGCTAATGGCATATTTTTATTGTTATATATAAATAATAACAACAATAACTTAGAAAAGTGCTCGATCTAACAATATTTCAAAAATTATGTCTGCTTCCTCAAGTTATGTTTTAAAGTTCATAAAAATGTTTTTACAAGTATAAACACAAATAATATTCTTTGTAAAAACGTCACATGGCATCAGAAACATGTACTGTGTTTTCTCAATGCAGTTTTTATACTTGAAAGTTTTTAAACCTGAAGAAGACAGATATACTATCGAAACTTCTTTTTTAAAATTGCACTCATCCATATATTTTAATAAATATTGGAAGAGTTACCCCAATTTTGTTTAATAATAATCTATATTATAACAAGGGCCGTGTGTATCCGACCGTTACAGGGCTTTATTAGTGGGAAGAGAAATTGGTCAAGCTCTCTTTCTTGAAAGATGTGCGAGATGTGTAGAGGAGGTTGGCTGATATTTGCGACTGCGGTTAAATCTTTTTATGTCTTGGGAGGGAGGACAATGACTGCGAGTCATTTCACTGGAACTGTATGTGTGTATGTATATAGGTAAGTGTTCATGTATGTAAATGAGTATGTATGCATGTATTCCTTTCTTTTTCTCAATAAATTCAAGTAGTGTCTTTTCCCATACGTGTTAAGTATTTTTATGGCCCTTTATTTCTTTCTTTCTAACCAAACCCTTGTCTTATGGACATACCTCTTTAATAATTAGTAATTTCAAAAATAATTCAGCAGACCATGGTATTTTATTTATTGTAATTGAATTTTTATTTTTAATATCTTTTCTTTCATTATTTGATTCTGTCTTTTATATTCACACTGAAATCAAGTATTGTTTTTATCTGCTAAATATTTTAACTTTTAAAAAAATATTTTAATAAAAATCATAAATCATGGGATAAAAATGAACAGCTTGGCAACTTTTTCCATTTCATTGAAACAGACGTTAAACAATTTTATGTCCGTTTCTTATTTTTCTTTCGTTCTTTCTTTAATCATTTATTCCCTGAAACCAAGTAGCGTCTCTGATGTGCCTTTTTATGGTATCAAAACGGAATATACTTTTATTTATAAATTATTTAAAAGGCGTAACTAACGTAATAAGTAAGAAACTAAAGGAGGAACATGTTGAATTAAAATAAAATATATTTAAACGTTATATTTAGTAGATATCCTATTTTGTTTTTGTTAAACAATGGAACTGACGTCTACAGGACTAGTTAGTTTATTAAAGGTGCTGTGTCTTTAGGTAGGATTCGTTGTTTGTAATGTTACATTAAGCTTATGGAGGCATAACAAAGAAGAAACGACGGAGATTTATAAAATACGAGGTTCATTAAAAAATAAAGTGAAATTTTCGGTATAATGACTTCTAATACAGATAGAAGCTTACTTTCTTTTTTCAACGTAGTCTCCCAGCAGTGTCACAAACATTTCCCATCTGTACACAAGCTTCCGTATTCTCTCAGCTTTTTTTTTAACTGATGTCTCAGCCAATCGCTTACAGCACTTGACTTCATTGTCACTTTCAAAATTTAGTGCCTCTCATGAACGTTTTCAAGAGACCAAACAGGTGAAAGTCTGAAAAGGGCAAGGTCTGGGCTTTAAGGGGGATGAGGCAGCATTTCATAGCCCATCTCGTTGATGGTCTGCACCGTTTGGGCTGCTGTGTGAGGCCTTACATTGTCTTGATGCAAGGCGACTCCATGTGACTGATAACCTCTGCGTTTGTTCTTTATGTTTCAGCAGTTCACAGTAGTTGGCACTGTTTATTGTCTGATTCTTTAACCTCATGAGACCTCACTTCTGTAGGCCTCCTAGGCCTGTCTTCATCCTCAACACTGCTCCGACCTTCAAACAATTTAGCCCACTTGTAGACATTTTTTGGTTGAAACATGACATTCTCCTATAAATTTCAAATGGTTTGCACCCTTCAGCAACCAAAAACTTGATAACTGACCTCTGTTCGATCCTGGAGCATGTTTCTTGGTCGGCCAGCTTTGTTAATCTTCAAAACTGTCAAAGTTTTTTTCAATATGCAAAAAAAATTAAATCTCTTTGAAAAAGAAGTAAAGGAAAAGAAAAATTTTAAAAACTAATCTTCTATCTGTATTAGAAGTCATCATACCGAAAGATTCACCTTATTTATTGAATAACACACGTAGAAGTCCTTATACCGAAAGATTCACCTTATTTATTGAATGACACACGTAGAAGTCCTTATACCGAAAGATTCACCTTATTTATTGAATGACTCCCGTAAATTATTAAACGAACGAAAAAAATACAATAATTAGTAAAACGATGTGGATATCTCTAGTTAAAAAGAAAACGATAGAGCCGTAAAAGTGGTTCATACGGTAGAAGAGAGAGAGAGAGAGAGAGAGAGAGAGAGAGAGAGAGGGATTTGGGACTTACTGTGGCGACGGCCTTTGTCGGGTGCCATTGGAGAGGTAAGTTCGCTGTTGACGAATGTTTTGAACCGTAGCTTATGTCGGCAAACTGCATAAGAAGTCCGTTTGATGGGTTTTTATATCCTTTTCTTAAGCTCAGGTAGACTTCAGTTTTTCTTTGTTCCTTTTGGCGGGAGTGGTTGCTATTGCCGAAAATTCTGGATTGTATTTGTTTTTTTTTTTGAGTATGTAAGTGAAACGGAAACAATGTTTGGAGCCTACGCACCGTTAATAAAGTTTTTGTTCAGCGAGTGTTGCATTTGTATTTTATATCTGTTATGTATATTTAAATTTTTGTTGCTATATACACGACGTTTCGGTCGTTGTACGCCCCGGCCCTCTTCAGGTGAATTAATTTTAGAACTTAACTCTTTGTTTCCTTCACCGGGTTAGATTGTACTACTACTACTACTGCTAATAATAATAATAATAATAATAATAATAATAATAATAATAATTCCAGTTGTAGTTGAATCATTTTGATTGGCTGAGTTTCCGATTTACTCATTAAAGGGATTTCTGGTAGTCTATGCCCTAAAGAAAAACCAAAAAAAGAAAATGTTGTTGAAGTATATCCTCAATACTGTAAAATCTTTCAGTGATGCCATTGGTATAGATTTAAGATTAGATAAATGTACAAAAGTAATATTCAAGAAAAGCAGACTGACAGAAACGTACTTAATAGATCGAGTTTTGTCACAAAGATTAGTGAACTGGGACAAGATGAAGCCTATAAATACCGAGGAATCAGCGAAAAATTAGAAGTACACAAATGAAGGAGAAAAAAAGAAAAATAATACTACAGGCGTTGTGTCTGATGTTAAATACCGATTTGAATTCCCATGTTAGAATATCACCTATACACACTTTCACTGTTCCTGTGGTACTGTAGCGTAGGGAGCTGGTTAATATTTCTTTAATTCGGCCTTGTGTCAGACTTAACCGAACTCCATACAGCTTATAAGTTTTATGCTGAATTATTATCATCAGAAGGTTTTTCATCATCAGAGGGATGGTTGTCGGCAGGTTGGAATATGTGGAATTGTGTGAAATAGCGTAAGAAGAAAAATATATACATTTTGCATTTTTGAAATAGAAATTTATCAAAAGGGAGAAGTACAACAATTCCTAGAAATTAATGTTTACTGAGAAAGTTAAGGTATCAAAAGTTCGTACAAAATGTCCTAGTAGTAATTGTTGAAGGAGATAAGAAGAAAGAGAACAAGGTGCGACCTAACCTTATCTCCGGGTTGATTTGAAATTGCCGTTACATGTTAGTTGTTTTGACTCTCGGCTCCCATGTGTCTCCCTTGACTAATGTCGAAGTCATTTATATAGTCTTTTTAAATTTAGCACTGGATCGCTAATCTTCATGACTTACAAGTCGCTCCCATTGGTCAAAAATCATTTTAAT
Organism: Ascarosepion bandense; assembly: GCA_037127315.1. Classification (NCBI taxonomy): domain Eukaryota; kingdom Metazoa; phylum Mollusca; class Cephalopoda; order Sepiida; family Sepiidae; genus Ascarosepion; species Ascarosepion bandense. Next base: position 202,684 of record JBBBDQ010002572.1, read on the forward strand.
ACTTACTTGCAAAATCTGATTTCGACTTTTTCGTTAAGCAGATCGTCAATACTTTTTCTATTTGGGAAAATCAGTATTTCACACATCGTTGTGAATTTTTGTAAAAGTGAAGAAGAAAGTTGATTTTGATTAAATCCGCTACAGTAGAATATTTTTTTTTTATCATTTCACCCCGAGCAAGGCGGAAACGCCACTGATGTGCAGGGGGTTACATAAATGTAAAAAGATTAATTAGAAAAGAGTGAGGAGTACAAACTAGTTAGAAAGGAACAATAGAAAGCAGGTGCGATAACAGATACATAGGTGGAGAGAAGGGGAAGATTATACAGGGGTGGGGAGAGAGCTAGAATCCAGTGGTTAGTAGATGAGTATTGACTTTGCATTTAAATTTCTGGAGGTAGTAGCCGTCAGGAAAGCAAGAATACGGGAGCGAGTTCCACAGGCGGGAAGTGCGAGAGAAGAAGCTGCAGGAGTAGAATTGTCGTCTGCATTTGGCTAACCTGACTGTGAATGGGTGGGACCCAGTTGCCAGTCTGGTTGCACGGGTAAACACCTGTTGAGGAGGCATCAGTGACTTAAGCTCGTACGAGCAGAAGCCATGAAAGTATTTATAGAACAGACAAAGGGAGGCCACATTTCGACGATGGGGAAGTGGCTGCAGTCGAGTCGCCAGATCAGTACCTATCACATTACAGACTCTCCGTTGGAGCTTGTCAAGAACACTGAGGAGAACGGCAGGGGCACCTGACCATAAATGGCAGCAGTACTCCATGTACGGACGGATGGTTGACTTGTATCAACATTCTTAATTTAACTATAGCTGAAATTAAGCGAATGGATAAAAAAAAAAACGTTGAAGATTATTCCTTGCCACCGCATGCATCATGTCAAGACTGATTCTGATCATTTCTATGTGTCCAGATCCGAAGATGGCAGAAGATTAACTCAACTAGAACTGTTTAACGAAACTACAAAAATCGTCCTTCAAAAGTACCGGGAAACCAGAGAAGACTGAATAACGATCGGAGTTAAAGACCATGTTAGAAATAGGAAACTTTATTTCATAATATAAGAACGCAACAAATTAAAAAGGTAATTTGATACCAAGTAGGCATATACGCTGACGACACTACGGTTTACTCTTGCCTCGATCAAAAATCTGCCGAGACTGACAAAGCAAACCTCGCTGCCGAGCTTGAAAAGGACCTCCAATCCGTGGTGGACTGGGGTAAGATATGGCTCGTGAATTCTAATGCTTCCAAAACGAAGCTGCTATCTATTAACCATTAGCATGGATCAGGCAAGTCTCCTTGAAAGTAAAACACTGCGCGTCCTCGGATTAACTCTCACATCAGACCTCAATTGGAATGACTATATAGAATCCAAAGCTAAATCCGCTGCTAAGAAAGTCGGTTCTCTGTGTAGGACCAGGAAATTTTCCGGTCTGAAACAATCCTGCACATATACAAATCTACCGAGCATTGAATACTGCTGCCATATCTAGTCGGTTGCTCCTGCTATCCACCTAGGTGTCCTTGACAAAATCCAACGAAGAATCTGTAATTTGATCGATCCTGACTTGGCAGATAGGATACAGTCACATTTTCATCGACGCAGTGTGGCTTCCCTGTGCCTCTTACAAATACTTTCACGGCTTCTGCTCCGATGAACTTAGCTCACTGGTACCCCCTTTATATAAATTTAGAATTTACTGGAGCAACAAGTTTAGCAACTAGGTCCCACCCTTTTACTGTGAAACCAATAATTTATAAACGCAAATTTTACTCTATCAGCTTGTTTTCTCGCACTTCCCGCATGCAGAATTTCGTTCCGCTTACTTGCTTTCCCGACAGCTATAATCTTCAAGAATTCAAATGTAAAGTCAATAGTCATCTAGTATCTCACTAACCTGCATCCTCCCTCTCATGCTTCTTTCTCCATCCACTTCACTCTTATCAGTGTTCTCATCCTTCTCTTACCTTCTTCCTGACACCCCCTGTAACCTGTCACTCTTTTTCATAACATTTCTCCTAGGTAACCCGCTTTACAACACTGGCAGTAAAATGCCTTGCTTGGGGCGACACGATTATAAAAAAAAATATGATAGAAGTGCAAATAAACTACTATGCATCTACTGTGGTGTCAAAGTATCTATAAAAGAAATGAAAAGCAAATGAAATGCACCAAATGCAAAGATGATGGCAAGATATACCTGTTTGTATACAAGACCCAATAATCTAATGTAGACAAACCACATAACCATCAGTTGTTACGTAATCCTGTGTTAAAAGCTGAAACTGAAGGTTTTTATTCTTACTGTACAAGATCAATGTTTTCTAACTAGAAATTAACAAGCACACTTACTGAAAAATCTTTTAAAACGAAAATGAAAATTCTGTGATAAATATCCAGAAATAACTTACCATCTTTTATCAGGCTGCACAGTGTTAGCACCAACTGAGAATAAACATAGGCATAATAGAATTGGATAATACCTGCACTGGAAAATATGTCTTTTTTATGCAAAGGAAGCTGCAACACTGGTAAGAACACCAACAAAACTGGGTTACATACAGAAGACTTGTAACAATTTTATGCGACTTTACACTACACACAGAGAGAACAATCAAAGCTAATCGCCCAGACATCGTGAACGAATAATATAAAAAAACAGAATGAGCTTTCTTATAGCATTCCTTGTAGATTGCAATCTATCTTTGATCATCATAAAAAACTATCAAAATACAAACACCTTGAAGTGGAACTCCCTTTCATATACTTGCTTTTCTGACGGCTACAACATCCAGGAATTTAAATGCAATGTCAATTCCCCTCTCTTAGCCACTTGATTTCAGTTCTTTCTACATCACCCCTTAGATCTTGTTCTTCTCTTTTCTCTCTACTTTCGCAACAGTCTTTACACCTGTGTTCCCATCCTTCTCTTGCCCTTTCTCTGACACCTCCTGTAACTGTTTTATCTTTCTCTTCACACTCCTCCTGCCTAGACCTTTACTCTTTTATGTAGCCCCCAGCGCATCAGTGGCGGTGCCTCCTTGCTTAAGGTGAAACGATTAAAGAAAATCTAAAAGATGTGGTACGTGAGGACAATATTTATTCTAGTTATATTTGGAGCCTTCGGATTGATTGGAAAATGTTCCGATAGACTCGATTGAAGGTATTCCAAGTATTCCATTTTTTAAAGAATTACAAACATTAAATTCACAAGTTCAGCTCACAAATTAGAAAGTGCTTTATCCATGTAAAACGTGTGTGATTCTCAGGGGAAAATGGTATGAAACTGTTTCTAAACTTAGGTCTGTATCTGGGTCGCAGAAAGAAAAAATGTGTTTACAACAGAAATCAGAGGAAATAATAATAATAATAATAATAATAATAATAATAATATTCGGACAGTTGCCCACATCTTTGTTGGCATTTGTACGACGTTTCGGTCGTTGTACGCTCCGGCCTTCTTCAGGTGCTAAGAATTTCGAACCTAACCCTTTATTACAATCACTGGGGCATGTCATCCTCATTCCTTGCGTAATGTCATGCCCTTAAGGACACATGTCCCTGTGGATATAGGCGTTGGTTAGTTCTTGTGACTTGACCCAAAGAGTTGTGAGTTTAATACCAGGCTACAGCAGTGGTGAACAAGTAACTTGCAGGTTTAGAGGGAGATAACTCATGACTTCCAATCGAGGCATTACGCAAGGAATGAGGATGACATACCCCAGTGATTGTAATAAATGGTTCGGTTCGAAATTCCTAGTACCCGAAAAAGGTCGGAGCGTACAACGGCCGAAACGTCGTACAAATGGCAAACAAAGATGAGGACAATAGTCCGCATAATGTAAACACTGTAAATACTACCTCATCTCAGAAATACAGACAAATAATAATAATATATGTATATGTAACTTTTACGAGAAGAAAACTGAAAGAAAATAGTATGAACATCACCAGATATGGCTATAGAAAAAACACCTGTAATAATTTTATGAGACTTTACAATAAACGCAGACGGGACAATGAAAGCTAAATGTGGAGACGTCGTGATCAAAGACCACAAGAGCAGAATGTACTTTTGTATTGACATGCAGTCTCTGCAGACTGTGATGCATGTTTGAAGTTCTTCAAAGAACTATTAAAATAGAAGGATCCTCAAGTAGAAATCTCAAAAATTTGGTACATGAGGACATCAATGATTCCAGCAGTAGTAAGAGCACTCGGATAAATTGTGAAATATTCCGATAGATTAATTAAAGAGATTACCGGTAGTCCATTCCTTAAAAAATACAAAAATTGTTCTCACATGAACAACTCACGTATTACGAAGAGCTTTATCTATATAAAACTAGCAGTATAGCCCGGCATTGCTCGGGTGTAATGAAAGCTTTAAAACTAATCCATGGTTCTGGAGATCAGACTCTTTGGACATTGGCATGAAGGACTAAAAAGCAATAGTTGTTTCCAGTTAAACGAAACCGTAGACTAAAAGAAAAATGAATGGATGTGAGACAAATTTTGATTCCCTGCTATCGATATTAAATAAGTTTTTTTCGTCGTAAACTGAATTTTGAAGACTAAATAAGTCCTCTGAATAAATGGTATCATGGCTGAGACTAAGAACTACAATTATACCTACTTAGAGCCAAACCCGAAGCAAAAACTAAAATAAAAGGGCTGAAAAACTGATTTTGATCAGGTAGGATATCGGGGTATCGATTTCCAATATCGGAGTCAAGTCATCCAAGGATAGAACTGCAACCTTGAAACTTCTAAATATCGTTTCTTATGTCTTTATCTACGAGTGTATCAAATTTGATTAAAATCGGACCACTCCTTCTATAACTCGATGTTTTCGATTATCGATTTTCGATATTTATCGGGTGTACCTCGATACGAAACCTAGCTAAGAACACTTGCAGACGCTTATATTACAACTGTGTAAATTTTCAAGAAAATCGGTTCAGCCTAGTCTAGTTCGGAGTCTATAGGTAACATACACACACACACACACACACACACACACACACACACACACACACACACACACACAAAGTTTCATTTATAAATAAGTTTAGATGTGTGTTAGCTAAGCTTTTTAATATAAAAACACTCAGCCGAAGATGTCATGAAGCCATTTCTGAATTTAGGTCTATGTTTGGGATCCAGAAGAAAATGAATGTACAACAAAAATGAAAAGAAATATTAATAATAATAATAATAATAATAATAATAATATTTGTTATTATTATTATTATTATTATTATTATTATTATTTCTATTGTTATTAAACAATTGAAATGCTTGACTGAACCGTTACAATATTTTGCACCATTTAAAGAGGAACGTGATTTAAGATAATAAAAACTAAAGAAAAGGCGCATTTTTGTAACAATGTTTTGAAAATATGTCTGTATTCGACGAGTTACGTCTTTAACACTGCGTACAAGTATAAAAAATCGAAAAAAAATCCAAGTCTTTGTACAAACGTCACTTTTTTAAGAAAAATTGTTGATCAACGTGACAAAACGAATGAAACGTAGCCAGCATGAATTGAATGTAACCAAAACATAATAGGATAGGGGTCGTGCTCATCTTGAAACTTTCCGTTAATTGACTAGTTAGTAAATAATTTAGCTCAAATCTGATGGAAAACCTCCTGTCATTGTGTAAACGTCACGTTTTTTTTTTGAGAGAAAAAAAGGACTGTTATTTTGTTTATTCCTCCACAATATGGTGAGGCATTAGCAATTTGCATATGTAATTATCTCCATGCGTTTTAAGGGATGAAAAGTCAGGTAATTCTGCATGTTTTTCATAATATGTACCTTAAGTTGTTCGTCAAAAGTCATCTGTTCTTCTTCTTCTTCTTATCTACTCTTCCATCTTCTTCTTCTTCTTCTTCTTCTTCTTCTTCTTCTTCTTCTTATTATTATTATTATTATTATTATTATTATTATTATGTCATTCTTTCATCATATTTCGATTTCTGCTTTGGTCTCACTACCAACCAAGTCTGCGGGGAGACCTAAGGCAGGTCGTGGCGTGTTGTTATGACTCCATTTCATGTTTTTCTATCTTCCCTATCATCCCTAGCATTACATAAATAAAGTTTTCCTTAGTGTGTGGGCTGTACTTAATAAGACAATTTTTTGTATATCTCTTAAGCTGGGGTTTCCAGGGATTCTTTCAATGTGTTGTTTTGTTCCATTTTTTATCATTCCAAGTGCACCTACTATCACTGGCACAACCCTTGTTTTCAATTTCCACATTTTTTCTATTTCAATTTCCAGGTCTTTATATTTTGACAGTTTTTCAAATTCCTTGATTGCTATGTTACAATCCGCTGGACAAGCCATATCAATTAATAGACAAGTTTTCTCCTTCTGGTTATTATTATTATTATTATTATTATTATTATTATTTTCCATAACTAAACCATTTTTACAAGTTGTCTTCTTCCTTGACACATACATTTACAGATGTTGACAAGAAACTCCACAATGAATCCTCGAAACTAGAACATGGAAAAAATGTTTACGTGGTGCGATGGATAAATTGTCGACAAAATGAGGCAAAATATTGAAGCAATGCTGACACCTGATTTTAACATTTTAATTCATTAAAATTACACAAAAATACAGTAAATCTTTTCAATAAAATCTGCATTGGCTTCAACTAAGGCCTTCGGAATCTTCTGCATCTGTTTTGGACAGTCTCTGTGTTTATGTTGACGAATGCTGTTATAATTCTTGCTTTCAGTTCATCTTTTGCGTGACAAACAGGTTTGTTGGCCACTCTCTCAACTCGATCTCATACATTTTAATCAGTGGGTTGTAATCTGGGGAGTAAAGTGGCCAGATGTAAGGGTGGAGGTGGTCGAAGAATGGTCTTGCAGTCAGGACTGGGTTCACTTACTTGTGTGGCATGATGCAGTTCTGTTGCAAAACGTAGAATCTTCCATAAGCCACCGGCTTGAACCAGGTCAACACTACCCGCTGACGGTACTTGATGTAAACCATCGTGTTCAGTCTGAGGCCCTTTGAGAAGATAAAACGTCGCCATTACAAGTCATATAACCAAACACCATGAAGATGATGATATGTAACTCTGCACTTATCTTCTAATTGACACACAGACACTTTTGAATGTTCGTATTAAATCTTCCGGCGCGAATGCCAAGCAGTACAGAATTCTGTTTCCAAATTTCTTTGTGAATTGCGTCATGGTACAATTTGCTCAATGACAGTTCTAAACTGAATCTAGTTTGCTGTGCAGTTACCAGTTTCAGAAACAAACAATGCGCGTACACGATATTAAGAATATACAATGGCGAAAATTTACCAATCGCACCAAACATACATACATACATATATATATATATATATATACTCACACCCTGATTGAGCACTCTGAAAGAATGGTAGACTTTGAAAAACAGTAGCTACTCTGTCATCTACAAATCGTTCATTCAGCAATGAATTAGAACACTCTCAGCTATTGGGCGTGTATAATGATAATATACACGCTAAAAAGTTTGCTTCCTTCTGCCGGGCGCCCACAGCTCAAAGGCAGAATCGCCGACTGACGCCAATTCGGTCGGGTTTCAATCCTGGGTTAAAAGCAATCGGAGTCTAACCGTACTGATGAGCTGTGATACCACAAAACATATCTGTCTGCGGATGACTATATATATATATTTTTTTTTAATCATATCACCCCAAGCAAGGCATCCCACTGCCACTATAGCGCTGGTGGTTAGATAGAGCGATTGGGTATAGGAAATATCAGGAGGCGGGTGATAGACGAGTTAGGATGTACATAGGGAGAGTGTTGGAGAGAATGGGTGAGAGTTAGTGTGTTAGGAGGTGTCTATTGACCTTACATTTAAACTCTTGGAGGTTGTAGCCGTCGGGGAAGCAAGCATGCGGAAGGGAAGTGCGAGAAAAGAAGCTGTTGGGGTAGAAATTATATTAAGTTATATTTCATCGGTTTGGCTGTAAAAGGGTGGGACCTAGTTGCTAATCTAGTATCTCGTGCAAATTCAAACCTAGGGGCACCAGTGATTTAAGTTCATCAGAGCAGAAGCTGTGAAAGTATTTATAGAAGAGGCAGAGGGAAGCCATGTCATGCCGGTGAGAGAGTGACTGCAGGCGGTCAGCTAAGTCGGTATCGATCACATTACTTATTCTCCGCTGTATTTTGTCAAGAACCCCGAAGAGAATAGCAGGAGTACCCGACCAGATGTGGCAGCTCATGTGAGCCGAAAGCTTAGAAGCAAATTAATAAAAAATTATCCAAATGTTGGAGAATATTTGTCTTTAATTTCAGTTGAAAATAAAGACAAATATTCTCCAACATTTGGATAATTTTTTATTAATTTGCTTCTAAGCTTTCGGCTCACATGAGCCATCTTCAGAGAGGTTATTTAGACTGTAATACAATAACATCCACCATCACCGACGATTTTATTTTGTGTTATTCAAATGATGGAGAATTTTTGTCTTTATTTTCAACTGAAATTAAAGCCAAAATACGACGTTGAGGACGACTCATAATTAAACATAATAGACATTCATTGTCTCTTATATTTAACTGCATATATTTAGAAAATTATTTGGTGCCTCGATACAATATATATATATATATATATATATATATATATATATATATATATATATATATCCAAGTGAATAAGGAACGAAGAAAACATTAAAACAAGAAAGCGAAATAAGTTTTCCTCATGCTGACGGAGGGCCAAAATGGTTCTCTGTTATGATTAAATGATCTCAGTTTCGTTTTGGCGGTGTTAAAATTTACAAGCCATTTCTTGCTCCATTTAATAATTGAGTAGATGCTTTTTTTTCTGCCATTCTTACTTTATCCGCCTTATTCAATTTACTATTAAAACAGGAGTAAATATTTATGTTATCAGCATTATTACCGAGTTAGGAAACGATGATATCGGGAAGGTCGTTGATGAAGATAGAAGCAACATAGATATAGGACCCTGGGGAATCCGCAACATTAATGTGGAAGCGCCTGGAAGTGATTTTCATTATATGATTTAGGAAGAAATAAAAATATTCGGACAGAGACATCAATTGGTTCCATATATAGATGAATACCGATCACCGAAGTTAAGCAACATCGAGCCTTGTCAGTACTTAAATGGGTGACCATTTGGGAATATCAGATGCTGTAAACGTAAGGACCAAGAATGGTCCACAGGTCCTCCAGGTATGGAGGTTGGGTGCACGGCTAACAACTCTGCCCCGTAAAAAACAGTTTGTTACAGAAACAGCAACAAAAAGTTGCTGCCCGATGCACCATCTGGGTGTGATGGATAAATGATGATGAAGATGGCAGATGAATAGCAAAAAAGAATCTTAAATACACTGATATCAATTGAAAGCAAGAACAATAATTGCCGATAAGACTTTAATGCTCCCAGTTTAAGTAAACTTCACTGTTTATTTTTTTCCTAAGCGCAAGACAAAAAAAAAAAAAAAAATCCGACAAAATTTAAGCAGTGCTTAACGTTCATTATTTTTTCTTTCTTATAATTTTATTTCTCACTTACACTAGAAAGGGAATACAATTTTTGCAGTGTCTTATTTCAAACTGTTTGTGCAGATATTTGCCAGAGGCCCCACTAGAGTAAGATGCGACCCAAGGTCAATGTTTAATGTGGGAAGTTTGAACGTATGAGCATAGGCAAGGGTCGAAAATTGTCCAGTCCTTGCAATTGTCGGTCGCGCTGGCCTCAGTGGTGACCAGCAATACACCCCTTTAGTTCAATTGGGTCGTGCAACCTCGGTACAATATCATCTGGAACCAGGCACATCTCAATGTAAATTTTCACATATGCATGTCTGTCCAAGAACAGAAATACAACGGAGCAGCTCTCTGCCTGAGGACAGAGACACAACTGAGTGATGATGATATCCACCAGATGCATCATGTAATTAGAAAACTGTATGTATATGTATATTTTTATTTTGTGTGTTTGCGAATACATTAAATGTCATAAAAGCATATATATGTAACTCACCGACAACACATACATACGCATACACATAAATTAATCGCAGTAGCCACGCAGAGAAAATGTTCGACGGACAGAAAAATTTTTTTTATTTTATATTATCGATTTTTACACTAAAATATCGAACCGTATGACTGTTGTTCATCAATGAAATGCAAACTAGTTATAAATAATTAATAAATAATTGTTACTTAAAAATATGTACTTCCATAGTGTTTAGTGAGTTCAATCCCTGTCTCTGCTACTGTTGAACATTCAATGGCTAAAATGAACAAGGCATAAAAAAATTGAATAAGACTTTTGATTGAATGCAAGTTACTTAAAAAGATATCGATTAACCTATCCGCTGTGAGTTCAATCCGAGTTTCTTCTGAACATTCGATGGCTAAGAGATAAAAAAATGCGTGAGACTTTTCATCTTTTCTCATCTCTTTGTTATTAAGCTGGGAGATCAAAACTCTCCACAAGTTTCTGTAATGTTTTAAACCACATATTTATATATTTTCCTTTTAACATAAGTCGAATTTAATTTTAAATATGAAAACAATGTCAATTTCGAATTATTTTACGGTTACATTCTTTTTTTTACTAACAGTAATTATCAGTTGAGGAGATGAGACTTGGAATAGTAAAAAGGAAAAAAAAAACAAAAACAAAAACAAAGAAAAACAAGAAAAGCCGGAAATATCCAACGAGTATAAAAAGAAAACAAGTAGAAATCCCCCATAATCAACTTAAATAGAGCTCACACTTTTGCGATTGACTGTTGGTCAACTTCCAATCAAATGCTTGACAGAGGTTGCGTAATATAAGTCAATGTCTGCAGGCTGTTAATTTAGCAGGAAGACGCATCAGGGACTGATCAGCTCTGATGGTCGACTTGGTGATGGGAGTATGATGTTTGAAAATCCCGAAACTGCCCAACGACCCAATTCAGGACAACACTGACGACGCCTTCCAGCGCGGCTAAAAAGTTTATATTCAAAGTATAACATCCACTCTTTGGTAATGCTTACATGGTGCTTTTCTTCATTCATTGAAGCTATAAAGGTTTTTCATATTTTTGCAATGATTCTTACCCGTTAGAAGACTCCTGAGCCACTCAAGCTAGTAATCCACTGTATACGAATATAACGTCACTAATTAGGTTTTGCGAGGCGATAATTGTGAACAGCCACTGAACTGTTAAAGCTGGAATAAATCGGCAGTCAATAGTTTGTAATCAAGAATCCTGGGGTTACATCGATATACCGTTTTATCTTTAATAAAGATATTCACAAATCTTAAAAAAACGTTTTAAAAAAATAAAGCATATATATATATATATATATATATATATATATATATATATATATATACACTTTATTTATATAAATTATGTCAAACAAATCATTTTAAATTGTCGGTTGTTTATAACCAAGTTTCGTTAATCTTCGTTAATTTCCGTAACATGTTTACGTTTGTGATATTACGATACATTTCAGAGCAGATAGGGTTGTTGCGGACACACATTTTCTTAACAAAAATTTATCGTAAATAATCAGGCCGGTAGATACAAATATAAATACTGTTTAATTAAAAACAGAACATCTACTTAAATACGAGTATAGATAAAAAAGTAATGTTCAAACAAATCATTTCATATATATATATATATGAAATTTAATCAGAGGACTTATTTAGTTCTTTAAAATTCAGTTTACGACGAAAAAAACTTATTTGATATCGAGACAAGGAAATCAAAATTTGACTTACATCCATTCATTTTTCTTTCAGTCAACGGTTTTGCTTTAACTAGAAACAACTATTGCTTTTTAGTCTTTCGTGCCAACGTCCAAAGAGTCTGAGCTCCAGGACCATAGATTAGTTTTAAAGCTTTCATTACACCCGAGCAACGCCGGGCTGCACTGTTAGTATGATATAGATTTTCACTGCTATTTACTTAGTTTGGAACGAAATATTCCTCTATCTTAATACTTGGCTTCGTTTCTGGAAAGCATTTTCGCTTTCATAAAATTTTCTCGTTAGTGTTCATCTGGAACGTTTTAAAATCTACCATTTGCCCTTGTATTGAATACTGACTCACTGGCGCAATGTGGCTTCCCTGTTTCTCTTCTACAAATAATTTCACGGCTTCTGATTTAATAAACTTAGCTCACTGGTGCCCCATATATATGAATTTACTCGGGTAAATATATGAATTTACTCGGGCCACAAAATTCCCTGTTTTGATATTCATCATTAAGAAACAGGACAATGTGGGTCTACAGAAGGATGCTGCGGATATCATGAACGGAGTATGTGAGCAATGACGAGGTTTTGGAAAGGATGGAGACGCAAAGGAAATTAATACTGAACATCAGGAAGAGACAGCTGAAGTTCCTGGGACATGCAATAAGAAAAGAGGTCTTGGAGAACCTGATACTAACAGGCTAGATAGAGGGAAAAAGAGACAGAGGAAAGCAGGGGATATCATATTTGAAGGACCTGATCAGGTGCATGATGGAACGAGGGTTTCATGGTGCAACAGGAGAAAGCGTGCTAAGAGCCACCAGTGATAGGTTGATGTGGAAAGCCATCATCACCTACGTCCTGAAAGCACATGGTACATGAAAGAAGAAGACGAAGAAGACATTCATCAGTTAGTTAATTGTCCTACATGATACACGCTTGTGCGATCATGTCTATTTCGAGACATGACTTACTAGGAAGAAGGTTTTTCCGCAGTAGGTTGCTATTAATTACTGCAGTTGACTTGTTGGTAAACAATATTATAGAACACAATCAATCATGTTATTCAAATCATATCTGGAATCAGAAGAGATGGATTTAAACCTTTTCCAAGGATATTTGCACCTAACTGAGTGCAATGAATTAAACTGGAATTCGAACTCGATTTTTTGTTCAGAAACAATACTCATTACACCACTACATCCGGTATATTGTCTGCATCACAAAAATCATTTTTACCAACTACCTGTAAAAATATGGGCAAAAACACAAACAAAATAATAATACAATAGCAAGCTAAAGTTTGTATTAATTTAGTTATTTTCGATGTCAAAACCGTTTAAGCAACAGCTTTACAAAACTGTCCTTCGGATGCTGAAAAGAAAATCCATTCTTCAAAAGATATTAATGAGAAATGATCTTGACAAGTACAAAACCTGCCTTCAATTGAAAAGAAGTACTGGTCCCGAGATGCATCATAGAATGTTTAACAATTTCAGGAATTAGCATTTTATATGCCGCTGACGTTTTCCTAACACCCTGTGGCAAAAACTATGATTAGGTCACCATTATACCATGTAGCTCCGAGAAAATTGCGTGGATGGCATCTCCACTTAGAAGGTAAGGTCTTCTACTTGATAACCACTTTGGCTATTACTGATACTTCTTAACCAATGAGAATTGTGCTTGTACAAAGACTTATGCATTTGCGAATATCTTGATGTTGAAGTACTTGTAAAACACAGATATTATTAAAGGTCGGTGAAGAAACAGGACATTTCGCTAGAAACAAAGAAGAGTATACTCGATTGCAATGTGATGTCAGTTCTTCAACACGGCAGTGAATGCTGGACAATATCATCGAAGATGAAGGAAAAGCTTGAAGCAACTGAAATGTGTTCTACAGATGGATGCTGCGAATATCATGGATCGAGCATGTAAGCAATGATGAGGTTTTGGAAAGGATGGAAACGAAAAGGAAATTAATACTGAGCATCAAGAAGAGACAGCTAAAGTTCCTGGGACATGCAGTATGGAAAGAGGTCTTGGATAACCTGATACTAACAGGCCAGATAGAAAAAAAAACAGATAGGGGAAATCAGCGGATAACATATTTGAAGGACATGCTCAGGTGGATGACGGAACAAGTGTTGCGTGGTGTAACAGGAGAAGGCGTGCTAAGAGACACCGGGGATAGGGAGATGTGGAAAGCCATGATCACCTACGTCCTGAAAGAAAATGGCGCATAAAAGGATAAGAATAAATACAATGTAAAGGGAGGTATGAAGCTAAAGAATATTCTTGGAGATGGTCAGTAACTCCCTCAAGAAATGATGACACAACTGTTGTATCCAACTTATCTCAAGATCAAATAAATGGAAGTCAGTGCAGTGTGCTTTTAAGCAACCATTAGTTTTATCAAGAATTTTAACTGGATGGAAGTTACAATTTCTCAACAGATATAGCGCAGACATGATCTTAAACAAATTTGTCCAATTATATAGCATCAGCTGCAGACTTGTATCAGATGCTCAATGTAATCAGTACATTGTTAAATGTACGATATGGCCGACCCAGTGTTACTTTTACAGAGAATGTTTCATTGGCATCTCAAAGTATTAGATCGAAATGACATTAATGACATTGACTCCAATGTGAATGAGTTTGGTCAATACTGTCTTTACCTCCAAGTTGATAGAGTTTGGTCAAATCTCTGCGCCTACCACCAAAAGATATTCACCAGTTTGAAAGTTTCCTCGCCTTTGCCCTTTAAGTGTCACCTAAAGGCCATCCTCGCGAAGGCCAAAAAGAGAAGTGCAGCTGATCACACTGACGCTCTTGCAAAGAGTATAATTGAGGCAGAGGACAAAGAAAATAACTGCAAAACTTCAAAAACAGTTCAAGCAAATAAAAAGATAAATAGGAAAGAAAAGACCAAACAAGAAAATGGCAAAGAGGATAAGAAAATAATAAGACAGATATATTTATAGTGAGCCAAGTATTTGGTTTATGTAGAAATTTGTTGTACTTCAAAGCCTCACGAGGATTATGTAAATGTCGTATTTTTTAACAAATTGTAAACGTGTTCAGTGAATTTTAGAAAAAAATGATTTGGGCAAAATCAACTGGGGGATGTGCGTTTTGGTGCAGTGGATGTCGACTCGAAACGATAAATCGGGAAACCGAGTTCGAATTCTAGTTGAATTCCTTGCATTCACTTGATCATAAATACCCTGGGGGAAGGTATTAATACATCTATTTCCTCCAGTTGTGGGTTAAATAACAGAACAGACTGCCCAGCCAGTCATGTCTCTTTCGAGACATGATCATCTAAGCGTGTATCACGTATGACATTTAACTGACTAACTACTGGTTGTCATACAATACAGGCGAAAAAAGTTGAGATTATTCTGCATTTCTTTAAAAGACACACTTAAAATATGTTTGTCTTTTTTTAAAAGAATATACACATACGTTTATCCTTTCTTCGACACCCCATTTGCGCAGTTATTTTTCTCACTGCAATCCTTCTGCATTAGCAGTGATTCCGCCTTATATGGGGTGAAAAGTTTAAAAATAAAAACCTAGTATATTGGCTTTGATGGTGACAAAATAAAAATATTTAGTTAACCTTTATTAAATATATTAACAATTAACTTAGTTGGATAGTTTAGTAATCTAAAAAAGTCTACAGATCGGTTAATTGTGAAAACAAAATATAATTTTTCACATACAGAATATAATGTTTTCATAAACAAAATATTCATAATTTAGCATAATATATTCTGGACAGATGAATCTAAATTTGAACTTAATATAATAGTACTAGGAAAAGCCTGAAGAAAAAAACAAACAGGTTGTAGTTACTCAATATTTTATCTTTTACTTAAAGAAAATACAAAAATATCTAAACAAATGCAGGGTAGTCCGAAACTTTTGCCTGTATATATATATATATATATATATACTATCGACTATAATTATTAGACCACCCCATTTTTTTTTAAAGAAATGATGTATTTCATACTATATTTAATATTTATTACCAAATGAAAATAGAATGTTTTTTGTTATTATTACTTTGTAAAATTTTAGAATGCAAGGAAGTGAAGATTAACTCGTCTTAATCACCCAAAATTTTCTTCATTCTTTCATTGATGAAACTGCTATATACGTAATTATTAAATATTTATAAATTCATTTGTAAGAAATACATCATCTTTTGAAAACACTGGAGTGGCCTAATAATTATGGCCGGTAGTATATATATATATATATATATATATATATATATATATATAGCCGAGGGTTTAGAATTTCTGCTTTCTGACCATGAAGTTATTAATAGTAATAACAACAATATATCTACACTACAAAGCGTTCACGACTTCTGGCATTTTTTCTTTTGTAACAATTTCTCTCATTGAAACAAGCCATATTTTTTAGAGACTTATCCTACTGCTTTTTGCACAGGATGCTTCTTTATATATATATATATATATATATATATATATATATATATACTCAACCCACTCACAGATTTTCAGGAACCTTACCAATATTAATACACTTAAAACTTAAATTTCCCAATTTTCCCCCTTTTGACGCTAAGTAATTTTGACATAACACAGAAAGGTGTTTTTGATCATTTCTTGTAGGATGAATTTTCTTTTCAGTCATGCATAAATCATCTTCCCTCATTACAGATATATGAATTCTTGGCATATTTTCTAACAGTTTTTGAAAAAAAAAATATAGATGGCTGACTTTCCTAAGTATTCTTCAAGCACTCTCATTCTTTGGGTATTCTCTTTGAACTTGCCTATCCAATTCATTCCATACTAACTCAATGTGTGTGAGGTCAGAAGATTGTAACGACCAAATCATAATTCCTCAAATTTTGTTCATCTTTTGACACTAGATAATTTTGACATAATTGAGAAAAAGTTGTTTGGGATCATTGTCTTGTAAGGTGATGTTTTTACAATTATGTGTAGACCAGATGGTATAGCTTGTATTTGAAAAATCAAATAATATTGTTCTAAAACTTCAGCCCTTTTAATAATTTCCAAATGTCTATTGAAGGGATAATAGCGAAATCAAAATATAATGTTTGTCATAGAAAATATTTATAATTTAGCAAAATGCATTGTGGACACATAAATCTAATCGTAAACGTTTTTTCCCAATATTTTGTGTTTTAATGAATTAAAATAATGTCATTTTTCAAATAGCTATGTTTTCACCTATTAGACTATATGTAATCATGATATATCAATATTTAACACGGCAGGAACAAAAGAATTATATTAGTTTTATTATTATTAATTATTACAGATCGAAAAGAATCAACTAGGAAAACATTATTGTTCCAATATGAACAGAGGAAAAAAAAGACGATATTTCTTTTTGTTGAAAAAAAAAAGATTCACTTTTTCAAAAGATTGCAAATGGTCTAAAAATAAATATGAATCGCAAATTAACACGTGTAATGTTTCAGTTAGAATAGCACAGAGGAGCTAACCGAGGTCATAGATGTCAAGCGAAAGTTATTGACAGAATTGATATTGTGTAATAATAGCAATACACAACTGAGAAAGGTTTTTGTTTTTTTTAAGCCGAGAAAGATACATTTATTAGTCAGTTTGCAGCAACGGAAATTGATTATAGAATTTTATGTATTTTTTAAAACTACAATTCCCAGCAGATGTTTCGGCATATGCTAGTTGGCATGAATAAAGGTTAAAAGTGTCAATAAACAGTGATGAGTGAATCTCCACAGAACGCGATCGGAATCAGTGTCGGTGAATCAGGAAGCAAAAAGACGAAAAATTCTATTTTTTTATTCCAGCAAAATACAAAGCCAAAACACACCTGTGGAAGGTCAAAAAAGTTATTACAAACTATAGACAAAGTGAAAAGAGAGAAATTTTTCGTATTGGGGAATTTAGCTAAAGGCAAAGGTTAAGTTGATTTGTTGACGGAGAGAAAAGTACAATTAATTAATTATGAGAATGACTAAATTGGGATTTTCCTGAGAAAGGAATTGACGTCATAAGTTCTGCCCAAAACGGGGAAAGAGAAAAATATCTCATTGGCTGAATTGAATAGAAGATAGCAAAAACTGACCTCGTGTAGTGAATCCGCCCAAAGATGAGAGAGAGAGAGAGAGAGAGAGAGAGAGAGAGAGAGAGAGAGAGAGATTTTATTGGCTACTCGAGCCAGAGACTAGTTTTTGCATAAATACACCAAGTGTCCATCGTACCCCACACCAGTAAAACATGGACAAGCATGAATACAGAGCCCCGAGAGCCAAAGTCAGTTCCAGTAGGCTCTCGGCCCAGGGATGTAACGACAGAGATATGCACCAAGCGCCAACTGCTGGGTTGGCCGCCTCCCATAGACTTCCTGGTTAAAGATAAACTTTGGGTGCAAACCGTAGAGAAGCCTGACGCCAACCGACCGAAAAGATTAAAGTCAAATAGGACCAGCCAACTAAAGTTAAAGACAGACAAGAAGTGATTTTTTAGACGAAGTTTTGAAACGGCCCACCAGAGTTAAAAAACAGACAAAAAGTGATTTTGAAGACGAAGTCTTGAAACTGCCGGCCTTACCCACCATACTCAAAGACGGTTCTTCGGCAGTTTCCGTGAAGTGAGACGATGTCAGTTCGAGTCCCCACAGACATAAAACTCCAACCGAATGTGAAGTGAAATTGCCAACCAAAAACTTGAATTAATAATAGGAAGAAAAACGCCTCACGAATTACTACTTAGGGAAATTGGTCGAAACTTCCGTTCCGTTGCCAGTTTGATAAGAACAGGGTTTGGGAAGAAGATGATTGGTGATTATTTTTCTCTATTTTCCTTTTGTACACAAAGACTTTCTACAACTTATTCAGACATAATTCAATTTCTTTTTGGTGCCACTTTCATTTACCTAATTGTGCACGCCCATCCAGCTTGGTTTGACTTGGCGGAGAGACATCTAGCGAGAATTCAACGTGACTTCCTTGAGATCAAATTCACAACGTGGGCAAAGGAGATCACCGCTGGAAAGTTCAACCCGACGATCAGCTGCTGTATCAACGCCATCAACGACCGACGGGGCTACGCGTCTCAATTATATCGCTCATATTTTTCTGATCTCTGTGTCGCATTTTCTGTCTTCTGTTAGAACACTTCCCAGATATTTAAACCTCTGTACCTTCTTGATTTTAGTATCCCCACCCGTATTTGGCATTTTAAACTGCTCTTTTTGCTGATGACCATGCATTCGGTCTTCTTGCAGTTTATTTGTTGTCCTTTCTTGTCACTCTCTTCAGATACCTTCTGTAGGTGGTCTTGTAGTTTTCTTTCCGTGTCTGCTATCAACACTGTATCATCTGCGTACCTTATGTTGTTCAAATTGTGGTCTTTAATGACGAATCCTGGCATAATATCTAGGGTTCTCAGAATAGGCTTGCTGTACAAGTTGAATAGATCCGGTTAGAAGACACATCCTTGTCTTACGCCCTTTTTATGTTTGAATATTATATACACGATGTTCTCTTTCTTCCTTATATATCCCAGAAAAAGCAAATCCCTAATTCTGATTATTAATAATTGCTTTCTGGGAATTATTTTTTTCTTAAAACGTTCCTTGTTCCTCATATAATCAGTCTATACTATCGTCGGAAAAGCACATAACTTGAACTCTATTCTGCGTCTGTTTGAAGATTTCACAACTTACATTGCGAGAGATGAGGTTAGATATTGAATCGTAATTTTTGCATACATTTGTTGGCCTGAAAAATTATTTTTTCTCTCAAAATTTTACTTAATTTCCAAAACGGTCCTTTCGCTATTGTTGTAAGATTTTATTAAAATAAATCGTTATATAACAATTGTAATAATAAAGAAGAATACGTTAAAATGTAAAAGTCCTTGCATATAAGAGAGAGAGAGAGAGAGAGAGAGAGAGACGGGGAGGGTGTAAATATATATGTACAATTATGCAGTATTAAATTGTAATGTTGATTAGTGTCAAAATTGCTGTTTGCTTTTAGTAGTTTACACATTTTCGAGAGGATTGACACAAGAAGAAAACTGCTAATTAACACAGCTGACATTTTTGTGACATTTAATTAGAAAGGAAGGTTTGAAGGACCTTATGCTCACGGGACAGATAGTGGGGAAGAGAGACAAGAGAGAGAGCAACGTAGGACATACTTGATGGACTTGTGCAGATAGATGGTAAAGCGGGTATTGAGTGGAATAACAGGAGAAGGAACATTAAGAGCGACAAGTGATAGGGAGATGTGAGGGCCTTGATCGCCTAGGCCCTGAAGGGAGACGGCACATAGAGGAGGAATAGTAAAAAAAAGCATTTTAGGCGAGCAGGTATTTTTTATAAAGTGATCGATATCTAGATGCAGACAGACCGTTAATAGGATTAATGAGGAGAGGATTTTCACTTAACTGAGCATTTTCATTCATGTCGACGTCGTGAAGATATTATCGTAATGTCGTCACTCTTCTTTTGTTTTTTCAACAGAAAAAACCTGATAAGTTAAGACATCAAAAACCCTGAAGAATGAAGAGATCACAATAATGTCTTCACAAAACTTCGAAGACATCATCAATGAAACAACACTGATCAGTTAAGTAAAAAAACCTCTTCAGATTAATTCTAATGTATATGTATTTATTCAAATGTAGAAGCCGCCAGTGTGAGTGAGAGAAGATATATCTGTCTTTCACTTTATCAGTAGATTGATTAAAATGGTGTAGAAAGAAATAATGTATGTTGTAGTGAAGAAGGTTGAGGTTAAGAACGTAACTGAGAAATTAAATTCGATATTTTAAAATTAATCCAATTCAACACTTTTAGAAGGAATACATTTCAAGACGTAGAGAAATATGTATTTTTATTTAAAAAGTAACATGACTGACTGGGCAGAAGATTATCCCGCAGTAGGTTGCCATTGCTTTCTGCGGTAGACTGGTTGCCGACCAAGTCTATATAACCTAATCTGTCCTGTTATTTGACTCATGGCTAGATGGGGAAGATATGTACTATATTATTAAATAGTATTTAGTGGGGGATCAGTTTATTATTTCATAACAATAGAAAACTGGTCCCCCACTTTATGACCAGTAGAAGCCTCAATCATCTTTCCAACTATTATATTCCGTCAATCAGTTAAGTGGCATACGTGATAAATGCTTTTGGCGATCATGTGTTGAAAGAGACATGACTGACTGGGCAGAAGATTATCCCGCAGCAGGTTGCCATTGCTTTCTACGGTAGACTGATTGCCAGCCAAGGCTATAGAACCTAATCTGTCCTGTTATTTGACTCATAGCTAGAGGGAGAAGAGATGTATTATATCATTAAGTAATAATTAGTGGGGGATCAGTTTATTAGCAATAATAAACTGATAGCAATATAAAAACTGGGCATAAAGTAGGGACTTTATGCCCAGTAGAAGACTTAATCAAGTTTCCAACTATTATATTTAATCAGTCAGTTAAGTGCCGTACGTGATACAGGCTTTCGGCGATCATGTCTCGAAAGAGACATGACTGACTGGGCAGAAGATTATTCTGCAGTAGGTTGCCATTGCTTTCTGCGGTAGACTGGTTGCCGACCAAAGCTATAGAACCCAATCTGTCCTGCTATTTAACCCATAACTGGAAGGAAGAGACGGATTAATACCTTTCCCAAGGGTATTTGCGCGTAAGTGAATACAATGGATTCAACTGGAATGTGAACTCGGCACCCCGGCTTTTCGTTCCGAGCCGATATCCACTGTACCACAACGCACATCCCTTGTTTAATTGCGTATCCTAGAATTTTGTTTTCATTATCCTAACTCTGTCATTTTTCATTGACCCTTGCTAATGTGTCTATGCGCATGCCCACTTTGACCAAAAAGTATCTTTATTTTTAGTAAAAAACCTAATCTGTCCTGTTATTTAACCTATAACTGGAGGGAAAAGACAGATTAATACCTTTCCCAAGGGTATTTCTGCGTATGTGAATGCAAGGAATTCAACTGGAATACGAACTCGGCTCCCCGATTTGTCGTTCCGAGTCAATATCCACTGCACCACAACGCACATCCTGTGTCCACAGATAACTTAAAAAGAAAAAAAACATTGTAAGCTTTGCTGTTAGTTAATGTGCCTGTGTGTTAAGTGGGTTTGAAGTTTAGCTGCAGGCCGCATGAATTAAGAAATTTCCCCACAGGCAACGAGTCATGTCCTGTATCTAGATTATTCTAGAAGAAACAGAGGAATAGAGAGCTTATATCCTTAATTTTATAGTTCCTAGCCACTTAGCAGAAGTTTTAATCGACTAGACGGAGGTAATTCTCATAATTCTATTGATGCTTTTTGATTAATAAAATTGTCTTAGACGGATAAGAACATTTTAAAAAATTTCGTGTTCAAATCGTCAATTTTGTTTTGTTACAGTCTGATAACTGTGTATATTAAATATCAAGAGCAATTTGCTATGAAAGCGAGCGAAGGAGAATTGAAGTCAATCACTTATTTTCTTCAATCACAAGCAAAAGGACACTTAAAGAAAGAGAGTTAAATGGAGATTAAAATGTTTGCCGGTATTTCTAGAACGAATAGAAAAGAAAACACTACAGTGAATGAAAATACTCATTCAAAAGACATTTCTCAAGAAAGGTTATTTCAATTCAATATTTGCGAACATATAAGATGAAAGTCCATTTGTTTAAAGACACGTGCATGCTTAATGTATGAAATTCTCCGACAAGGTCGGCTGTCCGATCAAAGTTCAGATTTAAACTGGTTACAATACTCTTAGGCTTTGACTCGTTTATAATCGTCTTAAAATACAGCAGCTAAATCAAATAATGTAAAAAAAAAAATACAATGATGAATGATTCTTTGTATTTGCCTAACCAATACGTGTTGGCAGTTTTGCTTTAAAAAACAAACAGACAAAAAACAATCTATTTATTTTATCGACGTCTGTCTGCCAATAAACATCTTGATTGAAGGATGCCACTCTTACAAACAAATCCAATTATTTAATGAAGTCAGTCCACTTTAGAAAATGTTGCAATGTCTAGAAAAGAAACAGAGAGCAATTGAAAAATAAACGGGGAAGGAGTTACTGAAAGAAATTTCAAAAGCTTTCTGGTTGTCGGCCATTGACTACAAATTCTAATCAATTATAAACGCTATTACTTGTCTAATGGCCGTTGATTGTTGCTAGATTGTGAACAAGTGCATTAAAATATATATTAGTAAAGAGTAAAATTTTGAACTTGATTCAATGACATATGGGGGCTACGGATGAGAATAAAAAGTCTTCGTGCCTTGTAAATGTTTCATCATCATTTATCTGTCACACCCAGATGGTGCATAGGGCAGCAACCTTTTGCTGCTGTAACAAACTGTTTTTTTACGGGGCAGGATTGTTAGCCCTGCGCCCAACTCCCAAATCTGGAGAACCGGTGGACCATTCTCGGTCCTTACGTTTACAGCACCTGGTATTCCCAAATGGTCACCCATTTAAGTACGGACTAGGCTCGATGTTGCTTAACTTCGGTGATCGGACGGGAACCGGTATATTGAACACGATATAGCATAGAATTGTATATATTTAGCTACTTGAAATTCATCAGGAATAGAACAAAATATGAAGGTAAATTGAAGTTAATTCCTCGACACTGATTAGTTGACTTGTATTTGACTGTTTATCAACATTTTGCAGGTTATTTAAAGGCAGAAAAATTTTAGATGGTAATATCTCTTTTTAGATATTAATGATTTGCTGATAACTGGTGGATGTTTGTTGTGTGAAAGAGATCCGGTTTTCAACTCGCGGTTGAGACAGCATTTTGTATAGTGACCTCTATTCAATATGTTCGATGACGCACAAGAAAAGTTTCGTGGTTAGTGAGCAAGTCCTTAGAATGCGGCGCGTAGTCTTCACAGATTTTGGGTGCTGGGTATCACGACAGAGGATAAGGCTCTTCATTGAGGTTTATGCATCTAATGACCATGTTGAGCAGCCTGTTTGACCCCGGATTACAAACAATTGGTACATAAAACCATTTCCAGATTTTAACGACAAGTTTGATCTTGTCGATAAGTATCGTAATGAGCACTTCCGAGGAAGACTGTGTGACAGACATTATAAGACGGATCAGCTACTGCGATGCGTTCCAGCTACCTCGACCGAGTTCTAGTTAAGACATTCGATGTAGGTCCCTTGCAGTGTCCAAGTTTTTACTCGTATCATAGGCACGTCTAAGTTCGTGTCAACTTAGATAAGCCTAAGTTTAGGATGGCTGACTACTGGAAATGGAATGCATCATTATTTGGCAAGCGTGACCCAAGGTCATTGTTCCTGCTGAACTGAACATTGGAAACACAGTGCAAAATTATGTTAGTTTAACCTTGTCTTTGTCTTTAGTTTCTCTTTTCAAGGTGTAATTAGTTGAGGGATTTAAGCTCTTTAGCATCTTTTATCTCTGTCTGCATTTTTTTTTTAGTATAGTTCACCTTCTCCTCCTCGTTTTTAGGCGAACTGAGATATCATTTCTCTGGTGGATGCGGGACACCTTTCGTATTTCGGCTATAATTTTGCATTTGTTGTGTTAGAATGAGTTTATGTTTGCCTGCGTAGTTAGATGAATGAGTGCTTTATACGATTGAGTTAACTGATATTTCTGTCATAGTTTCGAATAGTGGAGTTTTTATTATTAACTCCATTTTGTTTGTTTCTTGTAAATAGATTTCTACTATATTGTCAATTGAAATTGGAGTTTCAAATTGACATTTTCAATTGTGTTATTCCCCTTCTCCCACAGACAAGAACTGTATATTTGGGATTAGTTCGGACTTCATGAAGATTCTGAGTCATTGTGAATGTAGAAAGAATGGTAAGTTTTTAAAAAGGTCTGAAACCATCCTGCACATATATAAATCTACCATTCGCCCGTACATTGAATACTGCTGCCATATGTGGTCGGGTTCCCTTGCTGTCTACCTAGGGGTCTTTGACAAAATCCAACGGAGAATTTGTAATGTGGTCGATCCATACTTGACAGCTCAGATACAATCACTTTCTCACCGGCGTAATGTGTCTTCCCTGTGCCTCTTCTACAAATACTTTCATGGCTTCTGCCCCTATGAACTTAGCTCACTGGTGCTCCCTAGATATGAATTTAATCGAGCCACAAGATTAGCAACTAGGTCACACCCTTTTACTGTGAAACCAATAAAATGTAAAAGCAAATTCTACTCCAACAGCTTCTTTTCTCGCACTTCCCGCCTGTGGAATTCCCTTCCATTTACTTGCTTCCCCGACAGCAACAATCTCCAAGAATTTAAATGTAAATTCAATAATCTCCTATCTCACTAAACTGCATCCTCTCTCTCATGCTCCTTTCTCTGTCTACTCCACTCTCATCAGTATTCTCATCCTTCTCTTACCCACTTCCTGACATCCCCTATAACCTGTCACTCTTTTTCATAACTTTCCTCGTATGTAACCCCCCTGCCCACCAGTGGCAGTAACCTGCCTTGCCTGAGGCGATATGATGATGAAAAAAAGTATGAATGTGTAGTTTTGGTGTTAGCAATATTGCATAATGTGTAGGTTAGTCTTTTTTTCTAGAATGTTTAAGTATAAGACGGAAGAATAACACCATCTCCGAAACTCATTTTGGCCTTGTGTTAATTTCTGTATTTTTACAGATGAAATAATTATGCGAGTGCTACGTACTGTGATAACTCGTTTATGCTGCAAGCACGGTGAAGATGGTTGAACTTGATAACAAGCTTTGAATAAAGATATCTGATGAGTAAAAACAAGGCGATGAATATACAATACATTCCAGGCGTTTAAATGTTGCTAGATTGAGAATTTGTAAGTTATGAAGTACAACGATAAAAAAAATCTAAAAAAAAAAAAAAAAAAAACAAAAACAAAAAAAAAAAAACAAAGAAGAAAAGAAAAAGAAAAGAAAAAGGTTAATTTCTGAGAGAATGCAAGGGTAAAGTTTTAGTGATATCTCGAAGAATCCTCACTTAACAACAAAGGACATTATCAGTTATGTAAAAATATCGGGGTTGAATGCATTGAAAAAGACAGTCACTCAATATTATCATCATGCAGAAGTTCAAGCTTGTCGTCCAAGGAAAACCTAAGGTTAAACACCTGAAATGCAAGTTAGCTTATGCTAGAACCAATCTAGAACAGGTAGTAAATATTGAAAACCAGAAACCAGAAACCAAAAACCAAACTAGAATTATATGGTCACACGAACTTTCATTATGTATTAAGGACAGTGAATGAAAATCACAACTCAAAAATATCCTCTCTACAATTACGCACGGTTGTGGGATCATTATTTTCTTGGGATATACTGGTGCTTCTGAATAAGTAGAACTAGTGAGAGTACAAGGTATCATGGATAAAGAGCAGATGTAGGTTATTCTAAAAAATAGTATAAAACACGGTACAGGAAAGATGTTTTAAGTCGGGACTGGACGTTGCAACGTGACAATGACTCGAAGCACTCGTCAAGACTTGTTACAAAATACTGAGATGACAACAAAAATATGGCATTGTACCACACACAAAATACTGACTTAAACTCCATTGAAAATTTATTGGCACATTTAAAGAATAAAGTAAGAGGAAAAAGTCGTTCGAATTTTGAGGATCTCGAAGTAAGTGCCAAAGGAGAATGAAGCAAAATGTCTATCAGTTTGTGTAGTTACCTTGTAAGGAACTATAAATATGGTTAAAGTCAATAGTTAAGAATAGAGGTTATACAATTGATTATTGAGACAAAGATCCCTATAATTTTGTCCTTTGTTAAATGTTTTTGGTGTATTTTTGTATTATTGTTTGACAGTAGGTAAAACTTTTGTTGTGACTATTACTGCACATTCTTTGAAATTCTTTAATTCATGATTTGTGAAAAAATTCACATAAAGTTTCTATTAAAATTAGAGGTATTACAGATTGTTTTTTATCTATGGAAGTGGGGATGAATAAGTTTGTACACACACACACACACACACACACACACACACATATATATATATATATATATATATATATATATACACTACCGGCCATAATTATTAGGACATGCCAGTGTTTAAAAAAAAATGATGTATTTCATACTAATTTTTTTAGTATTTATTGCCAAGTGGATAATTGTAAGTGAAAATAGAATGCTTTTTTGTTAATACTGCACATATTTAATAATTACCTCTATTGCAGTTTTATCAATGAAAGGGTGAAGAAAATTGAGAGTGATTCGAATGAGTTCATCTTCACTTCCTTGCCTTGTAAAATTTTGCAAAGTAATAATACCAAAAGAACCATTCTATTTTCTATTTCTATTTTTCTTGGCAATAAATACTAAAAATAGTATGGAATGCATAATTTCTTTAAAAAACCTGGGGTTGCCTCATAATAATGTCCGGTAGTGTGTGTATATATATATATATATATCCGTCCGTGCATGGAGTACTG
Source organism: Ascarosepion bandense (assembly GCA_037127315.1). NCBI lineage: Eukaryota > Metazoa > Mollusca > Cephalopoda > Sepiida > Sepiidae > Ascarosepion > Ascarosepion bandense. Next base: position 229,997 of record JBBBDQ010002572.1, read on the forward strand.
CTGCCATTTATGGTCAGGTGCCCCTGCCGTTCTCCTCAGTGTTCTTGACAAGCTCCAAAGGAGAGTCTGTAATGTGATAGGTACTGATCTGGCGACTCGTCTGCAGCCACTTTCCCATCGTCGAAATGTGGCCTCCCTCTGTCTCTTCTATAAATACTTTCATGGCTTCTGCTCGGACGAGCTTAAGTCACTGATGCCTCCTCAACAGGTGTTTACCCGTGCAACCAGACTGGCAACTGGGTCCCACCCATTCACAGTCAGGTTAGCCAAACGCAGACGTCAATTCTACTCCTGCAGCTTCCTCTCTCGCACTTCCCGCCTGTGGAACTCACTCCCGTATTCTTGCTTTCCTGACGGCTACGACCTCCAGAAATTTAAAAGCAAAGTTAATACTCACCTACTAACCACTGGACTCTAGCTCTCTCTCCCCTCCCCTGTATAATCTTCACGTTCTCTCCGCCCATGTATCTGTCATTGCACCTGCTTTCTCAGCTTTCTATTGTTCCTTTCTAACTAGCTTGTACTCCTCACTCTTTTCTAATTAATCTTTCTACGTTTATGTAACCCCCTGCACATCAGTGGTGTTTCTGCCTTGCTCGGGGTGAAATGATTAAAAAAAAAATGTATATATATATATATATATATATATATATATATATATCACTGTGTTCGTTTACAAGAAATATACCTACGAGAAGTATGAATCTTTTCCTTTCTCCCACCACCAAGGAGTTAATACCAGGCAGCAGAGGGCTCTTTGAGTTTTTTTTTTTTGACAATCAGTTCAGTTGTAAACATTGGTCTTGAGACTATCAACCCCGCCCCATACACACGACTGACGATTGAAATCTCCCCACCAATACTTAAAATGGTGAGTTCGTGGCTCCATAACACCCAGATGTGTTTACAGGCCTAACGAATTGTGTATAAAATAAACAAATCAAGGTATTGGTAACGCGTCAGAAAACAATGCTACCTACAATAAGCCGAACAAAAGAAATAAATCATTAAGAGGCAAAATAATATGAAAAACAAAAAACAAAGGAAGGCTTAATTCTTGTCGTCAGACGATTGTGTAGCGTGAAATGCAAAGCGATGATTTGCATCATGTTTGATTGGTCAGTATATATATATATATATATATATATATATATATATTAATCATATCACCCCAAGCAAGGCGATAACGCCACTGATGCGTATGGGGCTACGTAAGGGTAAAAAGAATGGAAAAGAGAAAGCCGGAAATCATATTCTAAACAGGGAACAAGGGATGAGCCTCTTCACCTGTTCAATATATATATATATATATATATATATATATATATTAAAGAACAGAACACGCACCACTTAGTAAGTGGTGTGTGTTCTGTTCTTTAACATATTGTTAGCTCTGCATGTTTAGTTCATTATGTTGGGTGTGTATTGAGTACTTTTTTGAACTAGCGTCTGCTAGTCTTATTACCTCTATTTGGCCAGTGTATATATATATATATATATATGATATATTTTTAATTTGTTTGAAGCATTGTGCATATAAGGTGTATGGGTAGGTATTTTAAGGCTATCGCAATACCTTTAGTATAATAAAGGAAAGTTAAAAAGGCGTTGGGTATTAGTCATTTATTATTCATTAATATTTCGAGATCAGAATCTCGGTTTAAGAATGATAGAAGTGGTGAGTATGTGTGTGTATGTACCTGTAAGTGGGTACCTGTAAATATGTTAGTGCGTTTATGAGTGTGTATGTTTATGTTTTATACAAGTGTGCACAATAATAGGATTTGGCTTTTTTGCATCTTCATTAAAGTGATAGCGAACGCCATGTGCTTATGTGCGTATACTTCTTGTATTTTTTTCCACTTCTGTTTTTATTTTATATATAAATATACCTACATATCTTTTTCTCGTATCATATGTGCGTGAGTGTGCGTATATAGATATATATGTGTGTGTATGTGTTCCGTTGTATAGTATGCTGAATTGTATGTGTAAATATATTTGTGTGTGTGTATGTGTTCCGGTATATATATATATATATATATATATATATATATATGTGTGTGTGTGTGTGTGTGTGTGTGTGTGTGGATTGCGTCTATTATGCTCTCATTACGATTGAGAGGAAAATTTGAAAAAAAGAACAGTTATCACTTTGGCGATATATGCATAACTCATCTGTAATCGGTAACTGGCGTGTGTATACGTCGTTTATCTATAACACGCTAAAATTCCCCTTCTGTGATTCGATGTTCCTATGGCTTAGGGGTTAGCGACTCCGACTAACACCAAATTGGTTGAGTTCAGATCCCGTTCAGAGGAATGTTAATATCTATTCACACAGAAGAGCTGTGATACAGCAAAACAGGCTTGTATGTGGATGATGAATAGACGTATATATACGTCTATTCGTTATCCATATATGTATATGCTAGAAAAAAATTCTTAAATATTACTCATTTTTGTTTTAGAAGACTTTGGATTATGGCACTTTGTGTACTCCATATATTTTGACTGACTGATAAATATTCATGAACCTTCTAAAATTTAAAAGTTTTGATAAAAGTTTCCTTAGAGGAAGAAATGCGTCAAATAGGTTTTCCTGTTGTCTTTTTATACATACTTACTAAGAAGGAACATTCATATATATATATATATATATATATATATAGTACCGTGCAAAAGTATTAGGGAAAGAATTTGATGTACTCAACAAATGCTTTAACAAGAAAAACTACTTGTTACATAATAAATTTAATATTTAGTATAATAGCCTTTTGCTTTGATTACAGCCTTCATTTTGCCAGAGATTGACATCACAAGCTTCTTCAATGTATCTAATGATATCTCCTGCGAAGCAGCTTGTATTTGTTCCTAAAGGGTGTCTTGCAAAGTAACATTAGATTTATCAATTTTTTTATCCAAAATATCCCATAGATGTTCAATAGAATTGAGATCAGGGCTTTGTAGGGGCCAATTGAAATTCCGAAGCCTTCCTTCCTCTTCGTTTTCAGTTAAATAATTCTTACAAAATTTGGGCTTTTCACCCTGTATTTGAATTTCCGTGAGGTTCTTAAAAAATCACCCCTGTCCTAATACTTTTGCACAATACAAGTAGTGTCCAAAAGTGTTAGAACAGGGGTGATTTTATATACATAAACTTTTCCTTACAGCCAATGGTGTGTAGGGCAGCGTTTCCGTAACAAACTGTTATATATATATATATAGCGAAGCAGATCTGTCTGCGAATGACTATTTACGCTCTCACTCTCTGATGGAGTACTCTGGAAGAATGGAGAACTTTGAAAAAACAGTAGCTACTCTAGAATCTACGCATCGCTCATTCAGTAATGAATTAGAGCATTCTGGCTACTGGCGTATGATACATAAAAGTCTGCCTCTTTCTACCGAGCGCCCATTTCTCAGAGGTAGAATTGCCGACTGATGCCACTGATGTCTGGTTTCAATCCTGGGTTAAAAGCAATCAGATCTCTAATAGTACTGATGAGCTGTGATACAGCGAAACAGATCTGTCTGCGGATGACTAGATAGATAGATAGATAGATAGATAGATAGATAGATAGATAGATAGATAGACGAAATAAATAGTGGAGTTGACTGAATGTATACGCTACACAAACTAGCTATAATTATAAAGGGACAAACATTAAATTATATAGAGACGATATTCACGTTAGAAAGAGCACTCATCTCTAGGTAAATTATTCAAAGCCAATAAGGCTTTAAGGGGGTTTTCCTTCTAAAAATCGTCGTTCTGTTTGATTTATGTATGCATCTAATGAAGAAAGCTGACTAATAGTGTATGTCGAAATATTTCAACACTCGTCATGACTAGAAAAACCTTCAAACGTGTGACAATAACAAATCTAACAACGTAAATTTTAGAAGTTTGGTGAGTCGGTCAATAAAGAGGTGAGTAGTCTGGCACGATATCACAAACCGTTGCGATGATTAAACTTTTGGAAATCCTACGTCAAGATCAAATCTGCTCAACAGACTGGAAATATCCACAAGTCAGCTGTAGTCACGTCAATCAATTTGAAACTTTTCCTAGCAATATAACGTTATTTTTAACCAAAAACGAAGTACCGTTGGAATGGTAGACCTTCAATGACTAGCGTTCAAACAATCTAGATTCCAGTACAAGCACTATCGTTTACCGACATCGTCCTTTTGGATGGGTTGCAAATGACAAATAAGGACCAGATAAAACCAGTTTAAGACCAGTTTTGAACCTATGCACCGTGTGAGCAGGAGATGGGGAAAATCTGACCAGTTCTACCTGGGTGTACGCGCTCAAGGTCCCCACGTTGAAAAAATCACCTTGGGTCACATCTCTCTCAAGTGGGGGAGAAGGATAAATATTCAAGCACTATCGTTTAAATTATCCATCTCCCTCCCATTAAAAAAAAAACATTTGTATTTGTCTTTATCGATGAACTTGATATGGTAGAAAAATCATTGTTAGAAGATACAGTTGATGAACTTCGAGAGAGCCCAGAACCGAACATAAATTCATAGTCTCTTACATTCTTATACGTTCGGTAGACTTCTTCAGATTCGACGCAGTCGAAACATGGGCGGTTTGAATCTCCATCAAAAAGTATTTTCTTTTTATAAATGAAGCAGATTGATTTGCGAGTTGTGCTTATGTCACTTGTGCGTTTTTCGTGCCGGTCGTAGCAGAATTCATTAGTGGTTTTATAAGTTTAGAACCATAGAAATCAGAATTTATAAGTTTACTAGCAGTATAGACCGGCGTTGCTCATGTGTAATGAAAAATTTAAAATAAATCCATAGTCCTGGAGCTCAGACTCTTTGGACGTTGGCACGAAAGACTAAAAAGCAATAGTTGTTTCCAGTTAAAGCAAAACCGTAGACTGAAAGAAAAATGAATGGATGTAAGTCAAATTTTGATTTCCTGGTATCGATATCAAATATGTTTTTTCGTCGTAAACTGAATTTTGAGGGATATATAAGTCCTCTGAATAAATGGTGTCATGGCTGAGACTAAGAACTACAATTATACCTACTTAGAGCCAAACCCTAAGCAAAAGCTAAAATAAAAGGGCTGAAAAAAATACAGACATATAGGCAGATAAACAGACACACACACAAACATCTTGCCTTTTATATATTATCGATTTTCTGCACTATTTTAAGAACTGCAACCATGAAACTTCTGAATATCGTTTCTTATGTCTTTGTCTATGAGTGTATCAAATTTGATTCTATAACCCGATTTTTTCGATTATCGATTTTCGATATTTATCGGGGGTACCTCAACATAAAATCTAGCTAAGAACACTCGCAGACGCTTATAGTACAACTGTGTTAATTTTCAAGAAAATCAATTAAACCGTTTCGGAGTCTATAGATAACGAACACACACACACACACACACACACACACACACACACACACACACACACACACACACACATACACACACACACACCAAACGAAACACAGACATAGTTCCATTTATAAATAAGTTTAGATAGAACTGTAGAAATCAGAATTATTCAGGCTAGTTTCTAACGTACCTGCCTGATCGAACATAGACACTATATCAAGCATTTTATTTTCCAAAAATCCTTGGTGGGTAAAATCTTCAAACCAGCAACGAAGGCACTTGTAATGCATTCGTTTCTATACTGTATCACCCTCATTACTCTGGAATTGCAATCTTTTTCAGAGCTTGAATATATTAATCCACAGACTCTGCTGACGGCAGACGACCAATTGATGTCTTTTAATAAAAACCTCATTAGTGGACTTCACTAGATGTGACTGCAATAAATTGAGATTTTCCTTGTATATCATACATTCTGAAATTGTCCTGTAAATTTTGAGAGAGATAAGATTTGTTATGAAGCTCAATTTATACTCATCACTGATTGATATGAATAGAAGACGACTTTGGAAGTTTTTGAACCAATGTTCTATACGTAGTTCTTGAAAAATCTGCTGTTAGTTTAAAGCCTAGATTCCCTGAATACGTTTATGTTGAATGAATTGAGATAATAACGAGACTGCACAAACCTCGTCCGAAGTCTTTATTCAAACGTTGTCAGTGAACAAAAATGAAAATGTTGGCGAAGTCAGTCAGTTAAGTGACATACGTGATACACGCATAGGCGATCATGTCTCAAAACTGACTTGCCAGAATGTTATCCCGCAGTAGTTTAACATTGGTCTCTGTGGTAGAACCCAAGGTGTCATATTAATTAACCCATAACTGGAGGGAAGAGACAGATTATTACCTTTCCCAAGGGTATTTGTGCGTAAGTAAATGCAAGAAATTCGACTGGAATTCGAACTCATCTCCTCGAATTGTCGTTTCGAGCCGATATCCACTACACCACAAAGCATAACCGAACGAAAAATGTTCTTTAAATATCTAAGTAAGGTGGTGTTTAGCCAAGACAGTTACCGTGGAATAAATTAGTCCAACTTAGCAAATACCACAGTGTTTACCCTACTGCATTTCTACATAAAATGCACCTTAACCGGCAGAAGTAAAAAAAAAAATCGCCCTGTTTAAAACATCAAACAAAATTTACAGGTTTACAAAATATATATGGGCTATCTCAGTCGTACCTATCATCTGCACACTAATTTAACTAAGCATTAAAAACAAAATAAAGATTGGTTAAAGAGAAACCGAAAGAACATAGATAAATTTGATTTAATTGAAAAAAAAAATATTAACAAAGTACTTTTCTAATATTTCTGACATGAGGTGATATTTACACCATTTACATTGTTCAGACTATTGTCTGACTATTGTTGCCATGTTTATTATATCTCGGCCGCTGTACGCTCCGGTCTTCTTCAGGTGCTAAGAATTTTCAACCGAAACCTTTATTACGATCACCAGAAGTGCTATCGCATATGGAATGACAACGATATACACCAGTGTTCGTAATTTCCAGCACTTAAAGAAAGCTGAATCGTACAACGGTCGAAACGTCGTAAACATGGCAACATAGTTGAGGAAAATAGTCCGAACAATTGGCGTAAATGGTGTAAATTGGCGTAAATGGTAAAAAAGGTTAAAATATATTACATAATCTCTCTTAAATCTTAAAAAAAAAACACAAGGTGAGCGCATATTATAAAACTGTGCTTTTTCCATGTGATGGAGATGCATCATTTTTTCATGGCCAGTCAGTTAAGTGCCATACGTGATACACGCGTGGGCGATCATGTCTCGAAAGAGACATGACTGACTGGGTAGAAGATTATCCCGCAGTAGGTTGCCATTGCTTTCTGCGGTAGACCGGTTGCCAGCCAAGGCTATAGGACCCAATCCGTCCTATTGTTTAACCCATAACTGGAAGGAACAGACGGATTAATACCATTTTCAAGAGTATTTGTGCGTAAGTGAATGCAAGGAATTCAAATGGAATTCAAACTCGGCTCCCCAACTTGGCGTTCCGAGCCGATATCCACTATGCCACAACGCACATCCCTACATCACAACGCATAGCTTAACGAAGTATGTTCTGTAAACATCCAAGTAAGACGGTGTCTAGCCAAGGAATGAATTAGTCCAACTTAAGAAGTACCACAGTGTTTACCCTACTACATTCCTACATATGGTAGACTGGTTGCCAGCCAAGGCTATAGAACCCAATCCGTCCTATTGTTTAACCCCTAACTAGAGAGAAGAGACGGATTAATACCTTTTCCTAAGAGTATTTATGCGCAAGTGAATGCAAGAATTTTAACTGGAATTCTAACTCGGCTCCCCGATTTGTCGTTCCTAGTCGATATCCACTGCACCACAAAGTACATCCTGCACCACAATGCACATCTTTTCATGGTATTCACCTAAGAATTTATCTCGGTATCGAATGATGCGTCATTCAGTGCTCATTAAAGGTTACATGTCTGTCAAAAGTGGCGCATCTTAATTATGGAAGAGGTTTATCCAACAAAAAAAAAAAGAAGATTTATAAATCTGCAGACAGCAAGTCGATATTGTATAACTTTTTTTCCTCCATCTCTTCTTTATTTCTTCCATGTTTTCTTTTCGTTTTCATCTGCATTCTTTTTCTTGCTCTCTACATTTTCTACTTTGTATGTTTTTAGGATGTGCAGTGGATGTCGGCTCCGAACAAAAAATCGGGACCCAAGTTAGAATTTCAGTTGTATTCTTTGCATTCATTTATGCGCAAATACCCTTGGGAAAGGTATTAATCCCTCTCTTCCCGCCATTTATGGGTTAAATACTGCGACAGATTGGGTTCTGTAGCCCTGGTCGGCAACCAGTCTACCGCAGAAAGCAATGGCAAACTACTGCGGGATAATCTTCTTCCCAGAACAGTCATGTCTCTTTCGAAATATGATCGCTCAAGCGTGTTTCACATGTTAACTGACTGATTGATGTTCTTTCCATATTCGCTCGAAATGAATTGCACAAACTAAAACTTTTGCACAGTGTACACATTTAAAGCACTGATCGTCGTCTTAGATTTCAGAAAACGAAGATTTGATCCTCGCTAGATAACACAGATGTTCCGATCCATAAGAAAAGAATCGGGCTCGGCGCGATAATAATTCTATATGTTTTCTCGCAACACATTCTGTCGGATCAACATACAGCGATGAAGTCATAATGACCGATGAATAAACTAAATTCATAGGTTAATAATACAATTCGAATTAAAAATCATCTGCAACAGCAGAACCAATTTAATTATATTTTGTTGAGTAATTCGCAAAGGAACACTTGCAAGGCATGTCACGCTTTCTTTCCCTCCCTGTCTCTCGCCAGTCGTTATCAAATCAATGCTCACCATTTACGAACTATCGACACTCCCCGGATTACATCTGGGCTATCGTACATATTAGAGCGGGTGTTATGCGTATTCATGCACCGTATGATCAAAGCTGCCGCGGAAAGGAGGAAAATTATTGCCAAATCGGGTTATCAGAATTCTGAACAAGTTACACTGTCATTTACTCCAATTTGATTTACCGTCAGAAAAACGAGCGATTTGATATATAATCGAATCTAAGAGAGAACAGCTTGATCCATCCTGACGGGAAATTTTTCATTTGACAAAAATGGCGTACACTGATGACGTTATACTCAGTTATCTGTACTGACAAATCTACAAATTTAAGGAAATAAAACTGCGGTCCTCTATGATTCAGAAATATAATGACAGTAATTTGATTCAATGTTCAAATTGTATTTTACATTTTGTATTTTAGAGATATTGTATAATATTAAAATTAATTTATCCTTAAAGCCAAAAGTTCCATTTCCAAATTGTATATAATATTTTGTTAACAGTAATAATATTCTAAATGCGTTTGAAACTACGAGATTTTAAAGATAAAAACAAACAATATTCTTTACGAAGCCATTGATGGCAATAAACAAATTCGATAGATATAATTATTACAGTTTCAGTAGGTGGGATGCAATTTGGATAGAGTTGGTGTGAAAACAATTTCTTTTAATCAGATCCTTGTGCTTAAGAAACCACCTTTACACGGGAAAAGCGAAGAAAACTTCCGACACTAACATTACCCAAGTACAAAAGATACTTGAAATATTTCATTGAAGCATATTTAAATAATTAACAGAAACTAAATAAAGAATTTAGTCGAAACGCTTGCTCAACAATTATCAGCCGACATAAAATGGAAAGATATGGGTTGGTTTTATAATGGTGTACCTGCACACGTATTTAACTTGGGGTTACTTCTATAATGGGGTAACTGTACACTTATATAACTAGGGGTTGATTTTATAATGGTGTACGTTTACAGGTATATCATTCGGTGTTGTTTCATAATTGTTTACCTATACACGTATAAGACTCGGGTGTTTTTAGTATAGGGTGCCTCTACACGTATATGATACGAGATTGGTTTAAGTATAGGGTGCCTATACATGTATATGACTCGAGGTTGGTTAAAGAATAGGGTGCCTTTACACGTATATGACTCAAGGTTGGTTTTAGTATAGGGTGCCTCTACACGAATAAGACACGGGGTTGGTTTTAGTATAGGGCGACTCTACACGTGTATAACTCAAGATTGGTTTAAGTATAGGGTGCCTCTACACATATAAGATTCGCGGTTAGTTTTAGTATAATGTGCGTCTATACGTATATGACTAGAGCTTGGTTTTAGTATAGGGTGCCTCTACACGTATATGACTCGAGGTTGGTTTTAGTATAGAGTGCCTCTACACGTATATGACTCGGGGTTCGTTTTAGTACAGGGTGCCTTTACACATATATGACCCGGGGTTGGTTTTAGTATAGGGTGCCTTTACACACATATGATTCGGGATGGTTATAGTATAGGATGCCTCTACACGTATATGACTCGAGGTAGGTTTTAGTATAGAGTGACTCTACACATATATGACTCGCGGTTTTTTTCAATTCTACTCGTGCAGCTTCTTCTTTCGCACTTCCCGCCTGTGGAACTCGTTCCCATATTCTTGCTTTCCTGACGGCTACAAGGAATATCAATACTCATCTATTAACCACTTGACTCTAGTTCTTTCCGCACCCCGTATAACCTTTCTTTTCTCTCCACCTTTGAAACTGTCATCACACCTGCATTCTCATCCTTCTATTGCGCCTTTCTAACTGGTTCGTCTTCCTCTTCACTCTCTTCTAATTAATCTTTTGACACTTATGTAGCCCCCTGCACATCAGTGGCATTACCCCGCCTTGCTCGAGGTGATACGATTAAAAAATATATATATCTAGATATATCACTCAGTGTTACAATATTAGTATAATTATGAAAGTTACATGTGCAAAAGATATAAAAAGAGATCTCATTTCCGTGTCAAGAAACCAAACGACTGATCGATAACAACGCAGTAGCATTTCTTTATATGACAATGCACTGAAAATGGTGGAATATTGATTGATTGATTGGTTTGTTTATTTGTTTTTAACGGTTTATCAACCCTTTGTAATATATTTAAAGCCTATAATTTTTATTTTCGATTTTAAGATCTTTTTTGAAATAATAATTATTTACTGATACATGTACAATAAATTAATCTATAGCTTAAATAGTGTATTCGAACCTTTGTGAAGTATATTTGTGCGTAGGTGATTATAACGAACCCGAGTTATATAATTTAACTACTAAGTTTTTGGTCATAACAAAATTCGACCAGTACGCAGTATCTGGTCCGGAAACTGCTGCGATGATGATGACCGGAACCTGAGTGGGTTGATGTTGTCGAAACGGCACCAAATATAACACCACTTTAGGGCCGCTAGACGTTATGATCTCGTCACAGTAGCTGGTCCTCAAGACGTCTATTACAACAACGAACTCTCTGCCCGTGTTGTGTCCTTTTGATATCAGAAAGTCACGTTTCGAAAACCAGGTATTTCTACCATATCAAACCAGACCGGATACTTGTGTACACTTGGGTTAAAAAAATGAATAAGTTCGAAGACGCCTGTATAAGTTACCAAAGAAAGTCTTTATATATAAAAAATATAATTAATCATAAAAGCAGAATGTATAATCGCCGAATTTTAAAGTTTACAACGGAGAGAAGGATTCGTTTAAACATTCACAGCTTCCAAATTTTTCAAATAAAAACAAGTCTCTTCATAAGAGGAGTGAAGTTTCGTTAAAAATAATCAAAGCTACCAATTCTCTAAATAAAAACAAGTCTTTTCAGGGCTTTTGTCAAACTTCACGGAGACAGCCGAATGACGGTGACGCTGGGGTCGTTTTGTCTCTGTCGCTCGAGAGCTCCGAAAAAAGACACAAATTCTGATTTTTCAGCTCTTTGCCGAAGATTTACGGAAATGGCCGAAGGTGAGCATTCTGGTGATAATAGTAGATTCGTTTTCATTCTGTTTTTTGTACATCTTTAGCTAGGACTCTATCGAAGGCGCAGAATTTGACATTAACTCTTTAAGTTAATCGGCGGCAGGCTTTTGTAAGTTTCTTAATATCTTCAGCTATGGGGTCTATGATAGGCGACCAGTCTCTGGGTCGTGGCCCCCAGTTGGGAACACTTTTCCCTCAGTCGTTACATCTCGACTGCAATTTCAAAAACTACTCCACCAATTGATTTTTCTCACTCGGTCTCGATTTTTATAGCTGAACAACGATAAAGTTTTATAGAAAATGCAAACAAAAAGACATTTATACTTAACATTACGAAGACATAGATGAAATTTTCGAGGTAAATAATGAGGAAACAGGCTTGGAAAATGTGATACACAGAGGAAAGATTGGTTGCAAGTGAAACAAAAGAAACAATGTATAACCTGCCTAATGAGTTTGAGTAAATGGATGCAAGATTTAAGAGAAATTTTGGAGTTCCATCATCGGCAACGTCTCTAAGGGACAGGGCGCAAAGAAGAAGAAGAGTGCTTTTGCAATATTGTTTGTTGTCGATTATGATTAGGTTTTATTTTTTCACGTTGGTAGATAGATCATATTTTGTAATAAATACCACCAAAAATATCCTTCTACCAGGCTGATATAGTATATTTCCATGTAAATGCATGCTATGATCTCAAGCAAATTATTAATGTTTTGCTGAGAAATAGTATTTATTGACGTTGACTGCTTCTGGCAAGAAGCTATCGTGTGCTCAGTGGTGTTTGGATATAGAAAGTACCGCATGTCATTGAGCTGCTCTGCCCAAGAAAATTGGCCAATTTTATTATCTGTGATATGAAATAATTGACCAGAAGGAGAGTTTCAAAGTAAAGTAATACACTGATTTTTATTTGTGTATTTGTTTTTCAAATAATTTTTTTTTTATTTTTTGGTATGATGCCAAAGTAATGTCAATTGCTTCTGCCCGTTTTGAGGATGATGTTTGTATTCTATCTGTGCTATGTTGACTATTAAAACTATTTTTTTGGTAAAATATGACGCGTGGTTTTAATAGGCTTATAAATGTTCTTGTCAAATCTTGAATTTTAGTTTGCTAATCTTTTGTTTCTTTTTTTATATAATCATATCGCCCAAAGCAAGGCAGTTTACTGCCACTGTTTTGCAGGGGGTTACATAGGAAGAAAGTTATAAGAAACAGTGACAGATTGTAGTGGGTTGCAGGAAGTGGGTAAGAGAAGGATGAGAATATTGATGAAAGTGGAGTGGACGGAGAAAGGAGCATGAGAGAGAGAGAGGATGCAGGTTAGTGAGATAGGAGATGACAATTGACTTTACATTTAAATTCTTGGAGATTATAGCTGTCGGGAAAACAAGTAAATGGAAGGGAATTCCACAGACGAGAAGTGCGAGAAAAGAAGCTGTTGGAGTAGAATCTGCGGTTACATTTTATTGGTTTCACAGTAGAAAGGTGGGACTTAGTTGCTAATCTTGGGGATCAAGTAAGGCGACAATGTGACTAAGATGCAAGAGAACTACTGGAAGTGTATGAGAAGAAAGAGATTTTAGATGAAGCCAGTAACCCGATACTTTCTAGTCCTGTTCGACGATGTAAATTGAAATATATTTTAAGCTCTAATGTTCCCGACTCCATAATTTCTAAGGAATGACAACAGATTTGTCATTATCTTATTGTTATTTACTCGTTGTTCCGTTATATGTAAGAGGAATCGATTCCATGCGGTTTTGCTGATGCGATTTAAATCTGTTATCTCTGCTCATCTGTTTTCTATCATTTTAGCAATTTTTCCACATGGACTGGTTCGAATGAGACACAAAAGACGAATCTAAAAACATGGACTTCAGGCAAACTTTTATCTTATTAAATTACGTGCGCACAAACCTAAGAAAAGAATTCAAACGATGTACAAATGTTTTAACAAATCGTTGTGAAATGTATTGATATGCAAGTTGCAAAAGTAATTGAATACCTTGGAAACATTTTAACAGACTTTGTGGTAAGTTACGACACAGAGATCTATTTGAACAACTAGTTAAATTTTATTTACTTGGGAAAAATATGAGTATAATCATAAATATTTACAGGAAAAAATATAACGTGCATGAGAATTGAAAACTTATTCAATAAACCCGCAAAATTAGACAAGAGCAAAATTAACGATATGTTTTTTCATCAGACTTAACCAACGTTTACAGGGAGGCTATTCTGAGAAACATAGATGTCCTGCCAGGAGTTAATATTGCCAAGAACAATTTTACGTGTATGGTATGCAGATGCCAAGATGTTAATAACAGAGGCAGAAAGAAAACTGCAGAAACTAATAGAGAATGTAGTAAAGGATTAAACAACATTTAATTTTTCCCACCTGAAACTATTCTGCACATATACAAATCTACCATCCGCCCGTGTATTGAATATTGCTGCCATATCTGGTCGGGTGCCCCTGCTGCTCTCCTTGGGCTTCTTGACAAAATACAAAGGAGGATCTGTAACGTGGTTGATACTAACTTGGCAGACCGGCTGCAGCCGCTCTCACACCGGCGTGATGTAGCTTCCCTGTGCCTCTTCTACAAGTACTTTCATGGCTTCTGCTCCGATGAGCTTAGATCACTGGTGCCGCCCAAGCACGAATTTACACGAGATACTAGATTAGCAACTAGGTCCCACCCTTTTACAGTTAAACAAATAAGATGTAACCGTAAATTCTACTCCAACAGCTTCTTTTCTCGCGCTTCCCGCCTGTGGAACTCCCTTCCACAAGTCTGCTTTCCCGACAGTTACAATCTCCAGGTGTTTAAATGTAGGGTCAATAGACACCTCCTATCACACTAACTCCCAACTATTCTCACAACACTCTCATCTACCCAACCCTCATTCTCGGTATCCTCACCCGCCTATCACCCACCCTCTGTTATGTCCTATATTTAACCAGCCTTTCTCCTCTCTACGTAGCCCCCTGCACAGTAGTGGCAGTGACATGCCTTGCTCGGGGTGAAACGCTTATAAAAAAAAAAAAAAAAAAAAAAAAGAAAGCATGATTGTCAGCAAGAACATCCCAAATAGCAAATTGTGTAGGATTGTTAACAATTGAAGTAAAGATTGTTCTTTTTTTTTATCTCAGTGTGTTCTGCGTTCTTATCCACTTACGATCTAAATCAGTGAAGTTCCAAAGATCCAATGTTAGACGTATCAAATTTATGACTAGAAGGTTTGCCACATTTAATAAATTATTTTTGTCACAGAAAAGCTTTTTTCAACCTCTTCCAAACCTTTTAACAATTTTATATCGGCTATTAATACACTCCTGATCAAAAATTTAAGACAACTTAAAAATCTTTAAAAAGAAAAATTTTTTACAGATAGATTTTAAACTCCTACCACTTAAGGTTACCAATACTACAATCTAAAAAGTTATGGAAACAAAAAGCTACATTCCAAACATTTTATTTAGAAATTTACATTTTCATAAAATGAGGCGATTTACGCATGATCAAAATTATAAGACCAGAGGTATAAATTGTTAGATCTATAGGAATTCCAATGTTTTTATTCCAGTTAGAGATTAGCAATCACTGCGTAAAGGTGTTACCATGCCTAAAGCAAGCAAACTTACCACAGTTGAGCGTTTTCGAATTCTAGAATTCCATAAGCAGGGTTTTTCACAGCAGGCGATCGCAGCTAAGGTAAATCGCAGTAAAACTGTGAGTTGCAACTTTCTAAAGAACAGTGAGAATTATGGAAAAGCAAAATCCTCTGGTAGGCCCCCAAAAATTTCTCCTGCTTTGAGTAAGAGAATAAGAAAGGTTGTTATGAAAGAGGGGGGATTTTCTTCTAGTCAAATTAAGGCAGTCACAGATGCTGATTGCAGTCCTGTAACCATCAGATGACACTTATGACAAAAAGGCGTGGTAAATAAAAAGTGTAAACAAATTCCTCGGCTGCTTCCACGTCACAAGGTGGACCGCTTAAAGTTTGCTTGTGAATACCAAACATGGAACGTTGAGAAGTGGAAGAAAGTCCTGTTTTCTTATGAGAAAAAATTCAATCTAGATGGTCCTGATGGCTTCCAACGATATTGGCTTAACAAAAACATGCCTCCTAAAATTTTCTCCACACGTCATAGTGGTGGAGGGTTCCTGATAGTATGGGGTGCCTTTTCTTACAGAGGGACAATGGAGCTGCAGGTGGTGCAGGGTTGTCAAACAGCAGCTGGTTATGTTAGCATGCTACAAAAAGCATCATTGAGGATGGAGGGCCATCGTTTGTGTGGGGATGCATGGTTATTCTAACAGAACTATGCTGCAATTCACGCTGCAAGACGGACCCTGGCCTTTCTACAAGAAAATGGGGTCCATCTCTTGGGACATCCTGTATGCTCACCAGACTTGAACCCAATTGAAAATGTTTGAGGTTGGATGACAAGAGATGTTTATCGAAATGGCAAACAATATTCAACAAAAAATGAACTTCGTGAAGCCATCTTCAGAAGCTGGAGCAACATCCCCCGCACCCTAATGGAAACGCTTATTTCTAGCATGCCTGACAGAATTTTTGAAGTCATCAAAAGCAGTGGAGGTAGAACTCATTATTAAATTTGGTTGTTGAATGTTTTCATACACTTTTCATACACTTTTTGTACAATTTCGTAGAATTTTTGTCTCTGGTCTTATAATTTTGATCATGTGTAAATCGCCTCATTTTATAAAAATGTAAATTTCTAAATAAAATGTTTGGAATATAGCTTTTTGTTTCCATAACCTTTTAGATTGTAGTATTGGTAACCTTAAGTGGTAGGAGTTTAAAATCTATCCATAAAAAATATTTCTTTTTAAAGATTTTTAAGTGGTCTTAAAATTTTGATCAGGAGTGTATATAAGATTAGTTTCGGATAATCTAACAACCGGTTCGCTCAGCTTTTATAATTTTAAGAAACGGTTCACGTGAAATGGTTAGAACGGCAGGGTACCAACAATGCTTATAATCAGCCTTTGGGATTTCAAAAAGTAATCACAATTTACTCGCTCCAAAATTATTTTACTCGACCGACTCTATTTTCTTCATAGTCAACATCGTAAACATAGCGTGAATCGCTGGCGGAAAACAAAAAATGAAATTTTTATTAAAATTTCCAACGTGTTAGAACTTATTTTAAAAATTTTTTTAAAATAATAAGAACAAAATTTGATCTTTCCTCTTAATAATAGCATAAACACTTTGATGATAAAACTTTGTTTTTATTAATTTTTAACCCTCTTAACATCATGATATGCTGTTTATTTGGTAATTGAGGGGAGGTACCTAAATTCGTAGTTTTTTTCTTCTGTTTGACGACCAACAACCTCCATTTCAATGATGATAAAAAATAAGAAATCTGATTTTCGCAACGATTTTCTATGAAAAATAACTTATTTGTATAATTTGTTTTTCGGTGCGTGGTTGAAAGAAGTATGCGTATTTTTTCCTTTCTTTCAAATGTTTCTTTTTTACTTTTCGTAAGCGAGGAGGAAATATAGATGTTGAGTCAAAGATAATATTTTTCCAAATGAGTTACTAGAAATCTGTGAGCGTCTTAAACCTAGCCGACAGAGACATTTTGGCTTCACTCTGAAAGCGTTAATTAAACGAATGTTACACTGACCGGGACGATAAAAGCGAAACATGAGGCTTGTCCATCTAGATTCCATTTGTCAGAGCTTGCTTTGATGATTGCGGGATGTCACAAAGTATTAGTTCTGTGTGGGACTTCTTCTTTAACATTGGAATACCAAGTGAATAAAGATGACTTAATCCTGTCTATATAGGACGTTGTGTTCTAGCTGTGAATTTCTGGACTCGTAGAATTAAGTAGTAGTAGTAGCTTGAATGAACATTTGCCATGAAAATAGCGATGAAGTGGTGGGAAACGGGCCATGTTTTGTTTGTAAGAAAGCGTTTGTATGGGGGAAGATATCTGATCCTCTACAATCCCGCTTAACGGCTTTTGAACTCTGTCAATAATGGGAAGTGATGATTGGGCAGTTCTAGCCTAGAAATAACAGTAATACCTCAGATTTGATCTGATGTGTCCCTTGTAAAAACAGAGCTTGCCAGGAGAAACCATGTACTTTTTAGGAACCGAAATATTTTTCAGTATATTTAGCGATGAAATTTATATATGAGTTACACTTGATATCTGTAGTTAGCCTGGGTTTCAGTAGTATACTGGCCTAAATTGTCAAAAATCGATGCTAATACTTGAATATCTCAATTAAGAACATATAATCTTTTTACTTGAGAAGGTTTAACAAACGGTTGATGTATTTGGCGTGTTTTATTGTTTATAAATATTTCCAGGTTATTTTTTGCTGAATTCTGTTGTCTTTATTATCTATATAACGAGAAAGTTTTAAAGAAAATGGAAACAAAACAGTTATAATCAGAAAAAATGCCAATTGAAATATCTCGGATATATAATGAAGAAGGAGGTCTTGTCGAATCTGTCACTCAAGGGTTATACTGAAACAAGAGAAGCAGAGGAAAACATTGATTACTTATCTAATGAACGCGTGCAAATGGATGACAGAACCATATTAGGAAGAATGGATAACAGATAAAATTTAAGAGATACAGATTTAAGATTGTTCTCATACTGAAAAGTTGGTTGGTTGTTTTGTTTTATGGCATATCAACCTGGGTGGGTCATTTATTGCCAACTGAATTTTATTTATTTATTGCTGATAATACCTTTTTCTTTCAACAATTTATTGTTGTTTTTATATACGTTTTGTGTCTAGTAATACTTTTTTCTTTTCGAGCATCAAGATTCATTGGGATTTGTTTTTAAGAGCAGGGTCTCCAAGTCCTACCCTTGTTATTTAACCCATAACTGGAGGGACGGTACAGATTAATACCTCTCCCTAGGGTACCAGTGCTTAAGTGAATGCAGGGTATTCAACTGGAATTCGAACTCGGTTCACCGATTTCTCTTTCCGAGACGGTATCCACTACACCACAACGCACATCCGTCACTAAACGCTTACATCACCTGATATTCCTAAGCGGTCACCCATCTAAGTACTGACCAGGCTAAACGTTGCTTAACTTCATTGATCGAGCGAGAACTGGTGTATTCAGCGTGAGATGGCCGTAAGCCATGCTGAAAGGATACGGTAAATAGTTGATGATGCAGACATAGATACGTTTTCCATGGAAATCAAAACGGATAACAAAAGACCGGGTGGTGTGAAAATAGAAAGTAAACATACGGCAAAGACATTTACTTTTACGGGTGCGCTTTGCACTTCGACGCAGAGATGCAATAAGCGTATTTATGACATCAATCGACAGGGAGAGTGTTTTATGCGAAAGTGCCTAAAAAACATGAGATTGTCACCAGCTTTCTGCGGAGAACGTGCGCTAAATTACTCAAATTTCCTTACGACTAGAGAGTTTTAACACAGGTGATGAATAATGTAAAGCAATTCGTATTTCTCTATGAATTCGATTCGATTTTGTTGATATATTTTTGTTTATATCAAATTTTATGGGTTATTTCAGATTTTGTTGATCTCAGCATTTATGGGTTATCGTATGACGAAATCTGATTTTGGGGGGAATTTTACTTTTTCAACTACAATTCTAAACTTATTTATAAATGGAATTTTAGTTATAAGTTATGTAATCACACATCTCGGAATGGGGATTTTTAATTTGGCTTACATGTGGTGTAAGGCCGACGATATGAAGGACCTGGTCAGTATTGGTTCTGGCGCTAACCGTTAATCCACGTCGGGGTGCCAACGTGTCTCAGTATGTGTAGACGGGAAACCTACTCTGTGATTAAAAAAAAAGGAAGGAAAATGAAATAAAGGAAAATCTTGTTTTATGCAAATGGTTCTGTGATCTGATTCATTGTTATGCCTAACTTAGGAGACTAACTTGGAATTTACATCAAGAGAATTAACAATGCAGAATTACGTGCACAATGTGAAGAGAAAAGGATGTCACCTTTTATATATATATATATATACATACATATACATATATATATATATATATGCGTGTGTGTGTGTGTGTGTGTGTGTGTGTGTGTGTGTTACCCATTGTAATAATTTAAAATCTTTTAGAAATTATATTACTCTGTTAAATTAAATAAATGAATTTAACATTGAGTTCTCTTGAGTTCGTCTCTATCAGAATTTACCTGGATTGTATACCATGTGTACTGTGTTATCTATCTATCTATCTATCTATCTATCTATCTATCTATCTATCTATCTATCTATATAAACTTACTTATAAATGGGAATTTGTCTATGTGTGTGTGTGTCCGTTACCTATATAGACTCCGAAAGGGCAGAACCGATTTTCTTGAAAATTTACACAGTTATACTATAAGCGTCTGCGAGTGTTCTTAGCTAAATTTTGTGTTGATGTACGCCTGATAAATTTCGAAAATCAATAATCGAAAAAATTGGGTTATAGATGGAGTGGTCCGATTTTAACCGAATTTGATATACTCATAGACAAAAACATAAGAAAACGATATTCAGAAGTTTCAAGGTGGCAGTCCTTTTAATAGTGTAGAAAATCAATAATATATATATATATATATATATATATATATATAAAAAGCAAGATGTATGTGTGTCTGTTTATCTGCCTGTATGTC
Organism: Ascarosepion bandense; assembly: GCA_037127315.1. NCBI lineage: Eukaryota > Metazoa > Mollusca > Cephalopoda > Sepiida > Sepiidae > Ascarosepion > Ascarosepion bandense. The sequence goes on from JBBBDQ010002572.1 coordinate 250,552, forward strand.
TGTATTTTTTCAGCCCTTGTATTTTAGTTTTTGCTTCGGGTTTGGCTCTAAGTAGGTATAATTGTAGTTCTTAGTCTCAGCCATGATACCATTTACTCAGAGGACTTATTTAGTCTTCAAAATTCAGTTTACGACGAAAGGAACTTATTTGATATCGATACCAGGGAATCAAAATTTGACTTACATTCATTCATTTTTCTTTCAGTCTACGGTTTCACTTTAACTGGAAATAACTATTGTGCCAACGTCCAAAGAATCTGACCCCCATTACACCCGAGCAACGCCGGGCTATACTGCTAGTATGTGTATAAAATCTTATACTTTAAAGATAATTTTTTTTATATTTAATTTGTAGATTATAAGTTTATTGTTAGCAATTAGACTATAATAATTACTTTTTATATTTTTAGTTTTTAGTGTTGCATTGATTTTATTAAAAGAAGTGCTGTTGATTTTTGTTTAAGGAGTGGGGAAGTTCACTCTTTGCCGATAGCTGGGAGCCTGAGTGTGTTACCACCCCGGGTCATGGTGAACTTGGGAACGATAGCAGTTAAAATGTATTTTCAAGCTCCTGAAAGTCTTCATTCTCGCGATGTAGCTCATTGTCATCGTCATACCTAGGACGCGGATGTAGTTTATCGCCATGCTTAGGTGCCGGATGTATTTTATTGTCATACATATTGTCATATCTAGGAGTGTCACGAAATGAAAAGAGCTTCAAAATGTATGGCCAGTGCTGGTGACTACGTGTATAAAATAGCGTTTTTTATCTGATGACATGTAATACCCTGTGGCGCAATTGTACTCTCCGTACCCATTGTAGCTTTCACAGAAAAAAAAAACACTTGGTATTGCTTTCTTGTGCATTGACGAATTCAGACAAGTTTTGCCTCCTTTGTCGTAGTAATCACAATGTTCAGACGACGCTAAAATTAGGCCTTTCTCAGGCAACTGTCACATTCTGGTCCTGGGCATGACGGTAAGCTGCATCCGACAGCAAGGCCTCTGATTTGGAGGTTTTGAGGAGCATGGAACCATCTCTTAATTGCTGTTGTTCTCAGGTCCACCCTGGAGTATAGCACCTGTTAAGGTCCCAACTATGGGTAAATAGTTAACATTTAAACTGGGATCAAAACATTATGAAAGTATAAAAATACACTTTTATAGAAATATGTACATAAAAATAGATTTTATAGAAAAATATACATTTTTCAAGGAAAAATATTACCAATAATACATTTTTGAAGAAAAAATTATTACCATAACAAATATTTTCATTTGTCCCTGTTTCTTGTCACTCTAAATATCTTTCCTCTTGGCATCTTTCCCAAACCCCGCTCCACCATACTTTTGCTGAAGCTTATTAAATATGTCTCGTACTGTTTTCCCCTGTCTCTCTTTACTTCTATCCTTCCTGTGAGTATTAAATTCTCTATGCCGTATTTCCTCATTACGTATTTCAAGAACCTCAGCTGTCTCTTCCTGGTGTTTGAGTTTTCTTTTCGTTTGCACTCTCTTCAACACCTCGACATTGTTCACATGCTCAGTCCGTGGTATCTTCATCATTCTTCTGTAAAACCAAATTTCTGTAGCTTCAAACCTCTCCTCAATTCGCTACTATACGGAAGGACAGATATCCCATAGAAGTCCAGTCCTCTTTTCTTTGTTTCCATGTAGATATTTCTGTCTACTCAATACTCTGGTTAGATTTTGAAATACGTCCTTGGCTATGCCAATGCGTCTTCGGATCTCAGCGTCGACCTTTCCATCTTCCAGAACGATTTCCAGGTGTTTAAATTTCTATACTTGTTTTATTTTAGTTTCTCTGACCTGTAGTTAGCATTTTGGGTTCTTCATTTTGCTGATGACCAGATATTTGGTTTTCTTGAAGTTTATGCTCAGTCCTTTCTTCTCGCTTTCTCTTGCTACCTTGTGTATGAGTTCCTGCATTTTCCTTTCCGTGTCTGCTATCAACACTCTGCCATCCAAATAACTAATATTTTTTACATTGTGGCCGCTAATGACAAACGAAAAAATGAAGGATTTTTCCAATTTAAAAAGAAAAAATATTTTATTTAAATCGAACGCGATTAGCTTCTGATTGAAATTTGCTTGTTTGCTATAATTTGATATGCTTATCTACTTTTCGGTTGATTTTCGAATAAATTTGGGTTTAATTTGAATTATTAATTTGTCTTGTACTCATATTGTCTAAAGATATTTTGTCTTGAAAACTCGGAATGATATTCGTATTAAAATATCCATTTTATCTGCTAGCAACGTGTACTCCTCTGGAGTTTCCATGTTATCTCCTCTATCAGAGAGGTTATTTGAACTTATAACAAGTATCAACTTAATATTTTCAGTTTTCTTTCATACTAATCTACCTATTTCATTTATAAATCGAATATTCTCAAGGAACAGAACGTACTGTGTTTCTTGCCCTAAAAACACAGGTATTCTTTTTTTGTATCATATCATCTACTCTCACACAATATTTGTGGGTCCAACGGGATGTTAACAACCCAGTAGAACAAACTTAAACCTGCAAAGGGCTGAAGAACTTGTGAGGAGTCAATTCCTAGATAACTAGAGGTGGTGTCTCTATAAAACATAATGAAGAACGCAACGGGAAGTCACTCTACTATTCCTCCCAAGAATATTAATGGATATTTACAATAAATTTATAAACCGTAGTGGCGTGAAGCGGGTTATGTCTAAAGCCACTGACTCTTCCCACGGTAAGAAGCGACATGCGCAACAGGTGTCCTCGAACCGTCATCCAGCGACTGTTAGCATAAACGGCATCAAAGGAACAAATTTTCTCAGAATTTATCCCTCACCCGGAATGGAAAGACATGAGCGTTATCCTGCGACTGTTTGCACCAAACAAAATATAACTCTGGGGACATGAAAGATCAGAATGTTGAACAATTGTGGATAGCTAGAAAACGTGAAGCAGGATATGATTAGATTAAACACAAACATTTTAGGTATTTGTATTTATTATGTTAAAAATCCGATCGTTTGAATTCCAAATAGTAATAAAATAAAAATAAAGAATACATGAGTATGTCTATTAAATGAATCACTCATATTTGTAAACATATGAACACGAATTCAAAAGAGTTAAAAAGTATTAAAAGCAGTATTAATTGAATTAAAATCTTTGGTTAGTTGGTCCAAAGAAGAATCTGAGTTTAGAAAAACTTTTAGTAGTTGTGACACAGTAAAATCTATTGGTTGAGAAAATACTTTGATCTTCAGCGAAGATTCACTGACTGCCATTGCTGTTGTTGTTGAAGATGATTCATTTGAAATCCACATATGTTTCTTTTAACACACACTGGCGGAAACGAAAAAGCTATGTAGCCACATTTCTTTTTTGTTTGAAGGGCTTGCATCTTTTTCAAAGTCGTATCTTCTTCAGAGTCAAAATATTAGAATATTTTTCCGAAAGTAGTTTTGAGAAAAACAGGGTTTTAATTTTCTCTTATTGATCAAATATTTCACATAATATTGCTAATTTCAAAACAGCATAAACGGCGTAAAGAGGACAAATGTCCTCAGAATTGATCCCTCGCCCGGAATAGAACGATATGAGCGACAGGTATCATCGAACCGTTATCCTGCGACTGTTTGGACCAAACAAAATAACGCTTGGGACATGGAACGTTAGAACGTTGAACAACTGTGGACAGCTGAAAAACGTGAAGCAGGATATGATTAGATTAAACATAAACATTTTAGGTACGTGTGAAGCGAGGTGGCCGAACAATGGAGACTTCATCAGTGACGACCACAGAATTATATATTCGCAAGAGGTGAAAATAATGCTGGTTAAAGATATGTGGAAATGTATTCTGGGATACTGTCAGATATCTGACGGAATTCTGGTTGTTAAACTTAAAGGGAGGCTCTAAATATACCAGTTATATATACATCAACAGCACAAAATACAGAAGAAGAAATCGAATCATTCTACTCATTAATAGACAACAACAAGGCTCAGTGAAAGTCACGAGAAATCAAAATTATCATAGGAGATCTGAATGCCAAAGTTGGCCAATAGTAGGAAGGTGGAACGCTTAGTAATTTCGGACTAGAACAGGGCAATGACCGCGCTGAGAAATGGGTCCAATGGTGCACAGCAAGTGAATAGATAATAAGGGACCTCTGGTTCCAAAAGCATCCAAGACGCCTATGGACAGGGGAAAGTCCAGGAAGAGAAACTAAGAACCAAATTGATTACATAGCTGTCAACAAGATATTCAGGATCGCAGTCATTCACTGCAAAAACTATCCAAGTCTTGACTGCGAAAGCGACTACCTACCAGTTATATGCAAACTACAGAGATGAAAGAAACCGAACGTAGCTCCCAGACTGTAGTACAACAGACTCATTAACGACTTGAACCTGCAGTAAATGTACACGGACAGCGTAAAAAAGTAAGATGAAGGACAAATTGGAAACGGAGGATCAAAGTGAGACGCATTAAAAGAAATTCTAGTGACATCAGCGAACGACATCATCCCAAACGAAAAAGCACGTCGGAAGAAAAATGAGTGGATTACTGAAAAAGAAGATATGCATTAAAAAATAATGGAACTAGCAGGACAAAAGACCTGATAAGAAACAGGATATATAGTATCAAAGGACGTAACCCTCATATTAGAAAAAGTAAAAATACTTTAGAGAGGGGACGATTATATCGAAGATCTCTTCCACGACAAGAGAGAGAGATCTCTTCCAAGACAAGAGAGAGATAAAGAAAGAAAGAGAGAGAGAGAGAGAGAAAGAGAGAAAGAGAAAGAAAGAGAGTGAGAGAGAAAGAGAGTGAGAGAGAGAGAGAGAGAGAGAGAGAGCGATCAGCAATACACAAAACACAGATGGACCAGAAATATTGAAAACCTAAGAGGAATCGGCAATGGTGAAATTGAACAGAAACAAAGCAGCAGAACCCGACGTTATTGTAATAAAGAAGCTGACGTCCTTCGACGGCTTTGGTGTAGACAGGATCAAAGAAATAATAAACGAATTCTACAACAGTGGCAATATACCAGAGGAGGACCTAAGCAGATCAATTTTTACAGCACTACCTAAGGATCCAGGTGAAAAGGAATAATCAGTTTAATGAGCCACATAACAAAACTTATGATTATGATTCTGCAGAGCATGCAGCTGAATTGGCCCAGTGATAGGGCAAGTACAATGCGTCTTCGTTAAAGATAGCGGAACAAGGAACGCGGTATTCATGCTCAGAATGCTATTTGAAAGCGCAATACAATTGCAAAGAGACCTTTATCTGTGCTTTATAGAATATGCAAACGCCACAAAGTATGCCACAAAGACTGGTTTGAGATGCTCGACACTCGACATTTTAAAGAAAGAAATTATTCAATAACCTATTGACAGAAATCCTTTGCGTACAAATAAGAAATTAATTCAGCAAGTATACACAAATAGAATGAGGCGTAAGGCAAAGATGTGTTTTCTTACCGGACCTATTCAACTTATACAATATATATATATATATATATTGTTTTTTTTTCCTTTCAACCCCTTCCCCCAAATGGGTTAGTCTTTATAGGTGTCTATTTATTTGATTAGTCCTTGGTCTGCCTTTGCCCTGACGAGCCGTTGTGCGAAACCGCGGTAGGTCTTGGCGATCTTGCGATTTTTTTCGTGTATATATATATATATATATATATATATATATATATATATATATATATATATCCTTCAGCAAGGATAGGTTGTCCTATTTTCGGAAAAGTTCTGATGTTTACAAATTTAAGTGCTGCTTCGATGCGGCATATATAGGACGAACCAATCTGAGGTTGGAAGCGCAGGTTGCGCTATACGTCTCCGCGAATATACGTTCAGGTAGCCCTCTCAGAACTATAAGAACAATCAGTTCTGGATTCAGTAATTGATCAACACTTGCTGGACAATCAAGCATGTGCCTCCTCGTATGTGCCTCCTCGTATTGTCCTTTTTCTTGACCCTTTATAAGCCAACGAAACCCTTGATAGGTGTTGGCCGAAAGGTTTCTCGGGTTTGGGATAATTATGACGTCTACCTTATTTAAGGCTAATAGCCTTAAATAAAGTAGACGTATTTTCTGTGGGTCCAAATAATTATATATATATATTTTTTTTTTTTTTTTTTTTTTTTTAATCATATCACCCCGAGCAAGGCAGTAACGCCACTGATGCGCAGGGGGCTACGTAAGGGTAAAAAGAATGGAAAAGAGAAAGCCGAAAACCGCATCCTAAACAGGAAACAAGGGATGAGCCTCTTCACCTGTTCAATAGATGTGGGTGGAGTGTGAACCGGGCGATAGTTTAGTCTATCTACTCCAATTGAAAAAAAAAATAAAATAATAAAGGAAAAGAGTGAAAAGATTGGAAAAGAGAAAACCGGAAACCGCATCCTAAACAGGAAACAAGGGATGAGCCTCTTCACCTGTTCAATAGATGTGGGTGGAGTGTGAACCGGGCGATAGTTTAGTCTATCTACTCCAATTGAAAAAAAAAATAAAATAATAAAGGAAAAGAGTGAAAAGATTGGAAAAGAGAAAACCGGAAACCGCATCCTAAACAGGAAACAAGGGATGAGCCTCTTCACCTGTTCAATAGATGTGGGTGGAGTGTGAACCGGGCGATAGTTTAGTCTATCTACTCCAATTGAAAAAAAAATAAAATAATAAAGGAAAGAGTGAAAAGATTGGAAAAGAGAAAACCGGAAACCGCATCCTAAACAGGAAACAAGGGATGAGCCTCTTCACCTGTTCAATAGATGTGGGTGGAGTGTGAACCGGGCGATAGTTTAGTCTATCTACTCCAATTGAAAAAAAAAATAAAATAATAAAGGAAAAGAGTGAAAAGATTGGAAAAGAGAAAACCGGAAACCGCATCCTAAACAGGAAACAAGGGATGAGCCTCT
>JBBBDQ010002572.1:262500-397128 GCA_037127315.1 Ascarosepion bandense
CGTGCTGTCCGTCCTTCAATATGGCAGTGAATGTTGGACAATATCTTCGAAGATAAAGGAAAAACTTGAAGCAGCTGAAATGTGGTTCTACAGAAGGATGTTGCGGATATCATAAATCGAGCATGATGAGGTTTTAGAATATATAGAAACAAAATGGAAATTAATACTGAGCATCAGGAGAGACAGCTAAAGTTCCTGGGACATGCAGTGAGGAAGGAGGGCTTAGAGAACCTGATACTAACAGACCAGGTAGAGGGAAAAGAGACAGAGGAAAGCAGCGGATAACATATTTGATGGACCTGATCAGGTGGTTGATGGAACAAGGGTTTCGTGGTGTAACAGGAGAAAGCGTGCTAAGAGCCACCAAGGATAGGGAGATGTGAAAAGTCATGATCGCCTACGTTCTGAAAGGACATGGCACATAAAAGAAGCAGAATGTATATCTTGCTTACTAGAAAATTACGCCACTGCTGATAGATTCTCTAACATTCCTGGGAAAAATTGGTCGTTAATATTAAATGGCCTACCACCGAAATCCACAATCTAAACGAAAGAAAAGTCAAAAAGCTATATTTCCACCAGAAAACGAAGGCTATTTTCAATTTAAGATAATATTACATGTAAACAGTAACCTGAGCTTAAAAATGGATGAAATAATTTGTGTTTGTTTTCCACTAATATTTATATGATACGCATGACGCCATCTTTTCGAGTCAATAAAGCAATTAAAACTTACACCCAGCTGCCCATATAATGTAAGAGAATACATGTTGTCGCGTGTTTATTTCCAGAGAAGGGAGGCTCAGTTACTGACATGGAAATGTATTATAGAAGCCTGCATGACACAATGGCGACCTACTAGATCATGGGATTGTTTGATTTCATTGGATGTTTTAGTTCGGACATCTTATTAAGCGATTTTAAAATAATTGTTTGGAGTTCGATCTTCAGAAGTTGGACCAGAAGAATTTTCTGAAGAGTTTTTTTTTTCAAAAACCTTTTATCTTTCTGTGCCGGTTTTCTTGATTTTAAACTTGCCATCTTTTCGAAACTTGGTCGTAAAATGTTTGCAAGATAAATGCCCTATTGGCATTCAGTAGCCGTTTACCACGAATGTGCTACTCGTTTCCTACGTTTTAATATAAAAAGCACGCATATCTAATGCCTATTTAATGTTTAGTCAATATTTTGACGAGAATAAAGCGGAGTTATCTTATTTTTTATTTGTTTTGGTCGGTTTTACTATATTAGTATTGGTTTGCGAACTGGCTATATTACCAGTTACGCGATACTAATATAAACTTTTAAACAACAAATATTAACACGCTGCCGTAGCACGTGTATTAAAAAAGGACAAGTACATAGCAATAACAAATAGGCATTTAATAAAATACAAACAAGTAACAATACATTACGAATGTTCAAGTAAGTCCCAAACAAGAAGAATGCTCAAGTTGTCCAAACAGACGAGAATGTTTTTAGCAAGTGTGGTAAGGAATTACATACCGTTAAGCCAGCAAATGGTCCTCATGGCTATCCCACTACAGCCGGGAAGGAAACTGACCCAAATAAAAAAAGAGTTCCTCAAAAGTAAGACAACTGTTGTTCCCCTTAAGGAAAGATAACTATTGTCTCCCTACAACTATATGTCAAAACTTATTTATTAACGAGATTGTTTTTATATCAGCGTCTGTAATCATTGTCTTCAGAGTTTAGTAAATATTCCTCGTTTATAATTAGATCTGTAAAATAGAATTGGTTCGGTGTTTTACTGTATATGTTTTTTTTACAATGATGTTTACCCTGTAAAAGTTTCTAATAGCCACACCGGTTAGGAGTTAAAGAGTAAAAGTCACAGATTATGCCAATATGTGATGAAATAATGATTAACGCTAACATTGATCAAGTTGAGCTGAGAAATACTTTCTTGGATATTGGACATTCAAAAGCTGGGAAAAAAGGGGAAAAGCTGCTTGAGTGAAACATCCATCTTACTAGTGGGATATGAATGAAATGCAGTACATGTTACAGAGATGAATAGATATTGCTCGTTTCTGTTTGGGTCTGTTCCCTGTACACAACTCAGGGATAGACAAACTGGTCGTTTGTGTTTGTGTCTGTTGTCGGCACACAGCTCAGGGATAGATAAATACTGGACGTTTCAGTTTGGGTCGGTTGTCGGCACATGGTTCAGAGATAAATAAATACTCGTCAATTCTGTTTAGGTTTGTTACCCGTACACGGCTCGAGGATAGATAAATATTGGTAATTTCTGTTTCGGTCTGTTCCCTGTACACGGCTCGGGGATAGAAAAATATTGGTAATTTCTGTTTGGGCCTGTTGCCGGCCCAATGTTCGAGGATGGATAAATACTGGTCGTTTCTGTTGAGGTCGGTTGTCGGCACAAAGTTCGGAGATAGATGAATAGTCGATACTGCTTCGGTCTGTTCCCCGTACACGGCTCGGGGATAGATAAATACTGGTCGTTTCTGTTTGGGTCTGTTGTCGGCACACGGCTCGGGGATAGATAAATACTCGTCGATTCTGCTTAGGTCTGTTCCCAGTAAAGTGCTCGGGGATAGATAAATATTGGTAATTTCTGTTTGTGTCTGTTGCCGGCACAAATGTTCTAGTATAGATAAATACTGATCGTTTCTTTTTGGGACTGTTCCCCGTACACTGCTCGGGGATAGTTAAATACTGGACGTCTCTGTTTGAGTTGGTTGTCGGAACATGGTTCGGAGATAAATAAATACTCGTCGATTCTACTTAAAGGGCTTGGGGAAAGATAAATACTTTTCGTTTCTGTTTGGGTCTGTTGTCGGCAGAAATTTCGGGGACAGATAAATAGTGGACAATTCTGCTTGGGTCTATTACCCATACACGGCTCAAGGATAGATTAATATTGGTCGTTTCTGTTTGAATCTGTTATTAATCCCCGTTTCGGGGATAGCTATATATTGGTCTATTCTGTTTGGATCTGTTACCGCTATACGATTTGGGGATAAGAAAATACTCGTCATTCCTGTTTGGGTTGGTTACCGACACATATTTCAGGGATAGGTAAATATTAGTTGTTTCTGTTTCATTCTGTTACCTGGGATTCTGGGATAGGCAAATATTGGTCGTTTCTGTCTGTGTCTGTTAGAACATCATGGGTCGGGGATAGCTGTATATTTGTCGTTTCTGTTTGGTTCTGCTGCGGTACGTGATTCTTGATAGGTAAATTTTGTCTGTTTATATTTACGTCTGTCAGCGTTACATTTTATGGACAAAAATATAAGTCGCTTATATTAGTTTTCTATATGTTGAGGAGAGTTGAACAATAGGTATAAATTGGTAATTAATATTTTCATTTGTGTACCAATTTCTTTCTTCGGTCCGACAACCGTTACACCTTTCGATTATTCAATACTAGCTGCATAGCCCGGTGTTGCTCGGGTGTAATAAAAGCTTTAAAGCTAATACATGGTCCTGGAGCTCAGACTTAGCCTAAAGAATATTTGGTTGAAGTTTGGTGAGAATCGGATAAAAATTGTGGATTTGTATAAAGGACATACAGACAGATAAACAGACACACACACACACACACAAACATCTTGCCTTTTATATATATATTATCGATTTTCTGCACTATTGTAAGAACTGCAACCTTGAAACTGCTGAATATCGCTACTTATGTCTTTGTCTATGAGTGTATCAAATTTGATTAACATCGGACCACTCCTTCTATAACCCGATTTTTTCGATTATCAATTTTCGATATTTATCGGGGGTACCTCGACACAGAACCTAGCTAAGAACACTGGCAGACGCTTATAGTACAACTGTGTAAATTTTCAAGAAAATCGGTTCAGCCGTTTCGGAGTCTATAGGTAACGGACACACACACAGACACACACACACAAAGTTCCATTTATAAATAAGTTTAGATTGTTGATGGTGTAGAGAGACAATAGTTGATGCCGTTCAAAGGAAGAACAGTTGTCTTCCCTTTTAAAGGAACTCTCTTCCTCTTTTATGTTATAACGAGAATATTTTTCCTTCCTCTTTTTACTTTGATGTACATGTGTTGTTTTCGTTTTTATTCCATTTTAGTAGTACTTCCAAGTGCAGGTTAATGAACCTGTCTAGGGAGGGGGTACTTGTATGGAGACAATAGTTGCCTTCACTTAAGAGGAGCTACAGTTCTCTTCCCTTTTGAGGAACTCTTTTTTTTATCTGGGGTCAGTTCCTTCCTTGCCTGGGTCGGGTATAGTCACTAGGTGCATTTGCTGGTTTAATGGCATGTAATTTCTTTGCTATACTTGATAAAACATTCTCGTCCGTTTGGATAACAGACATTCATCTTGTTTTGGGACGTACTTAAATATTCTGAAGGTATTATACTTGCTTTTGTTATATTAAAGGCCTATTTGTTGTTGCCATGTAACTTGTCCTTCCTTTTTCTACACGTGCTACAGCAGTGTATTAATGTTTTTATTAGTATCGCGTAACTGGAAATATCGCCGGTTTGCCAACCAATACTATTAATGGGATGGGAATAACGGTGCGGACGGAAAAAAAAAACGACATATCGAACGAGTTCTAAGCGAGTTTTTCGACGAGATCTGTTCACATATATCCTATATTTAAAACTATCTTCAGCTGAAACAAACTTCTCATGGTATTTACACCAGCCTGTAATTCATATGACTGATTTTTCTGTTTATATAAAGGAACGATTTGATAAAATACATTTTTGTTTATCGTTGGTGTCCGGTTTCACATAAAGATAACATAAAGTCAAACATTTTGAGAACAATTTGCGTTTGGCACAAGTTCAATACTTCCCCCCTTTTTTTTTTTTTATCTCGAAAGGAATTAAATGGATAATTTGTTAAAAAGGACGGAAGGTATTTTTACACCGTGAACAAAGATTTAAATCATATAAGCGAATTGAATAACTTCAGCCCCTTGGCTTTTAGCGAAACACGAGAGATAAACAAAAGATAAAAATGTTTTTCTAGGTTTATTATTTTGAAACCGTAGAGAGATTGTTAATGTTTATTGAATCGGCCTTGTGTCATACATAACCGAACTCCCTACAGTTTACAGATTATTCGTAATAATCAAAAGGTTGTCAGCAGGTTGGAGATCGGAATATGTGAATTTGTGGAAGTATAAAAATATACCTTTTGCACGTTAAAATTTAGAGATAGAAAAGGTTAATATGAATTGTAGAAATTAATGTTTAATTAGAAACATTATTAAGAAGTTAAGGGTAGAGTTCGTAGTAGCAACTTGTTGGAAAGAGTTTATGTGTACGTATGTATGTATATATGTATGTATGTATGAGCGTTTATTGGGTAGAAGTGCTTTTGAAATATTCACTCAGTCTTAAAGGGTTCCGTGCGGTTATCAAGTAGACGGGTGAACGATGAATAAGAAAGAGGTGAGAGGTGAGCGAGCGATGAAGAAGGAGGTGGTGAGATAGAAAGAGAGAGGCAATTATAACACGATCGCTTGACGTTTGTCAAGGGTACATGATAATTACGCTCATCTCATTTCTTTCTGATGAGGGTCAAACTTGGCTAGTCTTTTATGTCGTTTGGGAATTCAATCCCGGGTGTGATTCTGGTCTTTCCATTAGACGCCAAACATTTCACATTGAGGTGTGAAATTTCGCAAGTTTTGTGTGTGTTCAGCAAAGTTTGTAAATTCGAGAAAATTCGTTTATTTCTAACAATGAGTCAGATTTGAATTTTTAAATTTAGAATTTGCTTTGTTCCCCATAATTTCACAGAATATATCTGTTTCTGAATTTTTATGATGATCGGAAAAAATAAATCACCGTTTTCACGTTGCATTAAGGCAAATATTTTTCAGACTTTTATTATTTTTTACTTTTTTTAATCGTATCGCCACAAGAAAGGCATTTTAGTGCCACTGTTGTGAAGGGGTCTACATAGGAGGAAAGTTATGAGAAAGAGTAACAGGTTATAGGGGGTGTCAGGAAATGGGTAAGTGAATGATGAGAATACTGATTACAGTGGAGTGGACAGAGAAGGGAGCATGAGAGAGAGGATGCAGGTTAGTGAGATAGTCATCTGACTATTGACTTTACATTTAAATTCTTGGATATTGTAACTGTCGGGGAAGCAATTAAATGGAAGGGAATTTCACAGGCGGGAAGTGCGAGAAAAGAAGATGATTGTGTAGAATTTGCATTTACATTTTATTCGTTTCACAGTAAAAGGGTGGGACCCAGTTACTAATCTTGTTGCTCGAGTAAATTTATATATAGGGGTCACCAGTGTGTTAAGTTCGTCGGAGCAGAAGCCATGAAAATATTTGTAGAAATGACACAGGGAAACCCCATTGCGCCGGCGAGAAAGTGACTGTATCTGAGCTTCTAAGTCGGGATCTATCATATTACAGATTCTCCGTTGGATTTAGTCAAGGACCCCTAGGTAGATAGCAGGAGCACCGGACCAGATATGGCAGCAGTATTCAATACACGGGCGGATGGTAGATTTGTATATGTGCAGGATTTATTCAAACGGGAAAAACTTACTGGCCCTGCACAGAGGACCGACTTTTTATCAGGATGTAAGAGATTCAGTCGACCAGTTTTTTTTGATAAAAATAGGAACCCCCGAATGTCTTTGAAACAATGAGAAAATTAAAATAAGGAAAACACAGAGATACCTGCTAAATTAATCGTTTGTATTTAAAAACATATGGATATAAATTCGAAATCGAAAAAGATTAAAAATAGTCTTTCGATGAGTCAAATTATTTTGGTAGTTGGTTTATAAAAAGTGCTATAGTTTAGAAAGGTATGAAAGCTATAGTTAAAAAATAATTTTATCGTCAGCAATGATTCACTGATTGTCTTTGTTGTTGCAAGAAAGGGTTCGTTTAAAGTAACCAACTGGTTGTAAATGATGCTGTTAGGAATGATTCGTTTGAAGTCGGCGGTAGGTCGTTCATGACGACAACATATATCTCTTCCAGCAAGCGCTGGTTGGGGAAGAAAATAGCTGTTTATCCACCGCGACTGGAGAGACCATCATATTATTTCCTTTCTTTTGAGTTCGGCTTGCGGAAAACAGTTTCTCTGATCCTGAAACTCAAACTCTGTGGGTTTTCATAAAGAATTTTCCAAAAGTAGGCTCTAGAACAAAGGGGTTCATATGTAACATTACTGGGGTCCACGCAAAATATAGCAAGTTTGTGGTACACTGCAATATCTTCGTGGTCCATACTGCAATAACAACTGAGAATTGAAATTTCTTTGCCTTATTTAAATTCTAAAATTAATAAAACCTATATCTAAACTTATTTATGAATGGAACTCTGTGTGTGTATGTGTGTGTGTGTCCGTTATCTATAGACTTCGAAACGGCAGAACCGATTTTCTTGAAAATTTACACAGTTGTACTATAAGCGTCTGCGAGTGTTCATAGCTAGGTTTTGTGTCGAGGTACCCCCGATAAATATCGAAAATTGATAATGGAAAAAATCGGGTTATAGAAGGAGTGGTCCGATTTTAATCAAATTTGATACATTCATAGACAAAGACATAAGAAACGATATTCAGAAGTTTCAAGGTTGCAGTTCTAGACTTAAGTTAAAAGGAGACAACTGTTTACCAGAAGTGACATTGCACATGGAATGTGAATAATATACCCTAGTGAGCTATATTCATAGCACCTGAAAAAAGGCTGGAGCGTACATCGGCCCAAATGTCGTGACATGGGATTAGAGATTAAGTCTGAACAATAAAAATAGTGTAATAAAAGCAGCTCTGAAACTAACCAAAAACGAAATTACGCTATACAGTACTGTGCAAAAGTATTAAGACAAGAATTAATTTACCTTTTATGAGGTATATTGACAGACAAAAACAATTTAATTAAAGTAATTTTATTTGATTTCCTCAACAAAAAGTACTTGTTACAAAATAAATTTAATAGCCTTTCGCTTTGAAATAATTGCGACAATTTACCAGTCGCACGTAGTATATATAAATATATCGTACTCAGTATATAGATATATATTAGTCATCCACATACAAGCCCGTTTTGCTGTATCACAGTTCATCAGTGCGGCTAGACATATCCACTTGCTGCTGGCCGGATTCGAAACTCGACCGATTTGGTGTTAGTCGGAGTCTCTACTCCCTCAGCCATCGGCGCATAGCTTCAAAGAATGGAAATTTTAACGTCTTGTATATAATCAGTGTATACAGACGCCAGTCACCGAGAGAACTCAATTCATTTCTGAAGAGACACGCATTATAGCCGAAGTGGAAACTGTTTTTAAAATTTTCTTTCTCCATATATATATATATATATATATATATATATATATATATATATATATATAGTACTGTGCAAAAGTATTAGGACAAGAACTATTTTATCCTTTATGAGGCATCAAAATAAAGTTTAAAATCACCCCTGTTTTAACACTTTCGCTCACTACCGGTGGAGTTCAAAAGTATTAGGACAGCAGTGATTTTCCTAAAAACCTCACTGAAATTCAAATACAGGGTAAAAAGCCATGTACATTTCTAATAAATATTGATTATTTAAAACTAGTTGTAAAAGAAATTTATTAAAAAGAAATTATATTTCATTTTTCCTATTTTCTATTAAAAAAGTTATTTTGAAACTACTCATTATTCTATTATACTTGGTTATGACCAACGTCTCTCTTATTCCCCTCTCTCGAATCGATAAATCTAATGTTACTTCGCAAGACACACTTTGGGAACAAATACAAGCAGCTTGGCAGGAGATACCATTAGATACATTGAAGAAGCTTGTGGTCAAAGCAAAAGGCTATTATACTAATGATTAAATTTATTTTGTAACAAGTATTTTTTCTTGTTTAAGCATTTGTTGATTAAATCAAATAAAATTACTTATTTTTTTTGTCTGTCAATATGCTTCATAAAAGATAAAATAGTTCTGTATAAGTTCACGGCTATTTTGCTTTATCTGATGCTTGGTTGTAAAAGTTGAGTAAAAACTGAGAAGGATTTATAAATAAACGATCATATATATGAAGTAAATGTATATAAAGATTATAATATATTTTTTATAATCATTTTACTCCAAGTTAGGAAGTACTCCAACTGGTGCCCATGGAATATAGAGAAAGGAGAGGAAATAAAAAATAAGAAAAGAGAAGGTAGCGGGGATGATGAAGAAAGAAGAGAAAGTTCGGAGATAGAAGATGGTAACTGACGTTGCACTTTTTCTTTTTGATATTGTAGCTATCAAGAAAGAAATGGGAGTTCAATAGACGGGAAGTGCGAGAAAAGAAACTGTTAGAGTAGAAATGGATGTAACATTTGACTATTTAGATAGTAAAAGGGTCGGACGTAGTTGCCAATCTATTAACACTAGTGTTGTAAATTCCGGGTGAGGAACCGCACAAAATAATGAACACCAAACCAGATAATTGAGAAAGAAAAATAAGTTATATTTAACGTAAAGATACAAACTTGAACGTAGGTTAGTAATCCAGGAATATGATTAGTAAGGAATGTATATATACAAGTCTTTAAAGTGCTGGAATTTGTATGTCCACGTCAGAACTAACGGGTGCTGTATAATACTATTCTGGCTGAGTGGAGCTCAGAGCTACTATGACTACTGACGCGGTATTCTCTATAAAACTACGGTATCGCTCGGTAAATTACGGATCTCATACGGTACTCTAACGGATCGGATACTGATCTCTCTATGGCAGGAGTATATGTATACACAAGTCGAGTCCATTATCATAGAAAAAGGGGAGATCCCACAACAACGAGTAAATTCATGTGGAGAGGGCACCAGGGAATGAAGCTCATCAAAGCAGAAGACGTGATAATATTTTTAAAAAAGACAGAGGGAAGCTATATCCTGTCGGCGAGATAGTTACTGAAATCGAGCTTCCAAATCGGGATCGATTACATTGCAGATCCTTCTATGGATTTTGTCGAGATGAATAGCAGCAGCAATTGATCAGATATGACAACAGTATTCAATGCACAGTAGATTGGTAGATTTATAAATGTGCAAGATGGATTCTGATGAGAAAAGCTACCACAGTGAGACAAAGTTCTTAGCAATAGACGTAGCTATTGATTCGATGTAGTCATTCCACTTTCAGTGAACCCGAGGAGGAGCAATGTATTGCTTTCTGGGAGACTAGCGTGAACAATACTGATGGAAGGTAGGAAACCTTCTTTGTGGTGGTTAAAAGAGTGCTGATTTGTTTTGTAAGCATTAACACTTATGAGCAATTTCACGTAATTTTCGTTTTTTAATGCTTGACTTTGATTCTAGAATGCATCTTTCTTTATTCCAACGCACATTCAGATTACATTGTTACATATTCTATTTTCTGTCAAAATATTTCCTTGATATATATATTTTCGTTCTTGATATCTTTAATTCGTTTTTGGGGCTATACCTCTTGATGACTACATTACATTCGCTCTTCTTAAAATTGATGCTTCGTCCTTTTTTCTTCTTTTCAGTGATGTGCATTTTACGTTAATAAATGGTGTGTACATTTGACTCATGAATTTTTGATTAAAACAAGTTATGATATTTTAAAGTATGTTGTCGAAAACAGCCATTTATTTTGTTCAACCCAATAATTTACGAACACGGAGTTAAAACGAAGTCAATAATTACTGCAGAGAAACAAAGGTGAAAAATGGAACTCTAATGATAGAAACGGGAATTTGCGAATAAAACCGCCGATTTCACAAACGATTTGAAATGTTCAAGTGAGATTATATGTTGCTGCATTTGTTGTGGTCTGGACAACTCGGTTACCAATTGTTGTAGACTGACCGTCGTGGTTATAATTGTTGTGATTCAAACGTCGTGTTAGTACTTTTAAAGGTGGAAAGTAGGTTGGTTGTCTAAACCACTACATTCATAAATAAAATAACTCAAATCACTATGTAACGATAATAACAACATTGTATTAAACAAGGTTACAGGATTGATTAATTTATGCATGCAAGATATAGTAAAGAAAGTTCTCTCTTAGATATTGAAGAATATGTATTAATGTTCATGCTGGAAGAGTTCCTGAAAAAGGAAATAATGTTTGTACTGATCAGTAATTGAATAATATTTTACAAGTAGTTAAGTATGCTTATAAGGGTGAGAAACATTTTGATGTAGCTAATTGCTGAGTGCAATTAGCGCAGTATGTGAGTTTGAAAGGAACTAGCAGCATTCGGACTGTTAACCCCGAAAAGCAGGATTCAACTGGTCTAAGTATGTGCGGACATCCGCTTATATATTTCTTAATAAAGCGCGGGAAAAAAGAGAGGCCTCACGTGCGGCACCAATGTAAGAGTATGTGGGTATATGTGGATGAACGTGTGTACTTGTCGATATGTATGTAAGTGTGTACTTGCATGTAGAAGTGATTCTACACATTGAATTACATTTCTCAGCAGCGAAGAAACATTTGAAGATCGGTGATCTAGTGACAATGATAAGTGTATGGTTTTCGAAATCGCAACTTTTAGCGAGATTTGAACAGCGAAGTCTGGCCTGCATATAGGTTAATGATTAACCGATTAACTGTTAATCGGTTCGGTACATTGAATCGTTTTGCCAAGATAAAATTCAGGCAGTGTCTATTGCATGCAATTTCACACTAATGCCCTTGGTTACTTTATCGATCCTCGCCCAAAACTATGCGTTAGCACGCAAGGCTGAGCTCTCAAGTCAGGATAGAAGAAAGACTACGGTTAATTCAAAACATTTGAGGAGGCAATGTAAAAACATTCAATATTGCATCCAGAAAAATGCTCCAGGTTTGCTTCTTCCCTCTGGCACCTTGTAAGCCAGTTTGCTTCAGAGAAGATTGACTCGATGAAAGCGATATTAATTTGCAATGATTCTAAAGAAAATAAGCAAAAATGTATTTTATTTAAACAAAATCTGTACCAAGATGATGATGGAAATGGTAGAAATTAAACTTAATAATTTTACCTGAATACATTTATATATATATATATATATATATATATATATATATATATATAAGAGAAGATTTTTGTGTGTGTGTGTGTGTGAGTCTGTCAGTCTGTCTGTCTGTCTGTCCTTTATACAAATCTACAATGTTTATCCGGTTCTCACCAAACTTCATACAGATATTCTTTAGGCTTCCGGTCAGGTCATGGGCTACTTATTTTTTCCCGATACCCCGATATCCGATCAGGTCTGATCAAGATCAGGATTTCAGCTCTTTTTATCGTGGTTCTTGCTGCAGAATTTGCGCTAACTTGGTAAATTTAAAGTTTTTAGTCTCAAACATTAGTAGATCTCTTCAGTCAACTCATTTTCCCCGATATTGAAAATTGATAACCCCAATATTCTATTGAATCTGATCAAAAACCGATATTCAGTCATCAATATGGCTCATTTTCTCCTATTTTACTCCCGATAGGTATGATAAGTTTTCATGGACTTACTTAGGTTAGTTTATCTTTGTTGACTTATTTGCCTCCGATATTGGAAATCGATACCTCGATATCATATCGGGTCTGATCAAAATCAGGTTTTCAACACTTATTTCGGTTTTTGCTTCGGGTTTTGCTCTAAGTAGGTATAATTGAAGTTCTTAGTCTCATCTATGATACCATTTACTCAGAGGACTTATTTAGCCTTCAAAATTCATTTTGAGACGGAAAACATATTTGACATCAATACCGGAAATCAAAATCTGACTTACATCCCTTCATTTTAGTAAGTTCTACGGCTACGAGATCAACCTTTCAACAACCTACGTTTTTGGTGCCAACGTGCAAATCGTCTGAGTTCCAGGACCATGGATTAGTTTTAATGCTTTCATTACACCCGAGCAACGCCAGGCTATACTGCTAGTACTTCATAAAACGATGTACAAAAGTATTCATGAGAAGGGAAGAGAAGAATGACCCGTTCATTAGGCATGACACAAGGACATTAGAAAATAACTTACATTTTCAACGGAACATTTTAAAACGAAGATACAGTCATTTGCCATACGTAATACACGCTTGGGCGATCGTGTCTCGAAAGAGACATGACTGACTGGGCAGAAGATTATCCGGTAGTAGGTTGCCATTGCTTTATGTGGTAGACTGGTTGCCAGCCAAGGCTATAGAACTCAATCTGTTCTATAATTTAACCCATAACTAGAGGGATGAAACGGATAAATACCTATCTCAAGGGTATTTGTGCGTAAGTGAAAGCAAGGAATTCAACTGGAATTCGAACTCGGCACTCCGATTTGTCGTTCCATGGCGATATCCACTGCACCACAACGCACATCTTAGACGAAGATATAATGACCAAATAAATATATGTTTATTCAAAATAATTCATTTTTTTTTTAATAAATTCATTTATTTTTAAAATTGAATCCATAGGTATTTACCTACTTACTACGATCTATTATGATATTTTAGCATAGATATAAATTCTTAAAAGAATGATACTAGTTTTGATAAAGCATTTGATATTCTCTACGTATTTATGATTGTATAGAACAAAACGCAGGATAAACCGAAGATCATTTTTCTATGTAATATTACAAATATGAAAGCAGTTTTTTTAAACGCTGCATTTGCAACATCTGGATAGGAGTTGTCATTTAGCAATCCAACCGTAGATTACCTTGCTTAGAAAAAAAAAACTTTTGCTCAGATTAATCATTCAAAATAAACAGCTATACCACGCAGCGTTCTTTTATTTATTTTTCATATCTCCACGGATTCCTTTTCATTATTATTCTGTGAATATCTATGCATTTATTGGAAATATGGTGGACTAATTTCTCGTTACCTTCTATAATGTTTTTGGAATTCGGATCTCTATGCATTCAGAGTTTTCTTTCTGGCTGCTACTGAAGGGCAGGGAATATAATCTACTCTTTTACAAGAACACTTGTGCCAAAGGGAATGCAGTAAGACTGACCTAAAATTTGAACTCGGTTCGCAGATTTCACCTTTTTACGAGGGTCATTCAATAAATAAGGTGAATCTTTCGGTAAAAGGACTTCTAATACAGATAGAAGCTTACTTTTTTAAATTTTTTCCCTTTATTTCTTTTTCAAAAGGATTTAACTTTTTTGGCAGATTGAAAAAAATCTCTGAGAGTTTTGGAGATTAACAAAGATGGCCGACCAAGAAGCATGCTCCAGGATTGAATAAAAGGTCAGTTATTAAGTTTTTGATTGCTGAAGGGTGCAAACCAGTTGAAATTCATAAGAGAATATCAACTGTATATGGTGCCACATATTTCAGCCCAAAACATGTCTACAAGTTGGCTAAATAGTTTAAAGAAGGACGGAGCAGTGTTGAGGATGAGAGACAGGCCTGGGAGGCCTACAGAAGTGAGGTCTCCTGAGGTGATCGAATCAGTCAATGACCTCATTCACTCTGACAGAAGGGTGACAGTGGATGACATTTCTGTTGGGACAGCACACAAAATTGTCCATGATGACCTTGCCTACTCAAAGTTCATCTGCAAGGTCTCACACAGCCATCAGATCATGCAGACCATTAACGAGCTGGGATAGGAACTGTTCGCTCACCCCCCTTACAGCCCAGACCTTGCCCCTTCAGACTTTCACTTACACTTTCACCTGTTTAGTCCCTTGAAAGCGTTCATGAGAGGCAAGAAGTTTTAAAGTAACAAGTGCTGTGAGCGATTGGCTGAGATATCAGTCCAAAGACTTTTACGCTGAGGGAATACGGATGATTGTGCACAGGTAGAACATTGTGTGACACTGCTGTGAGACTACGTTAAAAAAATGTAAGCTTCTAACTGTATTAGAAGCCCTTATACCGAAATATTCACCTTATTTATTGAATGACCCTCGTAGAAGTCCTTATGCCGGAAAATTCACCTTATTTATTGAATGACCCTCGTAGAAGTCCTTATGCCGGAAAATTCACCTTATTTATTGAATGACCCTCGTAGAAGTCCTTATACCGAAATATTCACCTTATTTATTGAATGACCCTCGTAGAAGTCCTTATACCGAAAAATTCACCTTATTTATTGAATGACCCTCGTAGAACTCCTCATACCAAATAATTCACCTTATTTATTGAATGATCCTCGTAGAAGTCCTTATACCGAAAAATTCACCTTATTTATTGAATGACCCTCGTATTACTGATTTCTTTGAAATATCCCTTCAGTTAGTCGGCGAATATGAATTTCTACAGGTTCCGTCTTCTTTATTATCTGTGAATTGGCATGGCTTTCAGGGTAATGTAGCTGAATTGTTTCTTGTTGCATTCTCCATTGTTTTAATTCAGAGTTATCGTTCTTCTTGACTTAGCCGATTTTAAATTTGCCAACGATAATAACCCCACTTTTTTACTCATTTTAAGGTTTCGGAAATTTGTGTTTAAGTCTTTTCTTTAAACTTCACGTGTAATAATTCTCATTCAATATTAAATCTTAATAATGCCTAGTAGTCTATAATAAATATTAATAATGCCTAGAAGTAAAAAGATAAGTAGTGATAATGCCTACTAGTCAATCCAACACGGAAATGTAAATATCTAGGAAGTGTTTTAGCAGACAACAAAAAAATACTACACCTAAATACAAACCCTCATTTGATCAGGGAAAGAAAATAGAGAATTTTCTTAGTAACGACGAGAAGTATTCTGAAGTGTTACGCAATATTGGACCTTCTGTATTGCAATAAATATTGGACAATCTCTTTGCTGATGAAGAAGTGACTAGAGCTATATAAAATGTTGTTCTATACAATATATCCATAATGTCTGTGTGCACTTTAAAAATCTTTTAACTTTATCTGTATTTGTGATAGAAATAATCTGTAAAAAAATGAGCTTGAACAATTAAACTTGAAAGATAATGCAGTGTTTCAACAAGATGGAGCTCCTTGTCACGTTGCTCTGCGTGTTAGTTTCTAAATCAGGAATTTACTAGCAGATAGATCGGAAGGGGTGGACCATTTTATAAGCCTCGACGTTCGCCAGATTTGACTCCATTAGATTATTTTTATGGGGACATGTGAAGATAATTGTGTATGCAACCAAACCTAGTTCATTACAAGATCTGAAATCTAAAATAACTAATGTGATTTCAGGCAATGCTGTAAATCATTGAACTGCAAAATCGTATTACCCTTTGTATTGCTAATGATGGAGGACATGTGGAAACTTAAATAAAATTTCAATGAAACCTTAAAAGATATAGATTTCTTTCTTTCTAATCCTTTTTCCAAATTTATTTTCTTTCTAATCCTTTTTACAATTTTTTTCTGTCGCAGATAGAAATAATTTTTTAAAATGCACACGAACTTTATGGATAGCCTCTATTAGGATGCTGAGAATACCATGGACTGTATATATATGCAACGAATATTTGTCTATACTTCTGAGATGAAGTAGTATTTATATTATTTACATTGTTCGAACTGGTGTTCTGATCCTTTTTACCACATCAATGTCGTTTCGGCTAGTGTACGCTTCGGGTTTCTTCAGATGTTTAGAATTACATCCAAATCCTTTATTTCGATCGTTGGCGTATATTGTTCATGTTCCGGACGCCTTAGCTATCTCCCTTTAACTTAACCCTAAAGGTTTTTGTTCAACCCTGCTGTAGTCAGATATTGAACTCACAAGGCTTTAGGTCAAATCACTGGATCTAACCAACGCTTTAACAACTGGGAATAAGAAGAATATACTCAAGAGATCGAAAAATATGTTCAGTTCAAAATTCCCATAGCCTGAAGAAGGCTGAAGAGTACAGCCTCCGAAAAGACGTAAATGAAGTGGACAACAGTCCGAGCAATGTAAATAATATACAACGGTGTTTTAAAAAATATAATCACACTTTTACTTCCTATTCCGATTAAGTCAGTTGCATTGACTTACGCGAAAGTACCCTTAGAAAAGGCATGAATCCATCTCTCCTCCCCAAGGCTATGGATTTAATAGCTAGAGAAAAATTCGTTCTTTAGTCATTGGTAAGCAGTCTACCGTAGAAAGAAATGGTTAACAACTGCGGGGAAATCTTCTGCCCAGTAAAGTCATGTATCGAACGAGACACGATCGCCCAAGCGTGTATCACGTATGGCATTTAATGGACTGACTGATACTTCCAGTCAGAACGGGACTGAAAAATTGATCAGCAACATAATGAGGAAAGAGGGATTGGAAAATTTGTCACTCAAAAGACATAATATAGTAACGAGAGACAGAGGAAAACAGCGAATAACCTGCTAAATAAGCTTGTGTAAATGGTTGGCAGAACAGCTATTAGGAATTACAGCATAATGACTGTCCCTATTTATTATCCAACAAAGGATAGCAATTTGTGGAGGGCAATGATCACCCATGCCCTGAAGTGACACAATGCATAGGACAAACAAACTTAATGTTGTGGATCCCGGGAATGGTACCCACACAAATAAACCAGTAATTGAGATAAAGAATAAGTGTATTAACGTAAGGATACAGACTTGAATTAAGATTATTAGTCCAGGAATGTGGGTTAGTAAGAAGTATATGTACAAGTCTCTGGAAGTGAAGACGTAGTATATTGGGTATGTCCCCGTCGGAAGCTGATGGGTACTGCGTAATAATCTTCTCGATGAGTGGAGCACAGAGCTACTATGAACTTCTGTCTACTGACTGCTAATCTCTCTCTGGACTCTCGTATTCTCCGGTTAATTCTCTGTGATACCTCGGTATCCTCCAGTCCCGCTGCTATAGCAGTAGTATAAGTATACTCTGGACGAGTCCATCTTTTGGAAAAGGGAGAACTCCACACTACTCACATTCTTTGATTATTTTAGCAAAAAAAAAAAGCATTTTATATCTTTATTAAATTTTGTTTTTTTTTAATTTTTATCAATTCACCCCAAGCAAAGTATCTAATCCACTAAGACGCAAGGGGGTTACTGAGCACGAAATTTAGAAAAAAATATTACGAAGCAAAAACAATAAAGGATAAGAAATTAAGATGACACAAGATGACGTTTGACATCGTAAATTACATTTTTAAAGATCAAACTTAGTAGCCGCAATAGAGTTCCACAAACGAGAAGAAACTTTTAGCATAGAACTTACGGTTACATTTCACCATTTCAACTATAAAATTATGAGACCTTAATGCCAATCTAGTACTGAAGTTAACTTCATAAATTGTAGTACAAAAGTGAAAACTTTATAAGAAGAAAATTATTTTTAGAAATGAACAGTAAATATACGTTACCGCGATTGGAAAGTAACGGAACCCGAAATCAGTTCAGAACTAATGACAGTGTCGATTCTTGTTTGGGTTCTCAAGTATCTCTAAATCTATCAAAGTATTTTTCTTTTTCTCTATGAGCCCTGTCCTTTCATGGCGTAGGGATCTTGGCTTTCTACGTATCCCTATCCCTGGTGGCTCTTAGCACGCTTTCTCCTGTTACACCATGCAACCCACGTTCCATCATCCACCTGATTAGGTCCTTCAAATATGTTATCCGCTGCATTCCCCTGTCTCTTTTTCCCTCTATCTGGCCTGTTAGTATCAGGTTCTTTAAGCCCCACTTCCTCATTGCATGTCACAGGAACTTCAGCTGTCTCTTCCTGATGCTCAGTATTAATTTCCTTTTCGTTTCCAAAACCTCATTATTGCTCACATTATGTGACCAGACGCTATGTGGCAGCCATACTCTAAGCATGGACAAATGGTAGACTTATAAATATTTCAAAATAGATTTGGACGAGAAAAATTGTCTAGCACAACATTGTGGCCAACTTTCGTAGCAGCAGACCTAGCAACTGATTCAATGTAATTTTTTCCATTTATCTAAGAATGCACAACGAGCCCTTCTCATGCAGCTTCTCATCAGTTATGCTGAGGAAAGGCAGAATATGATTGCTCAAACCTGTTCTTATTTAACGTCGTAGATCTTCTGCATTCTGAAGTTTGCCGAATTTTAAGTTTGTGCTTATCCTAATATTCATAGATATAAGAAGCTTATTTTGTTAGAACATGTTACATGGTATATTCTACGTATGATTATAATTTTCATAACTATTATACATCAAAGGAATTAGTATTGACCTATTGTGGTTTAGTTATTAGAGACATGAATTTTGCATGTCTATTTCTCTTTAATTTATTCTAAAGTCTTCACATTCTCTTTCACAGCCAGTAAACACTTGCATCTTCATAATCTTGCTTGGAATGAAATTACATATGATATTCATATGAGTTCTTTCTATGGATGAAAGTCATTAAATGATTTAGTTTGTGTTATCTGGTTAAGTCGTTTGTGATTTTGTAGCGCCAGTATACGGTGTTCTAAGAAAGCTGGTCCTCTCCAGCATCTAGGGGGTATATTCTCTGGAGACCATTTTTAATCATTAATCTTAAGAGGTATACAGTTGACAGTTTAGATATTTCTGAATGAGTTTGGCGCTATGTATGGTATTACTATTAAAGATTTGATGTGACGAGACTGTCTTCATAGGTTAAGGTTTTCGTTTGGTAGCTACTTGTGGTATTGTGTGAAATTACCTCCGCGCAAGCTATTTTACATTCAAGTTCCTTATCTTCTATTATATTACTAAAGTATATTCGTTTTGCGTATGTGCCTTATCAATTCAGATAAGGGGAATTAACTTATTTTGAGTCAATGATTACTTCATTTGATAGTCTACAATAACGAATACCTATATGCGTGACAGTCTGGAGATACCGGATGCTGTAAGCTTGAATGCACAGGTGATGTGATATTGTTAGTCCGAATTGTTAGTCGGAGAGACTAGTTATAATTCGGGCTGGTTTCTTTATAGCCACTTTTGTGTAAATATTCTTTGGAAAGGCATGAATCCACCTCTCCTCATTTATGAAATAAAAAAAATATATTTTGTTATAAAGGCAATGAAAAATTATCAGTGTTTATAAAAAATTCAAAAATTATTGTTGTTTTATAAATTAATCAGAATTTTAAGAAATTTATCTTGTTTTCAGTAGCATAATGATGCCATATGCGTTGTGGTGCAATGGATATCGGCTCAGAATGAGAAATCAGGGATCTGCGTTCGAATTCCAGTTGAATTCCTTGCATTTACTTACGCGTAAATACCCTTGGAAAAGTTATTAATCCGTCTCTTCCCTTCAGTTATGGGCTAAATAACAGGAGAGATTGGGTGCTATAGCCTTGGCAGGCAACCAGTCTACCGCATGAAAGTAATGGCAACCTACTGCGGGATAATCTTCTGACCAGTCCGTCATGTCTCTTTGAAGACATGATCGCCCAAGCGTGTATCAAGTATGGCACTTAACTGACTGAATGGCGCCATGATTCTCTTATTTGCCATTTTATTTTTTATAACAGAGTTGTTATGTTAACTATCTTTTTTGATTTTTTTTTATTAATTGAATTTATCTTAAGAAAATATGGTGACTTCAGAAAATTACTAGAGGTACGTAATTATCTAGGAATACATTTGTAAAGGGACGTAAATGTCCTTGTACCCAATTGTCTGGGACGGAATTGTCCGTCCACCGTTAATTTTCTAACATTGCATCTCTAAGTAATTATTATCTCGAAAATAATTCTTGAACTGAAAAAAAATCCTGCCTTTAAATAACCTGTAAAGGGTTGATAAATTGTGAAAAACAATTCAATCAAACGTCATTAAATAGAATCTTCTCGATTCTTTTGTTTTGTAGACCAGCATCTACAGCTGCGCCAAAAATAAATTGCTGTTTGAAATTCAGACATTCTCCTAACTTTCTGAAGAACAGGACGCTGAAAGCCTTTGTATCAAACCAAATATAGAAGCCTTCTTCATTAGTTTTCGCCATTTGCAAAATACTGAAATTATTTAATTTTGTAATTCATATAGGTAACAAAGAATGCACTCAAAAAACCCCACAACGTCGATGTAACTTCTTTTGATTGTTGCCGTTAGAAAGATCACGTTTTCCAACCAGGAGACAGTGATTATAGGGAATTCCCTCTAGAATCTTTTTTTTTTGTGCAACAACTTCATCTCAACCTGCCAAGAGCTTTTATTTTGTTTCTCTATCATACGCCATTTTCGTCCTACTCGGTGGAATATTCATCCCTCTGAGCATGAGAACAAGAAGACGCTAATGCCGCCTCAATATTATATTTATTCACAGGGTGTGCTTTCATATTTTAAAGAATGCAAAAAAGAATCTCTTTTCGGAGTTCACATGACACACGAAATGAAGCAGAATTTTAGCGTGTTGGATTTTATTCCGTATTGATCTTCCATACAAATTTATCATGATATGTATTTTGAATCTGAATGGACAGAAGTACTTCAGCGTACCTGACAATGCATTAACTTATATACTTACCCTCAGGTTAGCGTTTGATAAGTATCTATTAATAATAGTCTTCGGGATATCCTACCATTTCTTAAAGAATCTTTTTTCATACGCATGCATGTATATATAAGTGGGGTTGCTGAATTGTTCTGGGAAAGATCCAATTTTAAATACAGTATGTATTTCAACAGCAGCATTAAATATATATATATATATATATAACATGTAAATGGAAAAGAAAATAATGACAACGTGTTGACATTCCATACCACATGAAACAAAAGGTTAAAATAGAAAGCTCAAGAAACATTGGAAAAAGCATTAACAGCAAATCGATTTGAAAAATTTCTGATTTTCTTTAAAAAATTATTTTAAGAGAAATTTTGTAAATTTCAATCGACTTTGGGACCAGCTATTTGGTCAATCAATACTGAATGCTACTTTATAAAGAAACTGATAATATTGTCATGAGCATTTCAATGATCAAACACATTTAATGTCTCAAAAATCTTAGAAGAGATAAAGATGTCTATGTCATATATATATATATATATATATATAGAATAGAGGATTTATAATTTATAAACTCCATCCTAACTCCCTTTCCATTTATCCATAACTTCTTTTATAAATGTTCTAATGAAATTCTTAACCCCTACTTTTTAATTCTTTATATTTTTTTATAATCATATCGTCCCAAGCAAGGCATTTTATTACGACTGTTTTGCAGGGGGTTATATAGGAGGAAAGTTGAGAGTGACAGGTTATAGCGGGTATCAGGAAGTGAGTAAGAGAAGAATGAGAATACTGATGAGAGTGGAGTGGACGGAGAAAGGAGCATGAGAGAGAGAGAGATAGGGTGCAGGTTAGTGAGGTAGGAGCTGACTATTGACTTTACATTTGAATTTTCAGAAATTGTTAGCTGTCGAGGAAGCAAGTAAACGGAAGGGAATTCCACAGGCGGGAAGTGCGAGAAAAGATGATGGAGTAGAATGTGCGTTTACATTTTATTGGTTTCACAGTAAAAAGGTGGAACCTAGTTGCTAATCTTGTGGTTCGAGTAAATTCATATATAGGGGACAACAGTGAGCTAAGTTCATCGGTCAAGAAGCCGTGAAAGTATTTGTAGAATATATATAAAGCCAAATAAGGTTAATATTCAGGTTTTATTTTTATATTTACATTCGCAGTATAGCCCGGCGTTGCTCGTGTGT
The DNA here is from genome assembly GCA_037127315.1 of Ascarosepion bandense. Taxonomy (NCBI): domain Eukaryota; kingdom Metazoa; phylum Mollusca; class Cephalopoda; order Sepiida; family Sepiidae; genus Ascarosepion; species Ascarosepion bandense. The sequence goes on from JBBBDQ010002572.1 coordinate 285,062, forward strand.
AATGAAAGAGACTGAAAGAAAAATGAATGGATGTAAGTCAAATGTTGATTTCCGGGTATCGATATCAAATAGGGTTTTTCGTCGTAAACTGAATTTTGAAGGCTAAATAAGTTCTCTGAGGAAAGGGTATCATGGCTGAGACTAAGAACTACAATTATACCTACTTAGAACCAAACCCGAAGCAAAAACTAAAATAAAAGGGCTGAAAAAATACAGACATACAGGCAGATAAACAGACACATACAAATATCTTGCCTTATATATATATATATATATATATATATATATATTATAGATTTTCTGCACTATTGTAAGAGCTGCAACCTTGAAACATCTGAATATCGCTTCTTATGTCTTTGTCTATGAGTGTATCAAATTTGATTAAAATCGGACCACTACTTCTATAACCTGAGTTTTTGATATTTATCGAGGGTACCTCGATACAAAACCTACCTAAGAACACTCGCAGACGCTTATAGTACAACTGTGTAAATTTTCAAGAAAATCGGTTCAGCCGTTTCGGAGTCTATAGGTAATGGCCACCCACACACAGACACACACACAGACACTTCCATTTATAAATAAGTTTAAATAACTTATTCCCTATAAGGCAAAAATCATCCACCCTTATCAAACCGTTGTCTCATAACATTCGTCTGATGAAATGTTACTTCCTACATCAATGCAGTCCACACCGGGGTGAGATATAACTGACAAAATAGACGACTGACATCTTCGTCTGCCAAAATCGACTATTCCCCAGGCGAAGCAATTCGAAATTTATTGTTTAATAAATATTTGCTCTGTAATTAAATATTTTAAGCTCTTTTTGTGGATTATGTTTAATATCTTATAATTTTTAATATTATATTATTAGGAGGCTCCACTTGATTTATTTACAAAAAAAATTCTTACCTCGGGTTGTCACTCTCTCTCTCACTCTCGCTCTTTCTCACTCTCACTATATATATATATATAAATGGAAAAACTATATTTAATGCATTGGTCTTAAGAAAATTGTTTCACTATTTATAATATTCATACTATCGTCCTCATCAATACTGCTATGTTTACGACATTTCAGCCGTTGTACGCTGCGGCCTTCAAAAAATAAATAGCCCAATAAATATAGACGTCGGGTGGGCCTAGTGATTTGACTTAAAAAGTTGTGAGTTCAATACCAGGCTACAGCAGTGGGAAACAAATAAATTAGATAGTTAAGTTAAAGAGAGATAACTACAAGGCATAACTACAAGAAGTGGCATAGCACATAGAATGAGAATGATATGTCCCTGTAATCGTAATAAAGATTTTGATTTTAACTTACTGGCACCTGATGACATCCGGGCGTTCAACGGTCGAAACGTCGTAAACATGGCAGTAAAGATGAGGGCAATAGTCAGAAGAATGTAAACAGTGTAAATACTACCTCATCTCAGAAGTGTAAAAAAATATTGTTTCACTGTAGCGTGCGGGAGAGTTTTTCACTGACTTTATCCTACATATCTATAGGTCTACCATTTGTTCATATTTAGAATATTGCTGTCACATCCTATTTACTTTGAGGTCCTCGATAAAATCCAAAGAAGGATCAGCAATCTTATCATTCTTGATCTGGCGATTCAATTTCAATCACCGCAAAAGGCTGCTTATCTGTGACGTCATATATATATATATATATATAGTATGTATTTGGGCAGCATTTTTTCATTAATGCATGCTTTATTAAATAAAATAGACAAGTTTGATTTATTTGAAACGTGACCTGAACAAGATAAACCATGACATCTCCACAAGTATCCTTAAGTTAATAACAGAAGCCATTGGTTTATTCCAGTGGCTTCCCAGACTTAATATTTTTTGTTTTCACTCTTGCTTGGTCATGTGTGACGTCAGAAACTGTGATGCGACATTCGCTTCCAGCATCTTAAATGCACGAGTTTGTTGTTGCTTGGAAATCTTCCATGTAAACAATAACTGTTTGTCACTATAGTTTGTCAGTTTTTATAATATATAATGTAATTTGACATCTTTGAAAATAGCTTATGTAAGCCGAAATCTTAAATTGGATTATTAAAAAAATATGTATCAGTATTGTAATTTTCTTTCTTCATTTAATGATAATGCTATTAAGCTTATCAGAGAATAGGAAAAAATTACATAAAATAAGTAAACAAAAATTGTTTTTATTATTTAATGAAACATGCATTGAAAAAAGTATATATATATTAGTCATCCACATACATCATCCTGTATCACAGCTCATCCATGTGGTTAGACACATCCACTTGTTTCTGGCCGGGATCGAAACTTGGTGTTGTTACCTGCTAAGCCATAGGCGCATGGAATCAGAAAACGGAAATTTTAACGTGTTGTACATGAGCAGTGTATACACAAGCCAGTCACCGAAAGAACATTAGTGAGGATATATCGCAGAAGTGGAAATTCTTTTAAAATTTTCTTCTCTACAGAGAGCTCGGTCGTAATGAGAGCGTAATATATTAGTCATATACATACATACAAGCCTGGTTCGCTGCATCACAGCTCATCAGTGTGGCTAAACACATTCACTTACTTCTGGCCAGCAGATGGAGCGGAGAACTGAATGTCTTTTAAAAATAGTAAGTCGCAAATTCTAACCATTCTAACACAACATCACTGGAAATTAACACTTAAACTGTAATTCAACACGACAATCAAAATATGAAAATAAAATAAAAACTTGAAAATCGCTAAGGTAATGTGCAATATTAAACGGAAAAATGTAAAAGAATTATGACTTCTAAATAAATTAATCTCTTGCATAATACGAGGTTGGTTTAAGATCTAATTGATGGAATATTCTTGAAAATATTCTTGAAAATAGGTAAAATAGACAAGTTTGATTTATTTGATGGAATATTCTTGAAAATAGGTGATTATAGAATTTACTGAAAATAGGTGAACGTTAAAATTTGAGAAATATTTGAAAAAAAAATCAGGGAGTAGCTGCTTGCCGTCATTTGTTCGAGTTTTGCATTTCACGAAGGGTTAAATATGAAGTCAATCCACTGGTGCTTCGTAGATGGAAGGCGAATCCTTTGCAAAACAAGTGTCCAAATAAGACGCTATCGATTCGTTCCGATGAGGGGCATCATCCGAACTTGGCATCGCTTGTCGAATTTCATATTTTGTATGTAAAATAAATGAAAAATTAAAGACAATTGAAGGAAATATTGGTATAATAACAGTTTACGTAATTAACGCCGCTGTGAATTATGAGACAATCAACTACGACCGAAACAAGGTTGAATGACTTGTTGAAAACTGTATCTAAAATTGGTTAATCATCTTTTTAATGCAACAGATTGTTTTTTCATAGTGAATTTCAAAGTGGAATTGAGAAAGTTTGCGTAGACTGATTTCGGCTTTTTTCCAGAGCATTCCCGTGAGAATCGCAAACAATATGCCACAAACATTCACATAGAATTTCATATAAGGACTAGAATACTCTTATGGAATGTGATCAAAAGAGTTTTATTATTCAATCTAGTCTCCTTTGAATTCCACCACACACATCTTTCATCAGTGTTTCACAGCTTGAATCACATTGAAAGAGATTTAATCCTGTTGTTCCAAAACGTCAACAACAACAGATATGACGTAATAATCAATGCGATACTTGTTACTATTCAAGTCTTTTTTCATGTCGGGGACAGATAATAGCCAGATGAAGCCAAATCAGCAACACTAGGAAGTGTGATCATTCAGTCTAAAGTCACAGTCAACGAAACCAATGACTTGTTCGTTAAAGCACGGTTCTGATAGAATAAGACACCTTCGTCAGTTTACTTGGCGTTACATCTTAAAAAGCTTTCGTCCCTGCCTCAGCAAGTTAACATAATACACTCCGTTGATGCAAAATGCTTTTTGTATCCCCAAAAATGGGGACCTGCATCTTTTCTGTAAACAAAACGATACTGACCTTCTTTCGAGTTGGTGAGGAGGGAATTTTCTAGTACATGATTTCAGTATTTGTCTCTGGGTTAAAAAAAACTTCATGGAAATCAGCTCAATTTTCCTCAAACAATTTCAGATTTTCTTGTGATGTGATCAGAGTGATGCGCTTTTAATAAAGCATTAGAATACTCAGCATTCACTTGTTACTTATTATCTGAGCTGGGGCGTAATTTTCCGTAGAAGGGTATTTTTAATGAAACAGCAGATATATGCTAGCTAACTAACAAAATAAAAATAAACCTTTTTTGAATAAATATTCAATTGTTTTCAAAGTTAAGAATGCGGGCAAAATTTCCAATGTCAGGTAAATATTTGATTGTTTTGAAACCAGCGCAGACAAGGTCAGATAATGTGGGCCTTCAAATGTCTGTAAACAACGTGATAAATGATGACACAGTCGCTTATATAAGACAGGTTAGTAGTAGTAGTCAGTTAGCAGTTGAGATCGGAACCCAAAACGAGAAAGACAAGATAAAACCTCGGACGAGCGTGGCACCTGTTTGGGTCCATGTTTCTCTGTTGAAACCTCTGACCCCAACATTTAAAACACACCACGTCACCTGAAGAATAAAGAAAATGTTGTCTGCCTTTAGTTATATATACGTGTTACGGTTGTCATTTCATTAAGGGAGAATATCATTTTAACAGCGTGAGAAAGGCAAGCAATTCGATAAGATAACAAGTTTTGGTAACTCATCGTCGAATCGTTGTTCTATCGAGGGGTATACAGCATATATGTCATTTTGGTTGCAGGTAATTTTCATCGTCTTAGTATAGAGTATACAGCACATTGAGCAGTAACCTTCGTCATGTCAAGTTCATTGTGAAAATATTTTCAACCCTCCCACGGGATAGGCTAATAGCACTGGCTATTTGATTTGGCTGTAATCCATCACCATGGTGTTAAAAAATCAGTGTTTTTTGATATGGCAGTTCCAGGATGCCCAGAACTTGTGTTATCGTCAAGACTTAACTACTTAAGGTCTTGCACTTTTGATAAAAGTGTCATCCCCACATGTAGCAATTGTCTCAGCATAAATGTTTCTGGGGATTAAGCACACATTTTGCATTTACTTATTAACACCACAATGCCAAATGTTGTCAATTTTTAAGAACCGTTAATATTTGCTTTTGAAGTCATTTTTGAACCGTCAGACATCGTTTTACCTTAATCAAAAATCTGGTGTGGGCGACAAAGCTAACCTTGCAGCCGAGCGTGAAAAGGACCTCCAATCTGTAGTGGACTGGGGTAAGAAATGGCTCGTAAATTTTAATGCTTCTAAAACGAAGCTACTATCAATTAATCATCATAAACAATCGCGACAACCTCCTATTAACATGGACTAGGCTTGCCTCCCAGAGAGTAAAACATTACGCCTCCTTGGTCTCACACTTTCAGCGGACCTCAAGTGGAATGACTATATCGAATCCATTGCTAAATCCGCTGCTATGAAAGTCGGTTCTCTGTGCAGGGCCCGGAGGTTTTTCCGTCTGAATCTATCCTGCTCATTTATAAATCTACCATCCGCCCGTGCATTAAATACTGTTGCCATATCTGGTCGGGTGCCTCTGCTATTCTCCTTGGGCTTCTCGATAAGGTACAGCGGAGGGTCTGCAATGTGATCGATACAGACTTAGCAGACCGCCTGCAGTCTCTCTCTCTCACCGGCGCGACGTGGCTTCCCTGTGTCTCTTCTATAAATACTTTCACGGCTTCTGCTCCGATGAACTTAGATCACTGGTGCCCCCTAGGTTCGAATTTGCACGAGATATTAGATTAGCAACTAGATCCCACCCTTTTACAGTGAAACCGATAAAATGCAACCGCAACTTCTACTCCAAGAGTTTCTTTTCTCGCACTTCCCGACTGTGGAATTCCTCTCCACAAGACTACTTCCCCGACGGCTACAATCTCCAGGAGTTTAAATGTAAGGTCAATAGAAACCTCCTAACACACTAACTTGCATCCATTCTTTCAAACACTCTTTCCATCAACCCAACCCTCAGCCTTGGCATCCTTACCCATCTATCACCCTCCTTCCGATATTTCCTATATCTAAGCACTCTTTCTCTTTACCTTCCCCTATATAACCCCATGCGCAATAGTGGCAGTGGAATGCCTTGCTTGGGGTGAAATTATTAAAAAAAAAGAGAGAATGCAGTTATTCTAGGGAAAAGCCGAAAGTCATTCCAGATTTCACTTATAGTATCACTAGGAGTATAGCCCGGCGTTGTTCGGGTGTAATGAAACCTTTAAAACTAATCCATGTTCCTGGAGCTCAGACTCTTTGGACGTTGGCACGAAAGGCTAAAAAGCAATTGTTGTCTCCAGTTAAAGCAAAACCGTAGACTGAAAAAACAAATGAATGGATGTAAGTCAAATGTTGATTTCCTGGTATCGATATCAAATTTTCTGCCCAATTGTAAGAACTGCAACCTTGAAACTTGTGAATATGAACATTTTGCCTTATACATATATATATATATATTATCGATCTTCTGCACTATTGTAAGAACTACAACCTTAAAAGTTATGGATATCGTTTCTTATGTCTTTGTCTATGAGTGTATCAAATTTGATTAAAATCGGACCACTCCTTTTATAACCCGTTTTTTTTTTATTATCGATTTTCGATATTTATTGGGGGTACCTCGACACAAAATCTAGCTAAGAACACTCGCAGACGCTTATAGTACAACTGTGTAAATTTTCAAGAAAATCTGTTCAGCCGTTTCGGTGTCTATAGGTAACGGACACACACACACACACACACACACACACACACACACACACACACACACACACACAGACACACACACAGACAAAGTTCCCTTTATAAATAAGTTTAGATTTAGATTCCTTCATAGTAAGACAATGAACATTTCAGCCAACTCTCGTATTCTAACCAAAAATATCCAAATTTTCATTTTTGCGCCGTTACAGGTGGAGAATAATAAGTTTTGCATGCCAACAGAAAAAGAAAATCAATGGTTATCACAAAATGAGAGACCCTTGTGAAGACCAAAGAACAATGATTAATTCACAGAAACGTTTTCTCATTGTTTGGTGTAATATCAAAAGAGTCGAGTTATTCGAATAGTGAACGACCACAACTAACGACATCTAATTAGCAAGTAGAACAGTTAAGCGAAGTATTGCATCGAGAATGTTTGGTAATCAGAAAAAAGGTTTTATTCTCCAGCATGACAATTAGAAAATTTACGAGGAGACAATCAACAGTAATGAAAATAAAGATCTTTTCAAAATTTGCAATAAATGTAATTAAATATGTGGTTCTCGTAAAGTGTAAAATGACGTTTTACTACCAACTGGCAAATGAAGTGTTAATATTCAGCTGAAATCAAATGCAAATTCGAATGTTCTTGAACGTGAAGAGACAAGAAAACAGAAGAAATGTCCGGGAACGAGACACGTCGCAGGCAATTATTCAAATTTATGTTTCTTGAATACAAGTAAAAAGTCTTGTAATTAAATACAAATATGTACTTGCGATCTAAGAACAGACATAAGGGGTGTGATGTTCTGAAAGATGTCTAAGATGCAAATGATACCATCCATTAAATCGTCTTCTTTTCTACATTTAAATAATTCATTGTTCTTATTAATATTTGACTAGATTGGATTTTAAATTTCACTTTATTACTCGTTCATTTTCATTTTTAAATAAAACAGAACTAAATAACATAAAAGTCTTAAAATAATGATAATGATAATATTTTTACACAAATGTGCATTGGTAAATGACATGGGGCCATTTTTATCTTAAATCTCTAGTTATGTTCCGGAAGGAAATGTGTATATAACAGAAATAAAAAGAAATAATAATAATAATAATTTAAAACGTTTATCTGAGAAATTCTGTAAACGTAAAATAATATGGCGATCACTAATATTTGGAATACAAAATGAGAAATACTTTGTTCTGATTGTGGTTATTCCTGTTCTTTGTAGCTATTACAAAGGAACAGGAAATTGAAGAGAGCGATTATCATTCATTTTCCGAAGGAACACGGAAAAGAGAATTTGGTATGAACAACGAGGAAACCTTTAGAAAAAAAGGAACTACAAGAAAATTTATATTGACAAATGCTAAAAGACATTTACCATTTCTGAAGAACATAATGAGAAAATGGGCTCGAGGTATTTAACACTAACTGGAAATATTTAAGATCATGAAAAAACAGTGAGTAACGTACTTAATAAGCTTTTCTGTATGGGTATCAGGACAGAGATAAACTAGGACAAAATGTTATTTAAATGAAAATGTTTTCAGAATTCCGTTTCGTTTGTTAGGTTGAAAAAAAGAACATACGTCAATTATATTCTTAATGAAATATTTTATGATTTTAACGAAGAATACCATGAACAGAAAATGTGAGAACGAAGAATTCTTAAGAAAAATAGAAACAGTGCAGTTGACATTTATAGGAAAAATAATGAGACAAGTCGGTCTAGAGATATGGACACTCACATGAGACACAAAATGCAAGAAAATTAGAAAAACAAGTAACCTACTTAAAGTATTTCCGGGAATGGCTGCAGGGATGGTAAAGGATATTTAGAGTACTAAAAGCCAGGAAGTTGTGAAGAGCCATGATTTCTAACGTCCTGAAGAGACATGCAACATGAAAAAATATTTTTATATAGTGTAGGATGTTGCCAGAATTTTCAATCCTTTCCAATTATATTTACGCTTTCACACTCTAATTGAGCACCCTGGAAGAATGATAGGCTTTGAAAAAGCAGTAGCTACTCTATCATCTACGCATCGTTCATTAAGTAATAAATTAGAACACTCTCAGTTACTGGCGTGTGTAAATTGTACATAATACGCTAAAAGTCTGCTTTTTTTCTACCGAGCGCCTATAGCTTAGAGGTAGAATCGCCGACTGACGTAAATTCGGTCGGGTTTCAATCAAGGCTAAAAGCAATCAGATGTCTAACCGTACCGACGAGCTGTGATACAGCGAAACAGATCTGTTTGCGGATGACTCTCTCTCTATATATATATGTTTTGAGCGCTTTATGCCAGAGAAATCGGAATTCTAAAATTCAGTAGATATGTGTGTGTGTGTATATATGAATATATTAATGTTTTTAAAAAAGCGTTCAATACAACATATATCGCAGAGCATAATGTAATTATAATTATTTTTTTAAATTTGGAATTAATTTACTTTACATTGCAACACAGAAATTTCTCTTTCCAGATTTTACCTCGTCATTAGGCAATGTTAACTCATTTAAATCATTTTCACAATAATGAGTCAACATTCCATGTCATTGTGAGTTTCTGTTTTGTGGCAAATACATTCGTATTAGTTGCCTAAATTTCTGACATGAGCATTTCTTCAGTAAGTCAGTTAAGTGCCATGCGCGATACACGGTTGGGCGATCATGTCTCGAAAGAGACATGACTGACTGGGCAGAAGATTATCCCGCAGTAGGTTGCCATTGCTTTCTGCGGTAGACTGGTTGCCGACCAAGGCATTAGAACCCAATCTGTCCTGTTATTTAACCCATAACTGGAAGGAATAGGCGGATTAATACCTTTCTCAAGGGTATTTGCGCGTAAGTGAGTGCAAGGAATTCAACTGGAATTCGAACTCGGTTCCCCGAGTCGATATCCACTGCGCCACGGCATTTCTTACTGCGTCATAAAGATGGATTGCCACTCTATTTTTCGGAATTTCTCCCTGCTCGTCAGCCCGCTAAACTTTTAAAAATTCAGTCTGACCTATATAACCTACAGCTGAGTGGGCCGAGAAAAGATGAATTCATACCTTTCTCCTGCGTATTTGTCCAAATGTGAACGTAATGAACTCGGCTATAATTCGAACTCGGCTTGTCGATATATATTTCGGAGTTACACCATCTGCACATCAATGAAAACGGTGTGCTCACTTTCTCGTTTCTCTAACGAACGTATATTGGATTTGCACGCATCTAACATTTCTTGTGAATTGTAATTTCAGAGCAAATAAATAGTGAACAGGATTCGAATGCAGTACGGCATTTTTCTGTTTCTCATGGTGCGTTCTTCTGTAGAACTGCATTTTCAATTATATAATTACGTAGAAAAATTAGGATGAAGCTGGAATCAGCATTGCACACATTTACATTCAGTCATTTAAGTGCCATACATGATACACGTTTGGGTAATCATGTCTCAAAAGACTGGGCAGAAGATTTTCCCGCAGTAGGTTGCCATTACTTTCTGCTGTAGACTGATTTCAAACCAAGTCTGTAGAATCCAATCTGCCCTGCTATTTAGCGGGAGAAAGGCGTTTTAATACCTTTCCCTAGGGTATTTGCACATAAGTGAACGCAACAAATTCAACTGCAATTCGAACTCTGACCTCTGATTTCCCGTTCCGAGAGCCGCTATCCACCATAACGAACATCTATATTATCCAGTATTAAAAAAATCATATGAAAAGGCCTTTTCAATTAGGAAATAGTCAGTTCGTGAAAAAAAGTCTATGCTTCCATCAAGAATAATTTTGACGTCTTTAACCCCAATGTATAAAGGTTCTGTATTAATTGTTTTAGTATTAATGAAATAATTAATAGCGAATGCATTATGCAGGGAAGTTTCTATCATCTAAAAATAAACAAATAAATCAATAAAAAAAAAAGAAATCAGTGTAATTATTGATCATGTTTTGTTGTGATTTTCTTTTTGAAAAGATCTAAACGAAAAGATGAATGCGGACGTAAAAAAGATTTTATCTTTTATTTTTTCGATATTCTTTCGAGAATTGCAACCTCTCCCCAGCCTCTACGATTTCTGCGATTAAATCAGATCAAAATGACGGAAGCGCGTTCCAGGCATCTCAAACGGAAGAGGGATTCAACGTCACGTGATGTTAGTAAGGTAACTGTCAATTGATGTTTTCGATCGATTAGCGCTGGCAATAAAAAAATGTCGAAGAATAAAGATTGGATCTGCTTTTAGACAACGCAGAAATACCACGAAGAGAACAAGAGGTTTTTAAAAGTATTCTTCCAGTTCCATACACGCACCCACACATTACGAACACAGCGACAATGTAACACCCACACACCCACACACCCACACATGTATATATATATATATATATATATATATATATATATATATATACGAGCATAGGGTACGTATGGATGGAATAATATTCCTTATTCAAAGAAACCCTATTCTTAAAAAAGTGCTCAATACAAAGTAGAGCTAATAACCATTTAAAACCATCCATTTTAAAATAAACCACATCACTTGACAAGACACAACAAGTGTCGAAACAAAATACCTACTTTTTTGTGATATTATTCATGTTATAATTTCTGAATATATATATATATATATTTAGTATATCGAGGCAGCAAGTAATTTTCTAAACATATGCTATTAAATATAAGTGACAATGAATGTCTATTATGTTTAATCATGAACCGTTCTAAACGTCGGATTTTTGCTTTAATTTCAGTTGAAAATAAAATCGTCGGTGATGGTGGATTTTATAATACTTCAGTTTAAACTACCTCTCTGAAGATGGCTCATGTGAGCCGAAAGCTTAGAAGAAAACCAATAAATAATTATCCAAATGTTGGAGAATTTTTGTCTTTATTTTCAACTGAAATTAAAGCAAAAATACGACGTTTAGAACGGCTCATGATTAAACATAATAGACATTCATTGTCTCTTATATTTAATAGCATATGTTTAGAATATATATATATATATATATATATATATATATATATATATATATATATATATTCAGAAATTATTTATTTTTTACATTGTTTTGACTGTTCTTCTCACCTTTATTGTCATGCTTTCGACGTTTCTGGCGTTGTACGCTCCGGCCTTCTTCAGGTGTTAGGAATTTCAAACCGAATTCATTATTTCAATCACTGGGGTGGGTACCCCAATGATTAAAATAACATGTGGAGAAGTCCCGAGTGTACAAGGTTCCGACAGTCAATGATTTCTTGCCAAACGTTTGATAGTCTGTCAAATGAAATTATTTACGATGACTGATCAAGAACACTGTTTATGAAAAGACATGTAGATTCTTAAATAATATCAGCTCTCCTGCAGTTTAGATGTTGTAGATGAATTGTTATTTTGACGATGAAGTTAGCAGTTTCAAATTTTGTGTAATAGATAATTTAATTTTTTTAAGTCAACAGGGATTTGCATATTTTAGGATGATATACAGTAGATTTGTCTTTTGATTTTTGCAGAAAATATTAATCTTATGTTTTTTTCTGTATATTTATTGTTGCAGGCTAGGTTAGAAAGAAAAGTATAGTACAGTAATCTATCAGATGGCTAAAAAGTCGTTATTTACACGCGTTTGTTTACCGCTATGGAGTTCTTTGAAGAAAAGCGGGCGAGAAGAAATTTCTTACGCTCTCCTAAGAAAAGTTTAATAACACCAATTTTGTATCTAAGAGGGTATATTTATTTGAACATTAATTTTAAATATTGTTATTCAAACAAATAAAATTTAAACATGTCGATTAATTCCATTTCATTTTCCGTAAGGTATCGAGAAATAAAGACGTCTGTTTACATTAGGTTACGAAAACAGACGAAACGAATATTACAAAAAAAATCAGGAATTTATTTTAATTTACACTTAATTCGACTTTAACTGCAAATTACTTTGTGGTCGAGTGATTAAGACATGTCAGATCAATTGACGGTTTTCCCTATATATAGGGATAGCAGGTTCGAATCCTAACGAAGGATGAATATTCTCCAAGCAAGACTTCTTAAATATTCTGTCAGTTAGATATATGTAAATGTACAGTAATTATAAAAAGACAAGATATCTACTCAAATACAATATCCATTAAAAGTAATGTTCAAGCAAATAAATTAAAAAATATGTGGGTTAATTCCATTTCGTAACTTTTCGTAACATTTCGGGAAATTATATATATTTGCGATGAGACTTAGAAGTTAAGAAGTTGGTATCTGAAGGCGCTGTTAAACCATCGGGAGAGATGTTCTCTTTAGCCTTCGTCAAGGCAGACATCTTAGTGATGAAAAACTCGAATATAGCACCTGCAGCTTTAAACTTGCCCTTTTTTGCAGGTGGGGGGTTAAGTGTCCTCTTTTGTACAGAGAGTGGGACTAGCTCTGGGCCCTACCTTTGCTCACTATAAAAGCTTCATGCACAGGTATTGCTCTATAGCTGGAGATCTTTCTGAACTTGTCATTTTAATGTAGACTTATGGTTGGCCTAAAAAGGCGACTTGCATTGCGATAAAGGTATTTAGCACAATTGAAATCATTGGGAATAAGGACTCTGGAACTGGACGTGAAAGGATATAGCCTGGTAGGGGTTCCAGGGCTCCGGAACTTACAGCCAATCGTTATCATGATACTGTGTTCAAACCACTCAACTTTGGCTGTTGGAATGTGCGTACCTTACTTGATGTTGAAGCAAATGTACAGCGACTTGAGAGAAGATCTACATTGGTTGCTAAAGAGCTTCAACGATATGATACGGATTTCATGGTAAGGGTCATTTCATGAAGAAATCTGGTGGCTATACTTTTTTTCTGGAGAGGAAAGAAAGAAGAAAATAGAGAATCTGATGTAGCTTTTGCCATGAAAAAAATAATCGCTCATTTGAAAGAGCTTTAAACAGATGTTAATGATAGAGTGATCACTATGGGGGTTCCTCTTGTATGCAGAAGACATGCAAACTTGATTAGTGTTTATGCACCAATAATGGATTGCACAGATTAAGCAAATAACTTTTTTTTTATGACAAAATAAAGTGTCTTGTGAGGAAAGTACATATATTAGACAATGTTTTCATTCTTGGAGATTTTAGTGCTCCGATGGTTCGTGACTGTGAAAAATAGACGATTCTTGCTAAGTATGGATTTAAAACGTGCAACATCAATTGTCTATTGTTTTTTGCAAATGAGAACGAAACTAGTTTATTAGCATGAAAATCTTTCAATAAAACGACAATTATAAGACAATATGGATGCATCCTTGATCAAAACAGTGGCAAATGATTGAATATGTCTTTGTGAGGTCCCGCAACGTACAAGATCACCAGGTAAATCACTATGAACCAATGCATTGTATACTTTATTTTTCTCTCCCAGGAGTTTTATGATGTGCTTGTCATTATGATCAAACCAATCTTGATCAGTAAGTCCAACAATTTCAGCACATGCTTATAAACTTCCTCACTGAAAGAAAGTACTTTCACGCACTAAAGCTTTCATTTTGCCAACTAAATTTTGTCTGGCCTCAGAATCTTGCAGACGATCACCATTTAGTCTCTTTCGAAGTAATAACGCTGCCCGCCTTTCCTTTATACGAACAATACACTTGACACTTGTTCTTATCAGACGACAGTCGGTCCAACATTCAGCCACACGCATCATGCGCGCATAACATTCGCTATCGTTCAACAGGGAAGCTGTTTTACATCAGGAGGTTTAATGAAAGGTCGGAGGCATGCACTGCGCTGAGTTTGACTCATTCTGTTAAGTGCCATACTGTTATATATCGCCGTACAACGACAAACAACGAGAACACGCATATATAAAAATATAAGGTTATATTTTTATTCCTGACGACGAACCCGTGTGGAACAGAGAATGGAAGAGTGAGAGCGCACATAGAATGGGTCGACGGGAGTGTAGTCTTGCCTGTGGTGTCTCTCTGCTTCCACTGGCCGTTCTCTGCTGGCGAATCCGTGTGTCGAGGTCTTTTTATAGTCTTCTAGAACCGGGACTTTCCTTCCGGTTTTGCCTCGCCCACGCAACGCCCACGTAATTCCAAGAGACACCTGTTCTGTTTGCCTCCGTAGTCATTTCCGCCGCTGTCGGAAATAAGGTCAAATGAGCCCGATTCATAACCCTGCGACATCCGCTCCAGGCCCCGACAGGATGTATTTCTCAAACACCTGTCTTGTCGTTCGCCGACCCCTTCACCGACGGGAAACACCATCGATTGCATCAACCTTCCTCGGGTGGGGCCAGATTGCTATATTACAATACGTGATACACGCTTTGGGCATCATGTTTTAAAAGAGACATGACTAACTGGGCACTAGGTTGACATTGCTTTCTGCGGTAGACTGGTTGCCGGCCAAGGCTGTAGAAGCCAATCTATCTTATTATTTAACCCATAACTGGAGGTAAGAAACGGATTAATACATTTCCCAAGGGTATTTGCGCGGAAGTGAATGCACGGAATTAAACTGGAATTCGAACTCGGCACCTCGATTTGTCGTTCCGATTTGTCGATATTCACTGCACAACAACGCTAATCCGCACGAGTTTGAATATTTGCAAAAGGCGGTAGATACGGACCAGGCACCTCCAGAGAGGCTATATCGTGAACCAAGCATCTTTGTCTATGGTGAAAGGTTGAAGGTTGTTTGGGAGTACATTGAACATGTCCTGGGATCTTGATATGTAGATATCAAACCGCATACAGAAAGCTAGTGATGCATTTAAAAAAAGAATAAACGTTTGTGGTTTCAGAACAGAGTTTCGGTGAGTACGAAGCTGAAGGGCGGCAATTGACGATAGAAATGTAGACGACTACCAGTTGATAAGTGATTTTCTGGTAGTAATACAGTGCTGATAGCAGACAGAGAAAGAAAACTACAAGACCTCCGACAGAAGTTAGCTGAAGAGAGTGACAAGAAAGGACTACAAATAAACTGCACGAAAACCGAATGCATGATCATCAGCAAAAAGGCAGCCCAAAATGCCAAACACAGGTAGAGGAAAATAAAATCATGCAGTTACAGAAACTTAAATACCTAGGAAGTGTTCTAACAGAAGACGGAAAGTGCGACACTGAAATCCGAAGGCGAATTGTCATGTCGAAGGAAGCATTCCAGAAATTGAATAAAATAAGAAACAGGACAATTTCACTAGAAACAAAGAGGAAAGTACTGGATTACAATGTGATGTCGGTCCTTCAATATGGCAGTGAATGTTGGACAATATTTCGAAGATGAAGGAAAATCTTGAAGCAGCTAAAATGTGGTTCTGCAGAAGGATGCTGCGGATATCATGGACCGAGCATGTAAACAATGATGTGGTTTTGGAAAGGAAATTAATACTGAGCATCAAGAAGAGACAACTAAAGCCCATGGAACATGCAATGAGGGAGGAGGGCTTGGAGAACCAGATACTAACAGGCCAGATAGAGGGGAAAAGAGATAGAGAAAACAGGGGATTACATATTTGAAGGACCTGATGAGGTGCATGATGGAACAAGGGTTACATGGTGCACAGGAGAAAGCGTTCTAAGAGCCACCAGGGACAGGGAGATGTAGAAAGCCATGATCGCCTACATCCTGAAAAGAAATTGCACATAAAAGAATAATACAGGTACAGAAGTGGTCTCAGGCGACATTCGAATTGCATTACCTCTCGCGACTGCCTTGTTTGTATGAGAACATGATGGTCGCTTGCTGGACTAGAGAGGAATATTCGTTCAGCCCATCAGTAGATATCTAAACTTATTTATAAATAGAACTATTTCTGTATGTGTGTCCCCGCTACCTATAGACTCCGAAATGGCTCAACCGATCTTATTGAATATTTACACAGTTGTACTATAAGCGTCTGCGAGTGTTCTTAGCTAGGTTTGTGTCGAGGTACTCCCGATAAATATCGAAAATCGATAATCGAAAAAATCGGGTGATAGAATGAGTGGTCCGATTTTAATCAAATTTAATACACTCATAGACAAAGACATAAGAAACGATATCCATAAGTTTCAAGGTTGTAGTTCTTACACTAGTGGAGAAAATCGATAATATATATATATATATATATATATATATATATAAGGCAAAATGATTGTGTGTGTGTCTGTTTACCTGCCTGTATGTCTGTATTTTTTCAGCACTTTTAATTTAGTTTTTGCTTCGGGTTTGGCTCTAAGTAGGTATAATTATGCTACCATTTACTCAGAGGACTTATTTAGCCTTCAAAATTCAGTTTACGGCGAAAAAAACTTATTTGATATCGATACCAGGGAATCAAAATTTGACTTACATCCATTCATTTGTATTTCAGTCTACGTTTCAGTGGAAACAACTATTGCTTTTTAGTCCTTTATGCCAAAGAGTCTGAGCTTCAGGACCATGGATTAGTTTTAAAGCTTTCATTACACCCGAGCAACGCCGGGCTATACTGCTAGTTCTGAATAAAATAAATGGTTGCCAACTCGAAGACGAGTATATATATATATAGACAGAAAATCAAAGCAAGGGTCAACAAACCTACCTAGGTTTCACCCTTCGCCTCGTCAGGGTAAATTGGAGCCAATTTACCCTGACGAGGCGAAGGATGAAACCTTGGTAGGTTTGTTGGCTCTTGCTTAGATTTTCTGTCTTTCTTGCTCTACTTTTGTATTGAGCGCTTTAGTGTTAGGGTTTCCGTCTTGTTTTTTTTCCTACGTGTATTTGACTTTTGTTCATGTACTTCGTTTGTTTCTCTTTTTACTTCCTCTTCTTTTCCCTCCGAATTCGTTCTCGGTGGGTTTTTCAAGACGAGCTTAAATATAGTATAACTATTACTAGTATTATCTTTGTTACGATTAATATTGTTATAATTATTATACTTATTATATTATTATACTTATTATATATATATATATATGATACTTATATATATATATATATATATATATATATATATATATATATATATATATATGTTTTCCATTTTTAAACGTGTTATTTCGCTACTCATGTTTTTACCATGAGTAGTTTCTTCAGGCGATTTTTCATAACTGATTTTACCGTTTACTGTTTTTCTTTTTTTTTCTTATATATATATATATATATATATATATACATATAGGTCATCAGTCCTGAAACTAACTAATAAAACAACAACATAGTCTTCTTGGGTAATACAATGATTGCAGCGTTTCTCCAACAATTCGATGTCTTTTTTGTAGAACGATTTGTCTTTGGCTTGCAAATACCCCTCAGCTTCTGATATCACTTCTTCTTGGAGCCAAATCTCTTATCCTGGAGCATTCTTCTGAGGTCTGAAAACAGCCAGTAGTTTCTGGTGGTAGATAGAGAGAAAAGGGTGAATGCGGAAGTAATTTAAAGCGCAATTCTAGTTTAACCATCGTTTCGATCGACTTGTGACAATCACTCTGTCTTTCACGGAAGTGGTAGATTTCCTCACGCGTCTTCCCCTGAAGGGCACGCTACCCGTCTAGATTTCTGCTTTACCTTTTTCCCTGACTCTCGCCATGCCATGTAGATCTGACCTTTTGGCAACTTTAAACATTCTGTGGTTTTGATTAATGTCTCATTTAACTCCCACTTCTTTCAAGAACCTCTTACGAGCAGAATATTTTACTGCTACCAAGGATCGAACTGGGACTCGTTCTGCGATTTCCTTTGATATGTCCCTTGAAATAAAGTTTTTAGTCTCCCTGTTGATGAGAGCGCCTTCTTGGCCTTACTCTCTTAACCGGCCTCAAGTGGAACGACTGCATCGAAAGAACAGTTACATCTACTGCAAAGAATATTGAGTTACTCTGTCGGGCCATTTTTTTCTCATCAGAATCCATATTGCACATTTAGAAATCTATCATTCGTCGGTATATTGAATACTGATCCGGTGTTTCTGCTATTCCACATGGGGGTTTACGATAAAATCAAGGAGAGGATCTGCAACGTAATCGATCTCAATTTGGCAGCTCGACTTTCTCAGCGACGGGATGCGTCTATCCTCTGCTTTTTTTTCCTTTTTTTTACAAATATTTTCACGGCTTCTTCTCTGACGGGTTTCTTTCGCTCGGGCACCGACCACATGAATTTACTTGTGCTGGAAGATTAGCATATAGGCCCCACCCTTTCACCGTCAAAACATTCAAATGTAACCGTCACTTTTACATCTCAGTTTCTTTGCCCGCACCTTCCGCCTGTGTAACTCTCCTACGTATACTTACTTCTCTGATAGAGTTTAAGACAAAGGTTACTTCTCATATATATATATATATATATATATATATGTGTGTGTGTGTGTGTGTGTGTGTGTGTGTGTGTGTGTGTATTGTCCAACGTCTGTAGTACGACTCGGAGTTTCATGCACTATGCAATCATCATGTGCATTTTACGGACTGCATAACTATAGGGCAGTTCATAATGTACATTTGATGGTTGCATGGTGCATGTCATGTTATATACGTAGGATAATATGCATAGTTATTAACATATATTGATAGCTCTGTTATATTACATCGAGCACTGTTTTATTAACGCAAGAAATAAATTTATGTATGTGCATCTATTTGAGTATATATCCATATATTTATTGATCTCTCTCTCTCCCTCCCCTCTTTCTCTCTCTCTCTCTCTCTCTCTATATATATATATATATATATATATATATATATATATGTATATATCGACCGAAATGTAAATTGTAAAGGGGGAAACAAATTATGATAAGAAAGTCTGGTGGAGCAAGGATTGAGTGGAATAACAAGAAAAGGGCTATTATAGGCGACTAGGATTCATCGTCTTCGTTCTGAATGGACACGGAACAAGAAGAAGAAGAAGAAGAAGAAGAAGAAGAAGAAGAAGAAGAAGAAGAAGAAGAAGAAGAAGAAGAAGAAGGAAGAAGGAAGAAGAAGGAAGAAGAAGAAGAAGAAGAAGAAGAAGAAGAAGAAGAAGAAGAAGAAGAAGAAGAAGAAGAAGAAGAAGAAGAAGGAAGAAGAAGAAGGAAGAAGGAAGAAGAAGAAGAAGAAGAAGAAGAGGAACAGGAAGAAGAAGAAGAAGAAAAAGAGGAAGAAGAGGAAGAAGAAGAAGAAGAAGAGGAAGAAGAAGAAGAAGAAGAAGAAGAAGAAGAAGAAGAAGAAGATAATTCGCTACATATCAATAAAAAGCAAAAAAAAAATGTCTAATGGGAAAATTTTAATGGTGGAACTGCTTCATGTTAAATTCAAATACCTTCAGGATATTCCTACAACCACAGCTATAACCAGAATTTAGTAAACAAACTACATGTATTTAATTTAAGAAGGTTAAAGAGAGTAGTATGCATATAGATTTCAACCATGTCTATCCATTAGACATCCCTGTACGTATTGTTGAAAGCAATGTTTTGGCAAAATCTGTTTCTTAACATATGAAAGTAATTTCAAGTGTTCTTTCTGACAACGCGACTTTAATTATTGTAGAATATTTCATTTAAAAAGTTCCAACAAAAATCAGAAAATAACTCAAAGTAAAAACTAATTAAGAAACCAGAAATGAAAATGCACTTAAGACGATTTTACGATGAATTACATTCGCCATCAGAAAGATTTGGGCTATTTTTACTTTCATCCATTTATTTACTTCTAATGGGAATGTTTTTAAACAACAAAAATAAATGGAAAAAAATCTTTTTTTTTTATTTGTGACGGTGGTGGGGCGACTTAATCGCAAAAGTCTCAAAACGAGGCAGCTGATCTCACTGCTGACCGATCTTTCGAAGCTCAACTAGGAAAAGACTGATTAGTATCATTCAATGCATCCAAAACTGAACTAAACAGTGGAAATATAGTGGATATCTTATCTATTCTTTTTCTAGTTGTAGTGGGAGTCCGTCAAGAGAAGGGTAGTTGTATATTGTTGAAGGTTAACGGAATTTGGCCTTGTGGTAGATAGCCCACTATAAGTCATAAAATGATTATAAAATCAAGAAAAGCAAATTGAGTTGAAAACTAACATTTATATATATATATATATATATATATATATATATATATATATATATACATATCAATTAATGTTTTTACAATTAAAATAATACTTGAATATAAGTCCAACGGAGATTAAAATGTTCATGGAAAATATAATGCTGAAAAAGAAAATTAGTGTTTAGGAATGTGGGGAGCGGAGGTATGTGAGGAATGTCTTTGAAGTAGTCGCTCCTTAGGTCAGTAAGTACCTTTGAGACAGTGGAGAAGGTAAAGAGATAAGGAAGGCGAACATAGTAAGCCACTTGACTTCGGTCAAGGGAGATACTAATTACATTCGTCTCTCTGGTCTGCCTGTCTGCTGGGGTCTTGTCTGTATCCGCTTTTTATATCTGCTTTTGGATCAAAAGCAGCTCGTTTTGGGATTTCACACTTGTATTTGTTTCTGGGCTTCCCATTGGCTGGTAAATAAAATTCGCGTAGGCTCGCCAAATGGAAATTTGATGTTTGATTAATTTTTGTTTTTCAACCGGAACATCTGCGCGAATCTACCTGCGCAAAGACGACTTTTGTTCATTTGCTTTATGGTCGTTGTAGAGCAAACATCCGGTCCCTCGCTTTTGCTCGGTATCACCACCGAAACAGGCTGATCAACATCTGACCAATACTAAAGATTGAACGGATATCAATAGAAATTGGTAGTGGAACGTCTACCTCTGTTGGATAAATAAAGGGTTTAGTTCGAAAATTCCGGTAATTTAGCCGGATCGCCATACACCTAATGAAGTCGTGATAAAAATAACAAAAATGGATACAATAGTCATACCATAGAGAGCAATGACGAAGTTTTGGAGAGGGTGGACACGAGAAAGATATTGATGCTTCTTATTCTTCATGTCCTGTGCCTCTTCAGAACGTAAGCGATCATAGACTTTCACTTTGCTCTACCCATCCATTTACTACATTGCGTGGGATAACAGTAACAAAGCTGTATTAGGAGCGACAAGGGATAAAGAGATGAGGAAAGTCATGATCGCCTACGTCCTGAAGGGACATAGAATATAGAAGAAGAAGAAGAAGAAGAAGAAGAATTATTATAATTATAATTATTATTATTGTTATTCAATGCACCGTGTTCTTTCAGGACGTAGGCGATCATGCCCTCCATATCTTCCTCTTTCTTGTCGCTCTTAATAACCTTTCTCAATCCCCGTCATTCTTTTCCTGATCTTAAATGTTAGTTTCCTTGTGTCTATCCTCTCCAAAACCTTGTTGTTGATTGCGTCTTCCGTCCATAATATCATCAGCATCCTTCTGTAAAACCACATTTCGGTTGCTTCAAGTGTTTTCTTCATTTTTTATGAGATTGTCTCGCATTCATAGCAATCCAGAACTCTCTTCCTTGTTTCCATTGAAATCTTTCTGTCTCTTAATACTCTACTCAGCTTCTGAAATGTATCCTTGATCATGCCAATACGTCCCCGTATCTCCGTATGTCACTTTCCCTCTTCTGTTATCACTCTTCCCAGGTATTTTACTTTCTGCCCCTGTTTGATTTTAGTATCACCAGCTTCTTATCGTCATTTTAGGCTCTCTAGTTTACTGATTATTATGCTTTCTGTTTTCTTGTAGTTTATATGTTGTCCTTTCTTTAACTACTTCCTGAAGGAGGTCTTGTAGTTTATTTTCTGTATCTACTATCAGTACTGTGGCATTAATCTTATAGTTTTCAGAATACCGGCGGAACTTCTTGATCTCTCAGAATTGTCTCGCTGCATAGGTGGAACACATCCGGTGAGAGGACACATCCTTGTCTTACACCCCTTTCTATCTTCGTGTATCTGCTGAACACGTTTCCTGTCCGTACGCATGCAGTTTGCTGCCAATACAGGTGCCATTGTTGCCGAGCGTCTTTGATACTTACTGGGTCTAAAATGCATTTCCGATCTCAAATAGAAAATGTATATAGTCGGTTTCATGTATTAATCTAGAAAATATCTAATTCCCGCTGCCATTCTCTGTCCTTCTCAGACCAAAGATGAAGCATTGCCACCATATTTGAATTAGTGCTACCAATTCTCCCTGTCCAGCATTGACAAAGTTCATTAGAACTTGCTCGGCCTGGTGGATGATAACTTAATCTCCCTGCCACCTTTATAGAAAAATTATGCTAAATACCCCCTAAATTACTATTGTGATGGCAACTTTTCGAACGAGATAAATTCCTTGGAAAAATCTTAAAGAACCGAGTGCAGATTTGTCAAAATATCTGCTTCTTTTATGTACCTGACCATTCAAGGCGTAAGCAATTACGGCTATTCACAAATTCCTCTCGTTTCATTGTTCTAAATATCATGTTATGCTTTTACAACCCAATTTGTTCCTGTTCTGCCAGGTTTGCTCAAGATTTTCTATGCTTCACTGTAATGTCCAGTGTACAATCACCGAAATTAAGCAACATCCGGACAGATGACCGCTTGGATTTAATAGATACTTGGATGTCCAGGCGGTGTAATAGATAACGACTCGGAATTCGGAGATTAGAGTTCAGATCCAAGTATTTTTGTTAAAATTCATTTACGCTCAAATACATTTGGGAAAATTAAGAACATATCTCTTCTCTTTCCAGCTATGGGTTAATCAGTAGAACTTTATCATTATTATTTTTAAATAATTATTTCAATTTAAATATATGTTCTGTCTTTAAGTAGCCTGTAAAGTGTTGATAAGCCGTAAAAAACAGATCAATTATTTAATGTTTTGTGGGATGTAAATTCTCTTTACCATCTTTTTTCGTTATGTATTATAGAAAAATATCGCTGTATCTGACTCTAATGCTAATATAGCTTAATTTCTTTAAAATTAATCAGCTTCTTTCTGGTTTTATAAATTCCGTGTCTATCACTTCAAGTCTCTCCTTGGCAATATAGGTGATTAGATATTACATAGAAGCAGAGGATTTACCATTATTTGCACCTGGTCTGTAATTATCGTGTCGATATTAATTAGCTGTCCAGTGATCTCCCCTTTGTTCTACACGATAATGTAACAATTTCCATAATACATTATAACTATATATATGGGCACGAGTGGATAGAACGTTCGCTTTTCTGTTCGAATCGAACCATGGTCGATTTATGTGAATTCTTCTGTTATCGGTTAGAAGGAGTCGATCCCAGCGTCTGGCACATTTTGAAAACGTCTGAAAATCATACCACGGCTTTACCCAAACCTTGTGAATGAAATTGTGTAGACGTCAATGGTTGTGCTAACCCGAAGCCACAAGTCATCGTGACCGATGTTTTGGGCGGCCTGGCCTTGTTCAGATTGTTGTTCACACCGGATAACGTGCTCTCATTCAGAAACTGTAACTAAGGTCCACTCAGCATAGTAGCAGTATAAGCCACAGTGGGAGCTGAATAAACACAATGTGTCTGAGCAAACGTCTACAATGGGGATTAGTTATGCATCCTCGGATACGAGTGTCTAACCATGCATATTCTAATTCTTTTTTTCATGCTTGGCATAGTATTGCTCTTCTTACATCGTTTTTTTTTTAATTTCTTTTGTTGCAATTCTTAGTGAAAATCTATTCTACACTGGGCTATGATAAATTCTTAACAATTACAGCAATTTCGGCTTGTGGAATGATCTCTCTCCATTTTTTTCTGATAATACAGTGTTAGCATCAAACTACTCTCATCTATGAACGATATTTGACTTATATTTTACAATAAAATTTAACGGAAGTAAAGAGATTAGTGAATTAGTAAATTAGTAAAGAGATTAGTAAATTAGTAAATTAGTAAAGAGATTAGTGAATTAGTAAATTAGTAAAGAGATTAGTGAAATTAGTAAATTAGTAAAGAGAGTTAGATTGTAATTAGTAAATTAGTAAAGAGATTAGTGAATTAGTAAATTAGTAAAGAGATTAGTGAATTAGTAAATTAGTAAAGAGATTAGTGAATTAGTAAATTAGTAAAGAGATTAGTGAATTAGTAAAGAGATTAGTGAATTAGTAAATTAGTAAAGAGATTAGTGAATTAGTAAAGAGATTAGTGAATTAGTAAATTAGTAAAGAGATTAGTGAATTAGTAAATTAGTAAAGAGATTAGTAAATTAGTAAATTAGTAAAGAGATTAGTGAATTAGTAAATTAGTAAAGAGATTAGTGAATTAGTAAAGAGATTAGTGAATTAGTAAATTAGTAAAGAGATTAGTAAATTAGTAAATTAGTAAAGAGATTAGTGAATTAGTAAATTAGTAAAGAGATTAGTGAATTTGAACATGGCCAAATAATAGGATGGTATAAATGTGGCAAGTCAAATAGAGAAATTCCTTGGTTTTACCTGGTTAATAGTCAAACGGTTAATAATATTGTCAAGAAATTCAATGAAGAAAGCCATTTCTATGTGGAACAACTGTCAGGAAGACTATGCATCGTGTCTGAAATCGAAAATAGCTAAGATATCAAGGGAGAAATGCAAAAAAGATACCCCTTCATTTCAGAGGTTAACAAGAACAGGGCATATGGACTGGGCAAGAAAATTCGAGAACAAAGATTATGAATTTTAGAAGTAAATTTTGCCAATATTCGAATTCGAAGTTTATGTTTGAAGAAATTAGAATGAGACTTGGAACTTTGATTGTCTATAGGCGACCGTGAAACATGGAGAATTGTAGTAATGTTGCTATGCGCTGTCTGAACTGATTCTTGTTGGCGAGCAGTTGAATAGTAAAAATACCCTCAAATATTAGAAAAAGGACTACTTTTTTTCATTTAAAACTAATCAGAGTGCCTACTTTTTTCAAGAAGATAGAGTGTCATGTCCTACTAGCAAAGAAGTGAAGCCTGGAAGGAATCGCAATGAATTAAGTCACTAACATGGGTCACTGCCCAAAGTCCTGACATAAACCCAATAGAGCACTTTTGAAAGCGCCTTGACTGAAAACTTCGAGAGCGTGCAACCAAATGCACGTCAGTGGTAACCCCTAAAGAAACATTGCTAAAGAAGAGGCAAAATATGGATCAGATGACTGATCAAGTCCATGAAAAATTTAATACAAACACTGAAACTAGCAAATAAAGGGCCTACTCCATACTAGTTCCAAATACTGTTCTTTTATGTTGAGTGGCGGTTACATAATTAAATTTTGAAATTAGGTGTAGTTTATTTCTCCTGGCTAACAAATTTTCTTAGGCCACTTTATAATATTCGATTCAACGACAAAACATTAAATGTGACGCCAATCGTCATCGTCTGTCGCCTTGATTCCTGTTACTTTTTTATTGTCTTTTTCTGTCAGTAATCTTTTCTCATTTCAATTTACTCTGTTGTCCTTTCTTCTTAGTAATTTCTTGCGTCTGAGTGGCTTTATCATCTTGCTTTGGGTGAAATGATTAAAAGAAGATCCTGCACTAGCTGTTATATTTTTGTACCTACTTGAATTTTATATCGCCAGTTCATAACTCTAATTTGAACCGTATCTTTTGTTGGTATTTTTCATTCCTACATTTAGTAGTTAGTCATTTCTTGCTTTCATACAAACATATATTCAACACGAACATTGCTAATTTATGGAGAAAGTTACTTATTCTATCCACACCTATCAAGTGATCGGTATGGACACCCTCCTCACTCTCAAACCCACGGATGCTAGGCAGGAAATCAGATAAATATTCCTCATTCAAAATATTGGAATTAATGGAATCAAAGCATATATATTTCAGTTATGTTGAAACCAGGCACCGCAAGACCTGTGGATGTATGTTCCTTATTGCACTAAAGATGCCACTCTGCTAAATAATAAAACCAGCGTGACATTGGTAACGCAGACCGGGCAATTTTTGTCATTAGCTCTTATGCAAAATGAACTTGTACCACATTCTGCTACAGTGGGTTGATCGATAAATTCTTGTCACTTGACGTGTTTAGCAAATAGAAATCTATCGCTATTTTCCCCAGAAATATGAACCTTGTGCCCAATTAAAATAAGAAAAGCCAAGATTTGAAATGTTAATTCTTTGTGCTGGAAATGGATGCACAACCTGAATGACTTACAGTGATACTTGTACGTTTGCCTTGTAGTAAGTTCCCTTTAATAAATATCTACTTTCGTGAGACGTTAGCTGAATCCCGAACCTCCGGCTAAAATATACTGTTCTGCTCCTTTGATACCCTTTCGTTACACTCCCTTGGCTTACGGCCATATCACGTTGAATACACCTGTTCTCGCTCGATCACCGAAGTTAAGCAACGTTGAGCCTGGTCAGTACTTAGATGGGTGACCGCTTGAGAATACCAGGTGCTGAAAGCTTTTAGTGAAGGATGTGCGTTGTGGTGCAGTGGATATCGGCTCGGAAAGAGAAATCGGTGAGCCGAGTTCGAATTCCAGTTGTAATACCCTACATTCACTTAAGAAAGAAAAAGTTATTACCAGCAATAAATAAATAAAAATGTAGTTGGAAATAAATGACCCGCCGAAGTTGATATGCCATAAAAATAAAATAACCAACCAACCAACACTCTCTCTCTTGGGCGGCGATTGGACTATGTAGAGCGAAAATAGTGAAGAAAAAACTCGCGCTTCCCGCCTGTGGAACTCCCTTCCACAACTCTGCTTTCCCGACAGCTACAATCTCCAGGTGTTTAAATGTAGGGTCAATAGACACCTCCTATCACACTAACACCCAACTATTCTCAGAACACTCTCATCTACCCAACCCTCATTCTCATTATCCTTACCCGCATATCACCCACCCTCTGACATTTCCTATATTTAATCAGCCTTTCTCCACTCTACGTAGCCCCCTGCGCAGTAGTGGCAGTGAAATGCCTTGCTCGGGGTGAAACGCTTATAAAAAAAATTACTTTAAGAGAAGAAACATTTGAATTTCTCCGGTATAAGAAACTGGGTTAAAGGTAACAAGTTCTGATCACTTAAAAAAACAAAACTTGAGAAAAATTAATAAAATTTCTGCAGTAGACCAAATATTTAATTATAAAAGTGGTAACAATCAGTACGATTAAGTTATGTTAATTTTTTAAAATAATCAACTTCTCCGATTGAGACCACTCTGTTTCTGTAATTATCTTCCGAATATACGATGCAATAGGATAACATGAAAGATTGCCAAACAGTCAATACAATTCCAACAGATCTAAATAATTTCTTTAATTTTAAAACCGAAATACGATTTACTTATAACATTTCCATTATAAGCAAGTCCTTTGGCTATTCTCTCTGTCTGTTCTATTGATAAACTTGATAACTGCCTATTAGGAAGCAATCAGGCCGGCTCTCATTAAAGAATTTTCCAAATCAAATTTGAGCGAAACTTTTACAAATCGCTCCAGGTAAAACGTTCAATTTTCTTTCGACATTGTTATTGAAAGTTTGATAATTGTGAATTGTAAGAATTTAATTTGATTATAATACAGTTTTTCTAGTCTTCTCTTTTATTGCAATTATTCGAGAGATTTACTTTTTTACTTCTAATAACATCGAGAAAAGAACAAAACCTATTTCACCGGCCCGTGAGTATCTGTACATAATGCTGGATATCATAATAGTACAAATTTTAGCTAATAATCATCATTAGTACCTCGACTGATTCAATCTGACGAGGCTCGCGCGGTTGCTCTGGACATCTCCAAGGCTTTCGACAGGGTTTGGCACCCTGGCCTCCTATGCAAACTACGCGGTTATGGTATTACCGGTCGCCTGCTTGACCTAATCCAATCTTTCTTAAATAACCGCAAAATGAAGGTCGTTATGTATGGGCGTGCCTCTTCGTCCTACAGCACGAATGCTGGTGTCCCACAGGGCTCTATCCTGGGACCGACGCTCTTCCTTATTTTCATCAACGACCTCCCAGATGAGATCAAGTCCCAAGTAGGCATCTACGCAGATGACACTACAATATACTCCCGCTCCAGTAAGAAACCTGTCGTGGCGGACAGACATAATCTCGCTGCTGACCTGAATCCATCCTGCATATATACAAGTCAACCATCCGCCCGTGCATGGAGTACTGCTGCCATTTATGGTCAGGTGCCCCTGCCGTTCTCCTCAGTGTTCTTGACAAGCTCCAAAGGAGAGTCTGTAATGTGATAGGTACTGATCTGGCGACTCGACTGCAGCCACTTTCCCATCGTCGAAATGTGGCCTCCCTCTGTCTCTTCTATAAATATTTTCATGGCTTCTGCTCGGATGAGCTTAAGTCACTGATGCCTCCTCAACAGGTGTTTACCCGTGCAACCAGACTGGCAACTGGGTCCCACCCATTCACAGTCAGGTTAGCCAAATGCAGACGACAATTCTACTCCTGCAGCTTCCTCTCTCGCACTTCCCGCCTGTGGAACTCGATCCTGTATTCTTGCTTTCCTGACGGCTATAACCTCCAGAAATTTAAATGCAAAGTTAATACTCATCTACTAACCACTGGACTCTAGCTCTCTTCCCTCCCCTGTATAACCTTCCCTTTCTCTCCACCTATGTATCTGTCATCGCACCTGCTTTCTCAGTTTTCTATTGTTCCTTTCTAACTAGCTTGTACTCCTCACTCTTTTCTAATTAATCTTTTTACATTTATGTAACCCCCTGCACATCAGTGGCGTTTCCGCCTTGCTCGGGGTGAAATGATTAAAAAAAAATCGTTGGAAGTAACTGAGCACATCTACTCTCCAAACTCTTGACCATCAACCGAAGACCGCGGAGTATGGAGTATTGCTGTCGGTCC
Source organism: Ascarosepion bandense (assembly GCA_037127315.1). Taxonomy (NCBI): domain Eukaryota; kingdom Metazoa; phylum Mollusca; class Cephalopoda; order Sepiida; family Sepiidae; genus Ascarosepion; species Ascarosepion bandense. The sequence goes on from JBBBDQ010002572.1 coordinate 314,527, forward strand.
GTACACAAGTGTTTTCTGCCTGAAGAGTTTATTACCCAAGAGTGTAGGTCTTTGTGTGGCTATTTACCGACAGAATCGCTCCTGAGGCGCAGGGGATACAGTGAGAGGATAAAAAAGGTACAGGGGATATCGTAGACAAGAGATGGATGGGAATCAAATGTATAAAACATAGTAATTGTTGTTGCATTTAAACTTTTCGATATCAGGGAAGCATAGAAATGAAAGGGAGTTCCACAAATGTGAAGTGTGAGAAAAGAAACTGTAAGAGTAGAAGAGAGGGTTACATTTAACTACTCCGACGGTAAAAAAAAGTGGGGCCTTAAATGTGGTCGAGGTACCAGGAAAAAGGCTTATGAGAGCAGCTGACCTGAAAATACGTGTAAAAAAGATAAAAGAAGGTCACATCACGAAGTGCATAATGAGCTCGATCGGAATTCGAAATCGACTCTCTGATTTCTCAATCTGAGCCATTATCCATAATCGCCGTGCCTAAAAGTCACTGAACGGTTTTGTTTTTAAAATGTGTAGCATACATAGCTTGAAGATAAAATGATGTTACAATAAGGATGTTCGCTTTCCGCATTGTAGCAAACACACAGGTGAGAAGGAATATCTCATAAACAGTATAAGATTGAATCATAAATAATTTCGGTTTATATCTATCAACATTCTTTTATCATTTCATCCTAAGTAAGGCAGAACTGATACTGGTGTACAGGGGGTTACAGGTTGATGAGAAATAGGAGGAGAGTCAGATATTGAGTAAGAACAGGATGAAAACACTGGTGGGAAGGATGCTGCATGAGAGCGGAATAACATGGTCAGTCAGTTAAGAGCCATACGGGATGGGCGATCATGTCTCGAAAGAGACATGACTGACTGGGCAGAAAATGATCCCGCAGTAGGTTGCCATTGTTTTCTGCGGCAGACTGGTTGCCGACCAAGGCTAGAGAACCCAGTCTGTCCTGCTATTTAACCCATAACTGGAAGGAAGAGACTGATTAATACCTTTCCGAAGGGTATTGCGCGTAAGTGAATACAATGGATTCAACTGGAATTCGAACTCGGCTCCCCGGTTTCTCGTTCCAAGCCAATATCCACTGTACCACACCGCACATCTGAATAACATGATACGAAGGTTATAATTGAAAGGATGTGAGTCAAGAAGGTAAGATATGGCAATTGACTTTGCATTTAAATTATTGGAGAATGTAGCTTTCAGTGAAGCAAGTATACGGAAGGGAATTCCACAGGCAGGAAGTGAGAGAAAAGAAGCTAATAGAGTAGAAGTTGCGATTACATTTTACTAGTTTCACTGTAAAGGGGTGGGACCTAGTTGCGATTCTATTCTTCTTCTTCTTCTTTTATGTGCCATATCCTTTCAGGACGTAGGCGATCATGGCTTTCCACATCTCCCTATCCCTGGTGGCTCTTAGCACGCCTTCTCCTGCTACACCATGCAACCCTCGTTCCGTCATCCAGCTGATCAGGTCCTTCAATTATGTTATTCGCTGCTTTCCTCTACCTGGCCTGTAAGTATCAGGTTCTCCAAGCCCCCCTTCCTCATTGCATGTCCCAGGAACCTCAGCTGTCTATTTCTGATGCTCAGTATAAATTTACTTTTCGTTTACATCATTTCCAAAATCTCATCATTGCTCACATGCTTGGTTCATGATATTCGTAAAATACATTTCAGCAGCTTCAAGTTTTCCTTCATCTTCGAAGATAGTATCCAGCATTCACTACCGTAATGAAGAACTGACACCACATAGCAATCCAGTACTCTTTGTTTTTAGCGAAATTGTTCTGTTTCTTAATATTTTACTCAACTTCTGGAATGCTTCCTTCGCCATGCCAATTCACCTTCGGATCTCTGTGTTGCACTTTCGGTCTTCTGTTAGAATACTTGCCAGGTATTTAAATTTTTGTACCTGCTTGATTTTAGGATCCCCCACCTGTATTTAGCATTTTCAGCTGCCCTTTTTGCTGATGACCATGCATTCGATTTTCTTGCAGTTTATTTGTAGTTCTTTCTTGTCACTCTCTACAGCTAACTTCTGTAGGAGATCTTGTAGTTTTCTTTCCGTGTCTGCTATCAGCACTGTATCATCTGCGTACCTTATATTGTTTAAAATGTGGCTTTCGATGGCGAATTTCGGCATAACTTCTCGAGTTCTCAGAATAGTCTCGCTGTACAAGTTGAATAGATCCGGTAAAAAGACACATCCTTGTCTCACGCCCCTTTCAATCTTTGTATAACTGCTGAATTCGTTACCTGTCCGTTTGCAGGCAGTTTGCTGCCAAAAGAGATTCTTGATTATTCTTAGGTCATTCCCAAATATGTCGATGCTACCAAGCATCGCCATCAATTCTTTGTGGCGTATTTTGCCAAACGCCATCTATGCAGTGGGGGCACCAGAGAGCTGACCTTATCGGAGCAGAAGCCGTGAAAATATTTGTAGAGGAGACTGAGCTTATGGTCATATCACGTTGAATTAAGCAACGTTGAGCCTGGTCCGTACCTAGATGGGTGAGGCTTGGGAATACCAGGTGCTGTAAGTGTTTATTGACGGATGTGCGTTGTGGTGCAGTGGATATCAGCTCGGAAAGAGAAATCAGTGAGCCGAGTTTGAATTCCAGTCGAATACTCTGCATTTAATTACGCACTGTTACCCTTAGGTAAGGTATTAATCCGTTCCTTCCTTCCAGTTATGGGTTAAATAACAGGGCAGGTCTTAGGACCCTGCCCTTAAAGAAATCCCAATGGAACTTTCTCCATCGGAGTGAAAGCCGGCTCAACACCGACCAGGGTCCCTGCGGCTTGGGGAGAGGGAAGCCACATTAAATCTTCTTTATAAGCAAGTGTATTTGATTTGATTAAATCATAAGCAAGTCTACTACTGAAGTCAATATGTGTTAAAGAACTAAAATTCCTACCTACATACATTAATATATGTTAAGAACAGGTAGTAAAAATGTGAACACTGCACAGGGCGGATGCACCTCAGGCCGGGCTGGTCGTCTGTCTAATGTGACGCTCGTTCCCACTGACGGTCGTGACGATCCCGTCCAATGATGTTGCCTCAAAAGCTGGGTTACAGGACGTCTTTTGTAACAACGGGCCACTGTCCCACGTTGTGATTAGATCCCAGAGGTCTCGTCTTGCAATCTTAATAGTCGTCTCTTTTAGCCAGTCTGGACACTGGTGTACACTTGTGGTTTGAAAAAAAAAAAACACGACACCAAAAAAATAAAAAAAATAAAAAAAATAAAAAATAAATGAACAAGCCGAACACGCCTGGAGTGTTACGTAGAATGTCTTTATATAAAGAAAAAAAAACAATGTCTTTCTTCTCCCAAGAATACAGTTGTCGAAAATGATATTTACAACCGAGAGAGAAAGTTCGCCAAAAGCATCATAGCTTCTAATCTTCAAGTAAAATGTCTAAGTTTCGTTAGCGTTGAAATAAACAGATCTCTTCAAATATTCGCTAAAGTCTCTTCTCGTATTTCGTTAAAGTCTTTTCATTAATTCTCTATAATCAGGATTGTCAATTTTCCTAGGTAACTTCTAAAACTGCAAAGTTTTTCGAGTCCTTATCGGAGTTTAACGGAGTTTGCCGAAGTTGAACGAACACAGAATCAGAATTTTCGATTTTCCCGTGATTAAAAAAAAAACAAACAATAACGTTCTTTCGGGATTCATGTCGATGGCGCATTATTCTAAATTAACTTCTTTGAGTTAATTTACGGCAGGCTATATTCGAAATTAACTCTTTAGCCATAAGTTCTATGGTGGGCGACCAGCCGTGGGTCATGGCTCCCCGGCTGGGGCCATTTTCCCCAGTCGCTACATTTCGACTGTCACTACATTTCGACTGACGCACACAAACATCTTGCCTTATATATATATATATATATATATATATATATATAATCGATTTTCTGCACTATTGTAAGAACTGCAACCTTGAAACTTCTGGATATCGTTTCTTATGTCTTTGTCTATGAGTGTATCAAATTTGATTAAAATCGGACCACTCCTTCTATAACCCGATTTTTTCAATTATCGATTTTCGAAATTTATCGGGGGTACCTCGACACAAGAACTACCTAAGAACACTCGCAGACACTTATAGTACAACTGTGTAAATTTTCAAGAAAATCGTTTCCGAGTCTATAGGTAACGCACACACACACACATATACACACACAGACAGATAAGTTCCATTTATGAATAAGTTTATATATATATATATAGGAAAATCTACTAAAAAGTTGTAAGTTTAAAAATGTATTTTTTGACAGTATTTATTTATTTATTTCTATTATTATATTTGATATTTCAGACCGTCCTCCGCCTTTCATCAGAAACAAATGATTTTAAAATTTAAACTAGAAGCGTACGTCGCGAGAGCGTTCGTCGAGAGATTGTTTACATCACGTGACGCAGAAAGCGGTAGATTTTTTTAATGTTTGTAAACGTAACCCTATCTTTAATAATACTTATAAATATTGTTTTAAAGAAATTTTTTTAAGTGTATCTAAAAATGTTTAACTATTGAAATATTTATAAAGATTCAAAACACCTAAGTCCCTATTTAACCCTAGCCTGTATGTATTTAATTTTAAAATCCAGTATTTTTCTTTCTTTCTGCGTGAGTATGTAGAATTAAATCAGAATCTATTAGTAAACATTTTCAGTTTTCTAATGTGTGTCCTGGTTGATTGAAGTGTTCTGCTATGGGTGAATACGAGTTGTTTTGGCGTATGCTTAGTTTATGATTATTGAAACGTAATCTAAAGCTATTTCCAGATTCACCAATATACCCTCTATTTGGACATATTGAACAGAAGAGAAAAGATATTATATATTGGCTGTCACAGGTGAGGCGTGGTGGGTGTAATTTGATGTTGGTGTTGGGTATAGAAAATACTGCATCGTTTACTAAATGTTTGCAAACTAGACAACGAGATTTCTTACATTGGAAATTCCCAGATAGGTTTGTATTATTTAGATATTTGCTAGAAGCGAGGATAGCTGATAGGTTGGGTGTTTGTTTCATTGCATTTATGGGTGGTTTATCGAAAATGTCTTTGATTTTTTTTTGTTTGATTGTAAGTTCTTGTAATCATTTTTTAAATTTTGAATAACTGTGTGGGAATATTGATTGTGGTTAAAAACTATGGGAATTCGGTTTTTTTTTCTTTTCTTGTATGTGAGAAGTGTGTTACGATTTATGTGGATGGTTTTATTTAGTACTTCTTTTATTATTTTTATTGGGTATTTACATTTTAGAAATTGCATTGTTAGGTTGTTAATGTTGTATAGAAAATCTGGATGGTCTGAGCATATGCGTTTGATTCTTAGAAATGACCTGTATACGATAGATGTTTTTAATTTAAGGGGATGACAACTGTTAAAGTGTAGGAATTTATCAATATTCCCACACACTTGTTATGGTAATAATTTTTCCTTCAGAAATGCATTGTTGGTAATATTTTTCCTTCAAAAATATATATTTTCTATAGCAGGTTATTTTTATGTATATATTTTTATAAAAGTGTATTTTTATACTTTCATAGTGTTTTGAACCCAGTTTGAGGGTTAACTATTTGCCCATAGCTGGGACCCTAACAGGTGCTACCATTCCGGGTCAGGGTAAACCTGGGAACAACAGCAATTAAGAGGTAGTTCCATGCTCCTCACAAACTCTTAATCAGAAGCTTTGCTGCCGGGTGCAGTTTACCGTCATGCCCAGGATCTAACTTAAAAGAAGAAAAAAAAATGTAAATAAAAGCGTAAGGTTAAACAAAAACCGCTCATAAATACTTTAATGTATACTGTATTCGGCGTTTTCACCAATTTTCCGACTTTAGTTCTAATGAAATGTATTTATTCGCCCCCAAAATAAATAAATTAAAGCAACAGTTTAACAATATTAAGTACTAATTTTGGTGCAGTAAAATTTGCAAACTGATTACTGCTTAAAAATAATAACTTAAATAAAATTTTCTGAAATTGTCTGTAAAACTAACTGGTTAGTCATGATTAAGTTCCTGCTGTTGAGCTATAACAAAATTATTTTCTTTTAGTCAAAATCTTTATTACATATAAACATAACCATGTCGCTTAAAATGAAAAATATTCTACTTCAGTTACAATAGAATAAATGAGAGATCACAAAGCATAAGAAAATGAGAAAAAAATTGTTATGACCAATCCTCAACTCTTCTTCTATCTTATTCATCATCTACCAAATCTGAATGTCTATAAATCTTGATATTGTGGTCCAGTGGATATCAGCTCGGAACAAGAAATCGGAGAGCCGAGTTCGAATTTTAGGTGATATCGTTATCTTCACTTAGGCGCAAAAACCGTTTCTTCTCCTCCCAACATGGTTAAATAGCAGAACAGAATGTGTTCTAGAACCTTGCCAACCAGTCTACCGCAGTAATGGCAACCTGTTGCGGGAAAATATACTTCCCAGTCAGTCATGTCTCTAAAGCGAACATGTATGCCACTTAACCGACTGATTGATGATGAAAATATTAAAAAAAAGTAATGAGGATGATATACCCATGTGATTGGGTTCGGTTCGAAATTCCTAGGACCGGAAACGTAAAACGGCCAAAACATCGTACAAATGGCAACAAAGATGAGGGCAATAGCCCGAATAATGTAAATACTGTAAATACTACCTCATTTCAAAAATATAGAGAAATTAAAAATGTAATATTGGCAATTTTACTGTGAATATGTATTGTTTTACTTTTATAATGATTTTCTTAGGGGTTTCAATATTTTCCTATAGCTGGGACCCTCCACCTGGAGTCAGGGTGCACCTGAGAACAGTTGTAAATAAGTTGCTCGGCGCTCCTCAAAACCTTCAGTCTCCTGATCAAAAGCCTTGTTGTCGGACATAGTTTAGCGTCATACCCAATATTTCCCGACTCCTGAACTTATACGGTTTGGTTAATGGTAGGTTCAAGTCGATGCCAAGATTAACATTCTTCCAATGTGCCTGCGGACGATACTTCTACGTTTGGCTAGAGTTATTCGTATAGAAATACGCATCTCTAGCTCCCCTTTCAAATTTAGTTGTCAGAACCTGGCAAGGACTTTATTCATTGAACCAGAGTCAATAACGTTATTGCACGATATTGATAATTGCCTGTGTGTCTTTCTCGCGGCGTCTTCGTGTTGGTGATGCGAACTTTGTATATAATATTACGTGATTTGTTAGGTATCGTCTTCTTGTCTTTCCACCATTCACAAACTGAAAACCAACCCTTAAAAAAAAAGGTCAGATACAGACTAAGATTGGCCACAAGGCCTTGAAAAACTAGTTTTGCTGGCTCACTCAAGGAGTGCTGTTAATCTTTGGTGGGTGCGTAGACTAATCGTAGACTAATCTCAATGTGTGTTGTGGCTCAATAGATGTCGGCTCGAAATGAAAAACCGGGGAGCCGGGTTCAAATTTTAATTAAATACTTTGCATTCACTTACACTTGGGAAAGATATTAATATCTTTAAATCCCCAAATACTCTTGGGAAAAGTATTAATCTATCTCTTATTAATCCAACTATGGGTAAAATAGCAGAACAGATTGGGCTCTATAGCCTTGGTTTTATTTACGCATCTCCCCACCGCTAAAGGATGTGGGGTACTCATAAGCAAAAAGTTAAATATTGGGAATCAGTGTCACACTGACGTCAATACCCACAAATCCTTCCTCTTTACTACAGCGAGGTAAGTGCTGCCAAGAGCTGATGATTCCCGTCACCAGTTGTTTTCTTCATTAGATATAGAGTAAAACAGATACAACGCATTGATCCTAGTAAAAATGTTGAAAAAAGATCGTATATAAAACAACGTCGGTTTAATATTGGACAGGCTTACATCCAGCCCATATAGAAATATTGTGCAGTCTCTATGAACCATTATCTAATTGGCGTGGGTATTCCATTTTATTCTAATGAGCAAAGTGTTGCCACAAGAATTGGATAATTAAGACCACGTTTTTTTCCTGCATTAAGGACGCGAACAATATCACGATATGACCCCAGTCCAAAGTGACATGTGGCTACAATGAAGAAATATGCAAAATAATGAAAGCATTCATTTTTAGAACTATATTAAAGAAATACACACACCAAATTTATATTTCACCTCAAGAGTAGCGAATTCCAAAATATAGAAAAAGAATTGGATCCCTTGATCGCATGATTACAAAATGTTTTTTTTGTAACTACATCTTTTTTAACTTTTCAGACTTTAAGGTAAGAATAATGACGAGGAAACACAGGTTTTATTTTAACAGAATAAGGACAAGTAATCAAACATTAAAGTTTCATAGTTTTGATGAATTTTCAAGAAGAGAAAATGTTCGTATAAAATCACCGGACAGGAAGTAATATTCCAAATTGCTTAAAACGAATTGAGAGAATTCGTTTCTCACATCAGTTATACGGTTGTATTTAACATGAATAAAAATATATATTTTAAGGTAATTACTTTGGGAGTTGAATAGAGACCTTTGAAATTCCCCATCTCTCATTAGAGGCTTAGAATGTATCAGTATGTAATTTGACAACAGTGTTATTCAGATGCGTGGTTCTCTTTTGGTTCAACTTTCTCTGGCTATTTATATAGAAAAAGGGATTTGACATCGGTTCGATACTTCGTCTCAGTTCGTAAGCCGCTCCCTTTTTCTATTGGTCAAAATACATTTTCACATAGGTTCGCAAATTTAAAAACAGTGAAAACAAGAGAGTTATTTTTATTTCGTATTCACCAGATCAAGTTTTTGAATTTATTTCTGGTTTTCTAGAGTGAGGATTATCATTATTTACACATTGACTTCTTCTTCTCCTATGTACCGTGTCCTTTCTGTACCTAGGCGATCGTGGTATTCCACACCCCCTATCCCTTGTCGTTCTTAATAACCCCTTTCTTTTTTTATCCCACTCAATCCCCGCTCTACCATCTATCTACTCGAGTCCAGAAAGTACGTCACGCTTTGCTTTTCTTTCGTCTCTTCCCATCCATCCGTCTTGAGAGCATCCGTTTCTTTAAGCCTTCCCTCCTCATTACACGTCCCAGAAACTTCAGCTGTATTTTCTTGATGCTAACTTTCAATTTCCTTCTCGTGCCCCCCCCCTCTCCAAAACCACGTCATTGCTCTCTATGGCATGATTATTATCTTAATTTTTGTTATTTCTATCACAACGAGTACGGCCGTTTTACTCTTCGGACTTCCTTAGGCGTATGATGATCCGGGTAACTTACCGAAAATTTCGAACTAAACCCTTAATTTATCGAACAGAGCTAGACTGTACTCGTTCCACTACCAATGTCTAGGGATATCTGTTCAATCTTTAGTATTGGCCAGATGTTGATCAGCCTGTTTCTCATCATTTATCCATCACACCCAATGGTGCATAGGGCAGCAACTTTTTGTTGCTGCTTCTGTAACCAACTGTTTTTTTAAGGGCAGGGTTGTTAGCCCTGCACCCAAGCCCCAAACCTGGAGGACTGGTGGACCATTCTTGGTCCTTACGTTTACAGCACTTGGTATTCCCAAATGGTCACTCATTTAAGTACCGACCAGGCTCGATGTTGCTTAACTTCGGTGATCGGACGGTAACCGGTGAATTCAACACGATATAGTCGTAGAGAGACTGTTTCTACTGATTCCAAATACACACTGCTCGGACCAGGGAATGAAATGTTAATTACTATGTTTACAAGTTAATGAAGGAGCTTTAATCCACAAGTTTTTTTGTCCTGTAAGGATGTGCGTTGTGGTGCATTGGATATCGGCTCGGGAAAGGTATTAATCCGTCTCTTCCTTCCAGTTATGGGTTATGGGTTAAATAACAGGACAGATTGGATTCTATAAACCTTGACTGGCAACGAGTCTACCACAGAAAGCAATGGCAACCTACTGCGGGATAATCTTCTGCCCAGTCAGTCATGTCTCTTTCGAGACATAATCGTCCAAGCGTGTTTCACTTGACTGACTGAAAGGTCAACAATGCAGGAAATGAAAGCTAGATGTCGCAACGTCTGAAATGTTATCATACGACGTTGAAGACAATAGTTCACATATAAACAGTGTAAGTAATAATCATTCCTCATCTGATAAAATCAGACAAGTTGAAAAGCAAGTCTGAACACAAAAGATAAAAAATATACAGAAACAAATCTTGTGACTAAAATTTATAAAATAAAATGTTTTATTCGACAAAATAGTTAAAATCAATAGTATGAATACTTTATTGGATAGCCTATATGGGGCGGCAACACTTAGTATGCGTAGCTTACTGATGGAACAAAGATGGAATAGACTGTGAAAATCGAACTCACTCATAATGATCTACCAAGACAAGTATACTAACCAGCACACCATGTCGTAGTACACAAATTATTTACTAAGCATAGCATAGATGTGGCACAAGGCCAAAAGTGAGAAGCTCCCTGTGAAGATCGAACTCACTACACAGTTGTTATTGATATAACGCAATCTGTATGGTATGATATGTGATATAGTGAAGTTTTTATCCGTTGTTTCTGTTAATAATCGGTTTGAAAATAATGATATTTGAATCAGGATTAGTAGGATTAAAGTTTTAAAAGTTACTTTTCTCTTGGGAGTGATTCTTGAATTGCTGGTTTAGGCCAAGTTTTCTGCAGTTGTTAAAAAAAAAAAGAGACAGCGAAAAAACAAAAAAAAAAAAGGTTGTGTCCAAAAAAAGCCGTAGAGATTTCTTCCAATAAAGTATTTACGCCATTCATTGTTTTTAAATTAAAAGTTTGGCTTATCGTTGGCTTGGACTTCTGTAGTTTTGCCACTTCAATGGAATTCAAAATCAAAGCAAGAGGAGAAAGAAAAGAAACTTATTTAAATCTTTCGTTATCGGAGATCTGGTGGAAAAGAAAAACCCAATTTTACCAGCGAAGAAGAAATCTCTAGCGTTTCTCTTTTCACACAATTTTGCCCTTTACAAGCAGGCTGAGTTTATCCCAGGGTCATATATTAATAAATTCTAGTTGAATTGATAAGGGGACTAGAGACCGGAACTTGTTCAATATTTCTAAATAAACAGAGGCCGTCTTTATGTATACACCGATAGTTAGCATGGCGAATGCAGAGAATTTTACTCTCTGAGGATATTTTAGTTTTAATATCTAAGTTATTAACTTATAGCTGCCAGATTCTTGTTAGGCTTTGCATTAACTTTAGATATTAAAAATATTATACAAGTAAAAGCTCATTATTTTCTTTAATTCTTCTTAATCATTGAAAGACAGTCTTTCTCATTCATAGTTTTCTAGAGTAAAATAATTCGAAAACATTAGGAATATAAAACTGAAAAAAAAAATGAAAATGCATCTCTATAGAAAAATAGCACTTGATTACATCTTGATTAAAATGTAAGCAAGCAAAGATTGTTTCAATAATTTTAATCTTAAATATTACAAAATGTCTTATTAAGAAATGATACATTAGGCTGTTACAAAAATAATGGCCATTTGAACATAGTATTAACTGTATATATTAGGTGAATTTTGATATACATAATGTGTGCCCTTTAAGAATTTTAAATTTATTTTCAGACGGAAATATCTTTGAAGCATAGAAGCCCTTAATTATGAACATGACAAAACATGAATTTCGTTTACTTTTCTTGCATGGGTTCAAACTTGGGCGCAGTGTCTCCCAGTCTTCTGCTCATATAAACAGAGCATGTGGAAATGGGTCCACAAGTGATCGGACTGTACAAAGGGGGTTCCAGAATTTCGTACTGGTGTTGAGAGCCTTAAAGATAAATGTTGGGGACGGCATGCAATCTTGAAAATGGCAAGTAGTTGTTTAGCAAAAGCCACGCGAGAGTGTCAGAGAAATGTTTTAGACGCTTATTGTGGGACTGCAACAGTTTCATGCGATTTTCAAAGTGTTGGCAAGATGAAAAAGCTCGATAAATGGGTTTCATATGATCTCAACAAAAAATAAAAACTAGGCATTTCGAAATGTGCTTGATGCTCATAGAGAAATTTAAATACCTGGGAAGTGTTCTAACAGAAGACGGAAAGTGCGAAACAGAGATCCGAAGGCGAATTGTCATGGCGAAAGAAGCATTCCATAAGCTGAGTAAGGTATTAAGAAACAGGACAATTTCGTTAGAAACAAAGAGGAGAGTACTGGATTGCTATGTGATGTGGGTTCTTTAATATGGCAGTAAATATTGGACAATATCTTCGAAGATGAAGGAAAAACTTGAAACAGCTGAAATGTGGTTATACAGAAGGGTGCTGTGGATATCATGGACCGAGCATGTGAGCAATGACGAGGTTTTGGAAAGGATGGAGACGAAAAGAAAATTAATACTGAGCATCAGGAAGAGACAACTAAAGTTCATGGGACATACAACGAGGGAGGAATTATTGGAGAACCTCGGACTAACAGGCCAGATAAAGAGAAAAAGAGACAGAGGAAAGCAGCGGATAACATATTTGAAGGACCTAATCAGGTGAATGAAGGAACGAGGGTTGTGTGGTGCAACAGGAGAAAGCGTGCTAAGGGCCACCAGGGATAGGGAGATGTGGAAAGCCATGATCGCCTACGTCCTGAAAGGACATGTCACATAAAAGAAGAAGAAGAAAAATTAAATGATTAGATCAATGGCTTGATCGTGATGAGTAGCCCAATTCTTTTGCAAAGCTTCATTAAAATCTGGTCTGCAATCGGTGTTATCTACTATAGCTTTCTGAAAGCCAATAAGAGCATCGATATATATATATTATCTGGCCAACAAAAGTTGAACAATTCCCAAAACGGAAAAGATTTAACGAGTGACTGTGAAAAAAAAAAGCAACAAACATAGACGCATAGAATGTTTCTTACTTGCTCACCGACAACGTATCTATATATACACGGATTTCGATATGTAAATCCACAAATTTAATCGGCTGAAGAGAGTTAACTTTGGACTCGAAACATGTGTAGCGTTTCAAATAACATGATGGACACTTAATGTATTATGCACAAAGCTAGTAATATTGATACTAGTAATAACAATATACCTACACTTCAAACAAAATGCTTACGGTTTCTCACACATTTTTCATCCCTATTTCTGTTTTCGGTATATGTATGTGTGTGTGTGTGTGTATGTGTGTGTGTGTGTGTGTGCATACATATATGTATGAATATAAATATATGTTTATATATATACAAATGGGTGTATATGCATATGTGTAAATAAATATATACATGTATATATATTTGTTCATATATATGTATATGTATGTGTATATATATGCATATATATGTGTGTATGCGTACTATATATATATATATATATATATCAGTAGGGATGTAGAGATGTTAACGTAAGAAACAGGAGGTTCTGCCATCACTGAGGGCGCTAATACAGTGGCCTTGAGTCATACTAATTTGAGTTGAATAATTCATTGTTATCTGTCTCTTGCTTTTGTAATTTCAGTGTACCCTGCAAATATGGCCTAATGCTAAATTTCATTTCCAGTCTTTCCTGATTTAGTTTCTTATTCTTATTCACCGAATATCTTGCATTTACCCCCCCCCCCCCAAACACACACTTTTCTCAGAGGAAACAATCTTTTTTTTTTGCTTAATTTTTTTTCTTTTAAATAATTTTATTGGAACATCTTTTTTATTAGTTCTTTTTAATATTTATTTAGGTATAAAAAAAAATCAACAACATTTTTTAAATTTCAAGCTGTGTGGTAAAAGCCCCGAACAGTATTTAAAAAAAAAATTGTATCTGTTCTGGAATGAAATACACGTCTGAAAATCGTCCTCCATTAAAATTATAGATTTTTTTTTTGTGGGTATTCCGTGCAGTGACAAATGTTTTTTCCTTATTTTTATGAAGACAGATGTCGGCGGAAGGAAATCATTTTACATGTTATTTTCTAAGACACATTTATTTAACATTACACATCTATTTCGATTAAATAAGTTATGTTCATAAAACTTGGCAGGATAGAATATTTTACTAAAAATAAAGATACTTTTTGGTCAAAGTGGGCATGCGCATAGACACATAGACACTATTAGCATGGGTCAATGAAAATTGACAAAGTTAGGATAAAGAAAACAAAATTCTAGGATACGCAATTAAACAAGAATATTTTCTCCCAGAACACAGACTGGTATATACGTAGGTAAATGTTCGTTTTAGGTACAGACGGCTTTCCCCACTTCAAATTTATCCAAAACAGCATTATTTCTGTGCAAATGTATATGCTGAACTCAAATCAACAATTAGTTATTGAAGAAATTTACCTTTTTTGCTTTGAAAGTCCATAAAAAAACGAACTATATCTTTGCACATTTTCTCTCCCGTAATTCTCACGAAGTCATTCTCATAACTGCAGAATAACGTTCTACGTAGGCAGCAATTTTGGTCGAAGTTTGGCTGATTTTCTTCCTTTATTGAAACTTCCGGCGATGTACTTCCTGTTCTGAGAGAAACAAGTGTAGAAATACAATAGCGCATTACTTTAATTTACGGAAGTACATCGCCGGAAGTATCAGCAAATGAAGAAAAATAGACAAGAAATCTGCCAAAATTCGTTCAAATGCGCAGTCCGTCATTCTGCAGTTAATTACATGACTTCGTGAGAGTTACGGGAGAGAAAAAGTGCAGGATATAGTTCGTTTTTTTAATGGACATTTAGATAAAAAAAGGTAAGTTTCTTCAATAACTAACAATTGATTTGAATTCAGCATATATATTTCCACAGAGATAATGCTATTTTGGATAAATTTGAAAGGGAAAAGCGACGGAACTTACAACGAAAATTTACCTATATATATATATATATATTTCTCCAGGGATGACAACGACCATATTCTCATAATTTCGCATCTTGCTATTTTTTCCTATTAAAATATCATTGGTCTTGGGTATGACGATAAACTACATCCAGCAGCAATTTCTCTTGTTCCCAGGTCTAATATGAGTTGGGGTAGTAGCACCTTTTTGGGTCCAAGCTATGGCCAGATAACTACCCGCAATCTAGGGTCAAAAGACTATGAAATTATAAAAATAGACATTTATAGCAAAAATTCCAGAAATATATGTTTTTAATTATTCCCATTAATACATTTATGAATAAAAATATATTAACAGCAATACATTTTTGAAGGTAAAAATTATTACAAGCAATATATTTTCAAAAAGAACAAAAAATATAAACGTTTATCAGCAATACATTTTTGAAGGAATCCTTTAAATATAAGTCATTTTTTATGTTTCTTTGCATTTCTACGTGTATATCTTTATTTTTCCATAAATCTGCTTTCATGTGTCTGTTATCCATAATTGAACATTTGCCGTCACATATTTTTTAATTTGTTAGAAATTTTTGTTGCAGCTGCACTTAAGTTTTTTCCATTTTTCTTTCTTTTTCTTGATACATATATGGTATTTCTTCCCTCACCCGGATGAAAATCATCACTCCCTGCCAGTAACTCATATATAAGATTGTCAGTAGTAATTTGAATTGTCCTTATGCTTTCTGCCAAAAAAGGTATATCTCTGAAATTGCAAGTCATTTTTACCTTACTAGATGATCCAACTGTGGGTTGTGAGATTAATATTATTTTAGTTTTTCTATCCTTCTCTTTAAAGCGCCGCTATTTCACCCGTGTCCACCATGAACTGGCGCTAGATTTCTTTAAACGTAACTCATTTTAATGTATCATTGCATTTCTTTTTTTTTTTTTTAATCATCTCACCCCAAGCAAGGCATTCCACTGCCACTATTGCGCATGGGGCTACATAGGGGAAGGTAAAGAGAAGGAGTGGTTAGACATAGGGAATGTCAGAAGGAAGGTGACAGATGAGTAAGGATACCGAGGATGAGGGTTGGGCAGATGGGAAGAATGTTTTTTTTCTTAATCATCTCACCCCAAGCAAGGCATTCCACTGCCACTATTGCGCATGGGGCTACATAGGAGAAGGTAAAGAGAAGGAGTGGTTAGACATAGGGAATGTCAGAAGGAAGGTGACAGATGAGTAAGGATACCGAGGATGAGGGTTGGGCAGATGGGAAGAGTGTTTTTTTTCTTAATCATCTCACCCCAAACAAGGCATTCCACTGCCACTATTGTGCATGGGGCTACATAGGGGAAAGTAAAGAGAAGGAGTGGTTAGACATAGGGAATGTCAGAAGGAAGGTGACAGATGAGTAAGGATACCGAGGATGAGGGTTGGGCAGATGGGAAGAGTGTTTGATAAAAATGGGAGCAGGTTAGTGTGTTAGGAGGTGTCTATTGACCTTACATTTAAACTCCTGGAGATTGTAGCCGTCGGGGAAGCAATCGTGTTGAAGGGAATTCCACAGCCGGGAAGTGAAATATATATATCTTTATATATATATTTATTTTCCTTGCTTTCATGTTTCTGTTATCTATAATTGAACATTTACTGTCACGTTTTTTTAACTTACTGAAAATTTCTGTTGTAGTAGGAATTTAACTAAGTTAAACTTAGTAAATCTTTATCTTTTTTAAATTTTTTTCTAATTTTGTTTGACATTTTTATAAATTGGAGTAGATAGACCCTACTATCGTCCGGTTCACACTATTACCAACTCTACTGAACAGGAATAGAGGCTCATTCTTTGTTCCATGTTCAGGAAGTGGTTTCCAGTTCTCTTTCTTTCCTTTGTATTTCTTTATGGATATATTTATTTTTCCTTAAATCTGCTATCATGTCTCTGTTATCCATTACGGAACTTTTATTGTCACATGTTTTTTTTAACTTACTGAAAATTTCTGTTGCAGTAAGAAGAATGAAATTACTGGAAAGTAATTGAAACTCACCTGAAGTAAGCTGAATTTGTAATTCTCCTCATGCCAATGGCATTTCCACTGAATTTCTCTACGGCATATGACTTCATTTAATTTCTTTTAATGTGTTTCTCTCGAATTTATATTTAAATTAAGGTCATCATGTGCACCGTTTCGGGGCCTTCCTCTCAACGGTTTCATTTGCACACCGCACCCCACTCACTAATGTGAGACCCCATTATAACGATATACAAGTATGTTGTAGATATACAAGCTCAAATATCTAACGGCGAAACTAGATTTATGAAAAATTTCGAGAAACAGCAAACCTCGCGTTCTGAGAATGCAACGTGAACCTCATTACACATTCACGCTCAGTCATGATACTTCTTTCCTCCCAGCTTTTTACGTAAAGTTTTGCTAATGATGTTGTCTAGCGATATTTACCCTTCTCCCAACACTTGAGAGAGATGTGACACAAGGTCTTTTTTTAATGTGGGGAACCTGCGCGTACGCCCAAGTACTGGTCAAATATTAACTATCCACCGCAGTGGATAGGTTCAAAACCGGTCTAAACTAGGCTTAAAACTGGCATTAATTGGTCATCCCCGACCCCAGCCCGAAGGCTGGGGCCAGGTAAGTATTATTTACTCTTCTCCCAACACTTGAGAGAGATGCGACATAAGGTCCTTTTAATGTGGGGAACCTGAGCGCGTACGCCCAGGTACTGGTCAAATATTACCTATCCACCACAGTGGATAGCTTCAAAACCGGTCTAAACTGGGCTTAAAACTGGTCTTAATTTGGTCATTCCCGACCCCAGCCCGAAGACCGGGGCCAGGTAAGTATTATTTACTCTTCTCTCCCACTTGAGAGAGATGTGACACAAGGTCTTTTTAATGTGGGTAACCTCAGCGTGTACGCCCAAGTACTAGTCAAATATTACCTATCCACCGCAGTGGATAGGTTCAAAACCGGTTTGAACTGGTCTTAACTTGTCTTTAATTACTCCGGACCCAAACCCGCAGGCCTGGAAACGAGTGCAACTAATGATGTTTTCTAGCATACACAACGCTTCCGAGTCGGATGTTGGTCGAAATTTGATTCTTGGCAGTTTGGTTTGCGTCCCATCCTTTGATTCAATAGATTGGATATCTTCAACACTGTGGTATGCATACTGGCATTGATTTTCCAACGTTTTATCTGCGTTGACAGAGCATTGCTCCTGAACCGTTTTCAAAGAAGCACAACTCATTTTTGTAAATTGAATCGTCGCTCCCCTTTGGGACCTGAAGTTCCGAACACAAACACATGGAAAGTCTGTGCCCTTTTCTAAATTCAATTTTTAAAAATATTTAGTTCTAATTTTTAATTTTTTTTTTTATAAATTATTGTAGATAGACCATACTATCGTCCTGTTCACACTCCTTTCACCTCTACTGAACAGGAATAGAGGCTCATCCCTCGTTCCCTGTTCAGGAAGTGTTTTCCAGCTCTCTTCATCTCCCCAGACCTCAGTATTGGTGCTTCCGCGATTTTCCGGCGATGTGCTTGCTCGGTGGAAACGTCTCTTCATTGTGGTACCGGATTGCCAGTTTTCTGGTTGATGCTTCCGCAAGCTACAAGGTTATGGTATCACTGGACGCTTGCTTGTTTTGATCCAATCTTTCCTATCAAACTACATAATGAAGGTCGGCTTGAACGGGCATGCCTCCACATCCTACCATGCGATCTTTCTGATCTTCATAAGCGATCTCCCTGACGTGATTGATTTCCAAGTAGGCATCTACGCTGATGACATTTCTGTTTACTCCCGCCTCAGTAAGAAATCTGGCGAGGAGGTCAAAGATAACCTTGCTGCTGTTTTCGAGAAGGACCTCCACTCTGTGGTAGACTGAGGTAAAAAAAAAAAGGCTTGTAAATTTCAGTGCTTCTAAAACGAAGCTGCTATTTGTCAACCACGCATGTAGTCCCTCCTACCCACCTACGCTAATTTTGTATTAAGGGTTTAATTGAGTGTACACTCATGTATTGATCACTCTACTCATGGATATTGCATGTTGATATCGAAATCCAAAATAGTATATGCTAGTGTATTTATGAAAATGTTATATGATGTATGTAATTTAAAGTAGGCCACCTCATTTGGTGTAAAAAAGTGGACACTTATGTATATACAAGTTGGCATTGTTATTGTATATACACGTATAAGTTTTATAAGTGAGTACATGGATGTAGAAAGACAAGAGATCACAAAGATAAGACATTTACATAAAACGTAGATTTTGTGTATCTATATACATACAGGTATATACAGGCAGGAGTGTGTATATGTGTGCAGTTATACATGTGTATGTGCGGCTATGTGTGTAAGTATGTAAATATATGCGTATTTTCTGAATATATGTGATGTTTGTTAGAACACCCGTGTAAATATGTGTTATTAATATTTATACGTGTATAAGTTCAGTCTTCATAAATATGTATGTGTGTGTGCGAACACAATATTTATATGTGGCTATGGATGGATATGTGTGTGTATAGGTTGGTATATGTATCGATGTATTCGTATGTACATATGTGGAAGTATAGACATAGGTGTATATGGATATACGTATGTATGCGGAATGTGTGTGAGTGAAATATGTAAATATATGCGTATTTTCTAAGTATATATATGCGTTGCGTTGATCATTGGAAAATGTTCACCTGAGAATATGGGTAAGAATTCTTTTAAAAAAGTATCGATTAACTTACAGATATACTGTACTTGTTTTGTATTGATATAATATTAATCTAATAGATATTAAAATTTATGCAAGTAAAGAGTATATGAAAAATTGATGAAAGAAATGCACTTTGAACAGAAACTGAAAATAGTTTAATCAAACCGAAAGTTTCTTTTAAGTCAGATCAAAAATTAAAAAAGAAAACAATTTTCTTTCTTTCTTTCATTCTTTTTTTTTTTTTTAATGGCTAGGATACATACAAATCTTATAAAACATTGCCTGATGGTGATGTAAAATCTCAAAACATAGAAATTTCCGTGTCGTAAATTAAATAAAACTAACTTAAATATATATAAAATTATTTACATGCATATACACATTCATTACAGCCAACCGCAGACAGATGAGTTTGGCCGTACGGTTAGATACCCACTTGTTTCTAGTCAGGACCGAAACCCGATCGATTAGACGCCAGTTGTAGTTTCTGCTTCTGCGCTATGAGGACTTGATAGTAGAAGGTGGACTTTAGCTTGTTATAAGCATTGTAAACAAACGGAAGTAGCCGAAAGTGTTAGGACTGATTACTGAATGAACGATGCGTTGATGCGAGAGTACCTACTGTTTTTTTCAAATCTACCATTCCTCCATATATATATATATATATATATATATATATATATATATATAATTAATTTTATATATGTCTATATATATGTATAAATATATTATTTTATATATGTATATATATATATAAATATATTATTTTATATTATGTATATATATAAATATATTATTTTATATATGTATATATATATAAATATATTATTTTATATATATATATATAAATATATTATTTTATATATGTATATATATATAAATATATTATATTATATATATATATATATAAATATATTATTTTATATATATATATATATATATATAAATATATTATTTTATATATGTATATATATATAAAATATATCATTTTATATATGTACATATATATATATGAATATATTATTTTATATGTATATATATATAAATATATTATTTTCTCTATGTATATATATATAAATATATTATTTTATATATGCATATGTATATATATAAATATATTGTTTTATATATGCATATATATATATATATATATATAAATATTATTATATATATATATATATATATATATATACATGTACATATACGTACATAATTATTTATTTATATATTTATTCATATGTATACACGTATAATATCTATTGAGCTCTCTCTTTCTTTCAAATTGATAACCAGCTAAAATCTTTTAGGTTAATTTCTCTGTCTCCACGGATTGCCATTTTTGCTTATCTATCTATCTATCTATCTATCTATCTATCTATCTATCTATCTCACTTAATCTCTCTCTCTCTCTCTCTCTCTCTCTCTCTCTCTATATATATATATATATATATATATATATATATATTTTATAAAATTCCTATTTTAACCGAATATATTTTATAAAAAATATATATATAAATATTTTATAAAATTCCTATTTTAACTGAAGTTAAAATAGGAATTTTCAACGTCAATTTAAGGTATTCATTCTTTGACTCCTTATAAACAGAGAATGACAAAAAATCCTAAGCCCAGAACTTGCCATTAGCATACCAAGTTATAATACATTTTATTTTTAAAAGAGGGATCATATTTTATCAATAAAATGGAATACAGAAGACAGAAGTAACACAATGTTTAAAATCTTAGGTGCTTTTCAACCTACTCTTCTTTAGAACGAAAATCGTTTGTAATTTAAGACTGAGTAGATAATAAGAGAAAATTCTTATTCTCAACCGAAGTTAAAATGTAACGATTAGGGAATGGGGAAAAAATAATCCTCCCTGCGGTAATGGTTTCTCTGAAGAGGGCCAATTTGTTTTGTTTTTTTAATTCTCTGCATGTTCTTAACAAAAGACTCCAATATATCCACGTGCAGTCTATTCCGTGTCTTGTGCAATACATAGATAACTTATCCTACAAACAGCAAAATTTAATAAATCCTCGCCAATTTTTATTACCGTTAAGGGGTGTTTCAATACCGTTATGCTCCGGGGCATTTTTGCAACTAGAAGGGCTTTTCTTCCTCGCCGTAAAGATGTTTTGACTGTCCATCAAAGCGATTTAGTTGTATATCAATATAAGTGTCGATGCGAGGTCGAATACGTGGGCAAAACCACCCAGACCTTAGAAGTTCAAATCGCCCAACTTATCCTGGGACAGGTGCGTAGACATGAGTTGGTAACATCCGGGTGTTCGCAGACTCATGCCTTCGCAATTGGCGAGCATTTATTAAATTTTACTGTTTGTAGGACAAGTTATTCTCCTGAATGTTTCCCTTATTTAATTTGCATAATAATAAATAAAAATTTAAAAAAAGATGAAAAAAAAGAAAAGTTCATTTTTATTAAAAAAATGTGTATTTCTAACTAATTACAATATATACTCTATGTTCTGTTTGCATTACATGATTTCTGCGTATTACTGGAAGTACATACTAAAGATAAATGCAGAATGCTATAACTGTATTTTTTATTTTTTATCTTAAATGTTAGTTACTAATTGTTGTAGAGTAGCTAACACTCGTCTAGCGCTCATAAGAATTGAATGGTTGTCCACCGTGGTTGATATGAAAAATAGACTAATAGCAGTCGGAGTGACATTGACATTCTCAAGTAATGGACTACGTGAGTCAGTCGTTCACTTTTTCGGACTCTCTGTCTTCGGGCAGAGAAGAACCCAGACGGGGCTCCGCCGAAGAGCAGAGTCTATGTCTGGGGAAAGGTAGACATGAATTTTGTTCGAGCTTACGGGCTTGGTGTTCTCACTTAAATGGATTGTGCCGCATCTACCTCAGGCATCTGGCTATGTAGAGAAGTGGTTGAAACCTTCGGTGTGTCCTTGCATTCTGAGAGATAGACTGTGTGCGTCAGTCGATTACTTTGTCTGACTCTCTTCCTCCGGGCGGAAAGGAACCCAGACAGAGCTACACCGAAGTCTCGTATGGGGAAAAATAGACATGAAGTTTTGTCCGAGTTTACGGTCTCGGTGTTCCTACTTAAATGGAATTCTGCCGTATTTACCTCGGGCATTTGGTGAAGTGTTTGTCCATACCTTCGGAGTGTCATTGACATTTTATGAAAATCAACTGCGTGCGTCAGCCGTTCAATTTGTTAGACTCTCCGCTTTCGGACTGAAAGTAGCCCAGAACCAGCATTGACAAACTAATACTTTGCACCCAGTTAACGCATGAGCAGGGGCTGGATAAACTTTGACTAAAGAAGTGAGCGTACGTGCACAGTTTCCACACGTTAAAAACCGACCTTGTGTCATAATTTGCCCCAGTGGGAGAGTAGGGTAAATAATCGCTCTGCCCTCAGGTGCAGAGGAACCTAGACAAGCCTCAGCGAAGGGTAGAGGCTAGTCTGGGAAAAAGCAGATAAGAATTTTTGTCCAAGCTTAAAAGTCCTGTGTTACCACTTAAATGGCCTTGTGACGCATCTACCTCGGGTATCTACCGATATGGGGAAGTAGTTGATACCTTTGGAGTGTCATTGATGATTACTATCGGACGGTGCCATCTGCAACTCTAACGACTTAACCTCTCTTCTACGACTTGTTGTTCTGTTTTCTGGCTCAGACAGCAGCTTTTCACAAAAAGTTTCGTACAGATTTACTGAGGAAAACGAACAGGTTGACGACAACTTCAAAATAGTCAGGAACAACAGCATTTTTAAAAATAGAGGATTTTTAGAAATGCGTCCTTAAATTTTTTAAACAACAAGAATTAGCACAAAAACGTGCAAAAAAGCAACTTGCTATGCTTTTGGAAATTTTCTAAAAAAGATTGTTGGTTGTTTTTGTTTTATGGCAAATCAACCTCTGCGGGTCATTTTTTGCCAAATCAACCTCTGCGGGTCATTTTTTGCCAAATCAAATTTTTTTTTAAATTATTGTTGGTAATACCTTTTTCTTTCAACGATTTATTGTTGTTTTTATATAAGTTTTGTGTCTAGTAATACTTTTTTTCTTTTCGAGTATCAAGATTCATTGGGATTTGTTTTTTTTTTAAGGGCAGGGTCCCCAAGAACTACCCTCTTATTTAACCCATAACTGGAGGGAAGGGGCGGATTAATACCTTTCCCAAGTGTACTAGTGCTTAAATGAATGCAGGGTATTCAACTGGAATTCGAACTCGTCTCACCGATTTCTCTTTCCGAGCCGATATCCACTGCACCACAACGCACATCCGTCAATAAACACTTACAGCACCTGGTATTCCCAAGCGCTCACCCATCTAAATACTGACCAGGCTCAACGTTGTTTAACTTCAGTGTTCTCAAAAAGAGAAACAAGTCTAGATAAGCGAGATACATTTTTTTAGGATGCTGTATTTAAATCAATTGAAAATGTTACATATAAGCCTGAAGAGGGTGTTGCATTTGCTGCTTTTTATCGCTGGTTTGAGATGTTTCTTAAACACAAATATAAAAAAGGTACACTACTGATCAGTGTCGGGAAGAATACGACACGTTCGATGTGCTGATGTCTCATCCTGATGAGGTACAACAATGAAGCTTAGGAAAGCAAAAAAATAAATGCTACAGGAAGGAATGAGATCATTATAAAAAGGAGAAAATATCTCGTCCATGGATCGAAATATTCCAAGGAGATGATGTTGTAGAGCAGCTAACACCCTTCCAGCGCTCTCAATAATGGAATGGTCTACAGACTGAGGTAGCTATAAAAATAAATACTAAGAGCAGTTGGGGATTTTGGACTGCCAAAGGGTAGATTCTCGTATGAGAAAAAGCAATCAAGAATTTTTGCCCGAGTTTACGGGCTCGGTTTAATCCACTTAAATGGCCTTGTGACGCATCTACCTCGGGTATATACCCATGTGAGGAAGTAGTTGATACCTTCAGAATGTCATTGATGATTACTATCGGACGATGCTCTCTGCATCTCTAACGACTTAACCTCTCCTCTCTTCTACTATTTCTTATTTTGTTTTCTGATGTTTATCTTATTTGTATTAATATCCCTTAGCAAGGATATTGTGCTGTAGATACTCAGCTCACATCTTCCGGGTATTTTGCTGGTAACTCAGCCACACAACAATAATTTTAATTAGTTTACCGCACAGTTTAAACATTAACCGATATTTCAAAAGCCCAATAGAAGGTTGAATTCAATTTACAAAATTAAGAGC
Organism: Ascarosepion bandense; assembly: GCA_037127315.1. NCBI lineage: Eukaryota > Metazoa > Mollusca > Cephalopoda > Sepiida > Sepiidae > Ascarosepion > Ascarosepion bandense. The sequence goes on from JBBBDQ010002572.1 coordinate 339,355, forward strand.
AATTGTTTGTGTTCACTGGCTTAATTGTTCGAATCTATTAATAACTAGCAGTATAGCCCGACGTTGCTAGGGTGTAATGAAAGCTTTAAAACTAATCCATGGTCCTGGAGCTCAGACACTTTGGACGTTGGCACGAAAGACTAAAAAGCAATAGTTGTTTTTAGTTAAAGCGAAACCGTAGACTGAAAGAAAATTGAATGGAAGTAAGTCAAATTTTGATTTCCTGGTATCGATATCAAATAAGTTTTTTTCTTTGTAAACTGAATTCTGAAGGCTACATAAGTCCTCTGAGTAAATGGTATCATGGCTGAGACTAAGGGCTGCCATTATACCTACTTAGAGCCACACCCGAAGCAAAAACTAAAATGAAAGGGCTGAAAAAATACAGACATACAGGCAGATAAAAAGATACACAACCAAACATCTTGCCTTATATATATATTATCGATTTTCTACACTATTTTAAGAACTGCAACCTTGAAACTTCTGAATATCATTTCTTATGCCTTTGTCTATGAGTGTATCAAAATTGATTAAAATCGAACCACTCCTATAACCCGATTTTTTGGATTATCAATTTTCGATATTTATCAGGAGTACTTCGACACAAAACCCAGCTAAGAACACTCGCAGATGCTTATAGTACAACTGTGTAAATTTTCAAGAAAACCGGTTCAGCCGTCTCGGATTCTATAGGTATCGGACACACACACAGACACACACACGTACACACACAGACAAAGTTCCATTTATAAATAAGTTTAGATTGTTTCTTCATCTAATTCATCTAACACTTCTTTTTCAATGGATAGCAATACTTTTTATTCCAGATTCTCTTCAGACAGCGATATTTTTAACCTTATCTTAATGATCTTTAGCTCTGAAATGAGTTCCCACATTTGAATAAAATAATCGGTTGTGGACAGACGATTTTATAAAGTTCATATTCGTTTTTATTACTCAAACCTTTGCCTGTTTCTGTTTCTTTAATGCATTTTTATTTGCTATGGGGGTGCCATTAGGAGTCCTCTTGCATCATGCAAGTGACAGCCTGAACAATTCGCTAGTGCTTGTTTTAGATTCCTTATTAAGAACTGTCAGCTCCAACAACACGACTATAACTACTGCAGGTAGATTTTCAGGGACACAAACGTGGATAATAAGGAATGTTGAACAACGAGAATCCTAGGTAAATATTTGTACAGAAATATGTTTTTCCTCTATTTATTTATTATTGGGGTGCTTGTCACTAACGAGAGTTGAAATCTCTCTCCGAAAAAGAGCTTGGGTCTGAACAATAAAAAATACGTTGATAGAAATTTTGACAGTGGTGGGGGATAACGTTTTTCCACTTTTTATCACTTACCCCTCTTAATCTCTACTATCGTTTATATTCTCAGACCTAAAACACTTTTCTACCCACCAGAGACAAGGATTAATTTCGCTTCCGGTCAAACAGCCAATCACTGAAAGATACTGGCATATTTTCTTGACTTTGCCCATATTCTGTTTAATGAACATATCTGAACTTGATCATGCTTAATATCAATCGTAACGATTATAGTATTTTTTAAGACCAGTAAAATGAAACTATTTCTATTGTTTTTAACATATATTTTTAAAACCCATTTTGCTTCTCGAATTTGTTTTCATATGAGAGCAAATATAACAAGCCCAAAAATCTCACGAGTCTATTAAAAATTTTCGGAAAGATAATTTAGGAAAGATAATTTATAATATGCAAATTTAGAACCGATTGTCAATTCATGAATAAATAGAAAACAGTGAGATAAAAGCTTTATTTAACAAAATTTCTATCGATTCATGTTTTTTTTTTCGAGATTTTACGGGAATAATTAAACTCGCGGGATAGCGATTCTAACATTAATGATCTTGTCGCATTTCTATGTTATATTAACTTGATAAATACAGACAACGAAAATATTAGTTGTGTGACTTTTAAATAGGTGATAATACTTTTTCGAATTTCTGTTTGAAAGTTCAACAACTCAATAAGTGGTTGAAGACCTTTTTTTAAGCACAATCTCAGAAATTTCGTGACATGTCATACTTCATTAGGTTCAACGATAACCGAACAGTTGAAGAATAATCTCTTACGTCAAGGCCTAAACTACGCCAACGCCCTTCCCTGTAGAGCTGCATTGATTAATTTGTACTAGCGAGACCCGTGGAATTTTCACGGAAGAATAATTATAATTTCCTGGAAAAATTTTACTTTGTCATACTACAAATGATAGTAACGTCTTCAAACATAGTGGTATTGGATAATGACATATCGATAAGACAGAGTAATTTTATTAGAATATCTATAAAAGTAATGTCCATAGAAACTAATTTACTGTGAGAGATTTTAAAAGAGAAAATGTTTTTTATTACGGACAAATCATGGCTCCTGTGTCCAATGTAAACATTTTATCAAGATTTGAAGAAAATAATAATTGTAAAAATAGATGTAAATGGTAAATGAGTACTGATAGTTTCATTAAAATCTGATAATCATTTGATTTTTGCGAGAATTTCCAAATTAATGTGTTTGTCACCTAAAAAGTGGGTAATGCAATCATTACGTTTTTTTTTTGTAAAACAGTTGTAATGTTTCTTTAGCCGCTAACTCAAATCAAAACAAAAATTTCTGACAAAATTTCAAAAAATGTTAGAAGGGATTAAAAAACTTTTAAAAATAATTAAAATTACTTTAAAGGCTTTTGTGTCCATTGTAAATAGAAAATACAAACTGAGTAATGGCCAAGGGTGTAGAGACCAGAAATGTCGTTATTAGGTCGCGGGATACGTCAACAAACCTACCTATTTTAACTATATTGTATAGTACACACACATATCCACACACAATTATTCTACAATCACCAGCTAAAGCTGCTACTGATACGATAATGCTATAAGCTCTCTCCTACTCTCTCACTCTTTACTATCCTTCCGTTTCGCGAAGGTGAGTGAAAGGCTGAGAAGAGTAAAAAGATAGAGAGGAAAGAAAAGCTCGTGTAGAGGGTGTGGTGTAACGGACGGGGGAACTAAGTAACTAAGGAACGAACAAGCAGAATTATGAATTTTAAAGTTTGTCAACCTTTTGAAAAGCCTGAATTTTTTCTGTTAATTTCCCCTAAATAATGTAAAATTGCTTATCGCAAATATTAGTTCACACCGAGAATTTCTAAATTTTGAATCAAACATTCTTCAGCTTACTTCGCAACAACTCCAATTCTCAGAATGAAAAATTACCAAAAATCAGGGAGTTGTTCACATTTCGTAAATGCGGATAATATTATAAGTACTTACAAAGAATTATTTACAATAAAAAAAAGGACAAATTTATTTTTGGCTTCTTTATCGGAGTAAGCTCAAATATAGAACCAAACACTTAGAGATAGCGCAACCGAGTTGGCAACATTTGAAGCGATCGCAAAGATGAGCCAAACAGGAGTGCAATGGAGGAGCCTCGCTCTTGAAGAATTTTTTTTTTTAATCATCTCAAGCAAGGCATTCCACTGCCACTATTGCGTATGGGGCAACATAGGGGAAGGTAAAAGAAGGAGTGGTTAGACATAGTGAATGTCAAGAGGAAGGTGACAGATGAGTAAGGATACCGAGGATGAGGGTTGGGCAGATGGGAAGAGTGTTTGATAGAATGGGAGCAGGTTAGTGTGTTAGGAGGTGTATATTGACCTTACATTTAAACTCCTGGGGATTGTAGCCGTCGGGGAAGCAATCGTGTGGAAGGGAATTCCACAGTCGGGAAGTGCGGGGAAAGGAACTGTTGGAGTAGAAGTTACGGTTGCATTTTATCGGTTTCACTGTAAAAGGGTGGGATGTACTTGCTAATCTAGTATCTCGTTCAAATTCGTATTTAGGGGACACCAGTGATCTAAGCTCATCGGAGCAGAAGCCATGAAAGTATTTATAGAAGAGACACAGGGAAGCCACGTCGCGAGAGGGACTGCAGGCGGTCTGCCAAGTCGGTACCTATCACATTACAGACCCTCCTCTGAACCTTATCGAGAAGCCCGAGGAGAATAGCAGGGGCACCCGACCAGATGTGGCAGCAGTATTCAATGCACAGGCGGATGGTAGATTTATATATGTGCAGGATAGATTTAGACGGAAAAAAACTTCCGGGCCCTACACAGAGAACCGACTTTCATAGCAGCGGATTTAGCAATGGATTCGATATAGTCATTCCATTTCAGGTCCGCTGAAAGTGTGAGACCAAGGAGGCGTAGTGTTTTACTCTCTGGGAGGCAAGCCTGGTCCATGCTAATGGGAGATAGGTGAGATTGTGAGATTGTCGATGATGGTTAATTGAGGGTAGCTTCGTTTTAGAAGCATTAAAATTTACTAGCCATTTCTTACCCCAGTCCAATATGGATTGGAGGTCTTTTTCAATCTCGGCTGCAACGATTTGGTGTGAATTTTCGTAAATATTTTAAAATAATATTTTCAGCCCATTCAAAGCAGTACTGCCACTGGTGCGCAGGGGGGTGTTACAGTAAGAGTAGAGAGAGAAAACGGTAGAGGGGATGTCTAAAAAAGAATAAGAGAAATATGGGAGTCAAAGAGATAGAAGATGGTAATTGACGTTGCACTTAAATTTTTGGAGATTCTAGATATCAGGAAAATAATTATGCCGAAGAGAGTAACACAGGCGGTAAGTGTGAGAAAATAACTGACAGGGTCGAAATGGAAGTTACATTTGCCTATTTTTAGAGTAACAGTACGGGATATAATTGGCAGTCTAGTGGCACGAGTGAATTTATGTTGGCGGGGCACCAGGAGTGAAGCTTATCAAAGCCGAATCCGTGAAAATATTTCTAGGAAAGATTGAAGGAAGCCACATCCCGTTGGTGAAAAAGTGACAGAAGTCGAGCTGCCAAATCGTGGTCGGTTACATTACAGATCCTTCTTTGGAGTGTGTCGAAAAGCGGAGGATAAGTAGCAGGAGCATCTGACCGGATATGGCAACAGTATTCAATGCACGGATGAATGGTAGATTTGTAAATGTGCAAGATGGATTCTGACGAGAACATCGAGATGAATAGCAACAGCACCCGACCAGATATGGCAACAGTATTCAATGCACGGATGAATGGTAGATTTGTAAATGTGCAAGATGGATTCTGACGAGAACATCGAGATGAATAGAAACAGCACCCGACCAAATATGGCAACAGTATTCATGGATGAATGGTAGATTTGTAAATGTGCAAGATGGATTCTGACGAGAACATCGAGATGAATAGCAACAGCACCCGACCAGATATGGCAACAGTATTCAATGCACAGATGAATGGTAGATTTGTAAATGTGCAAGATGGATTCTGACGAGAACATCGAGATGAATAGCAACAGCACCCGACCAGATATGGCAACAGTATTCAATGCACAGATGAATGGTAGATTTGTAAATGTGCAAGATGGATTATGACGAAAAGAAACTTCTTAACTTTGCACAGCCACCCAACGTTCTTAGCAGTAGATGTAGCTGTTGATTCAATATAGTCATTCCTCTTGAGATTGAGTGAGTGAGGTCGAGGTGGTGCAGCATATTACTTTCGGGGAGACTATCGTGATCTATACGGATAGAAGGTAGAAAGGCGTCTCTATGATGGTCAAAAGAAAACAATTTCGTTTTGTAAGCATTAAAATTTACGAGCCGTTTCTTACTCCGATCTATCACAGATCGGAGGTCATTTCTATGAGAAGATCTAAGGTTTAATTTGTCAGTCTTGGCAGATTTCTTATTCACACGGGAGTAGATAGTTGTGTCATTTTTGCATAATGTTTACTTTGGAACTTTATATATAAATTATTTTCTTATTTTGATGTGAATTAATTTTTCGGGGTGAATTAATATAAAAGATCTGGTTATTTAAAGCCGGAAATTTTAGATTATTAAAATAAATAAGATAGTAAACATTAACTGACAAAAGTCTTATTAATTAAACCGTAGCGGAGTAAAACAAGGTTTCAGACATTCCCAAATGTTTTTTTTGCGTCCGTGAATATAATAAACCCAACTGGAATTAGAACTTTGCTTCCCGAATATTCATTTCTGTTCAAGCTTACAGCACCTGTTATTTCTAAAAGAAAAGGTCGATCATTAACTATCTATGTACTTTCCCGGCTCCAAGTTGTTAACTTCGATGATAATACGAAAACCACAATATGATATGGACGTAATCCTGCAGCGCTGCAAGATCCATCCAAAATTGATCTTTTTGCAGGGTGGATGGCTGCAAACTAGGATATGAACGAAGAATCTCTAAACTATTTAATCAAGTAAAAACACGATCGGTATAAAGGCAAGGTAGTTGGACGTACAGAAGTTTACATAAACTCAATTTTAAACACTAAACATATCTATCTATTGACTCACGTATAAACACTACCGATGTCTATCTGTACGCACAAGTATAAAGACAAGCTAGTTGGACGTACAGAAGCATATATGAACTCAATTTTAAACACTAAACATATCTATCTATTGACTCAAGTATAAACACTACTGATGTCTATCTGTACGCACAAGTATAAAGACAAGCTAGTTGGACGTACAGAAGCATATATGAACTCAATTTTAATCACTAAACATATCTATCTATTGACTCAAGTATAAACACTACTGATGTCTATCTGTACGCACAAGTATAAAGACAAGCTAGTTGGACGTACAGAAGCATATATGAACTCAATTTTAAACACTAAACATATCTATCTATTGACTCAAGTATAAACACTACCGATGTCTATCTGTACGCACAAGTATAAAGACAAGCTAGTTAGACGTACAGAAGCATATATGAACTCAATTTTAATCACTAAACATATCTATCTATTGACTCTAGTATAAACAGTACCGATGTTTACCTCTTCGCTCAAGTATAAAAGCAAGGTAGTTTGACGAAGAGAAGCTTATGTGAACTCAATTATAAACACTAAACATATCTATCTATTGACTCAAGTATAAACACTATCGATGTCTACCTATACGCCCAAGTATAAAGACAAACTAGTTGGACGTACAAAAGCATATATAAACTCGATTTTAAACACTAAGCATCTCTATCTATTGACTCTAGTATAAACAGTACCGATGTTTACCTCTTCGCTCAAGTATAAAAGCAAGGTAGTTTGACGAAGAGAAGCTTATGTGAACTCAATTATAAACACTAAGCATCTCTATCTATGGACTCAAGTATAAACACTACCTATGTTTACCTTAACGCTCAAGGATAAAGATAAGCAAGTTGGACGTCTAGAAGCATATATGAACTCCATTTTAGTCACTAAACATATCTATCTATTGACTAAATTATAAACACTACCGGTGTCTACCTATACGCTCAGGTATAAAGATAAGCTACCTGGACTTACAGAAATAAGCGTAAACATGAATTAAGTTTTGTTTCGACTCAAATATAAATGCGTACGCTAGCTGTAGACTGGAGGTAGTGTAGGGAGATGGTTATTTTTTTCTTTTATTCGGCCTTGTGTCATATTTAACCGAAGTTCCTACAGCTTGCATGTTTTATCGGAATTATCATCATCAGAAGGTTTTTCTTCAGAAGGTTGGTTGTTGGCAGGTTGGAATATGTGGATTTGTGTGGAATAGCGTAAGAATAATAAAATATACATTTTGCATTTTAAAGAGGAATTTATTAAAAGGAAAGAATAACACAAGTTGTAGAAGTTAATGTTCAATTAGAAACATTATTAAGAGGTTAAGAGTAGAGTTCGTACAAACTGTTCTAGTAGTAATTGTTGAGAGAGATAAGGAGAAAGAGAACAAGGTGCGACCTGACCTTATCTCCAAGTTGATTTGAAGTTGCCGTTACATGTGAGCGGCTCTCATCTGTGTCTGTCTGAGGCTGATGAAGTCCTTTTGAGTTTCGCACTGGATCGCTAAGTCTACAAGTCTTATAAGTCGTTCCCATTGTTCAAAAATAAATTTAACACCAAACTGCGAAATCTGGTTTCGACTTTTTCGTTAATCAGATGGTCAATCCTTTTTCTATTTGGAAAAAAAACCTGCATTTCACACACCGTTGTGAATTTTTTTTTGTAAAAGTGAAAAAGAGAGTTTTTTTAATTAATTTCTTATTCGCTACAGACTCGGGTATAAACCCGAAATATCTTTACAGGCTCAACTATAATCACGCGATATACCTACCTCAAGATTCAAGTGCAAAATAACTCTTGTAGTTTTAGATGCTAACAAGACGAAGTTGATTTAATTTTGGGAGAGAGATTAGATCATAGTTATCAATAAATGTGGACCGATGAAACTGAAATTACACTTTAATCATGCAATAGTCTTTATTTGAACTTCACATTATTAGCCAGTTATAATCACCAAGTGTACAAATGGTTTGAAGAAAAAAATTAAAAACAGTATCATTGTATACTTCATTTCTTGGAATTTGCTTAAGAAGTCGATCAGCGATCTGTTCCCTCATCTTTCTTGGGCTATTTTTCTTATAAAACAAACCATATATTATTTCACTGATAAATGGTTCTTAAATGGCCGTCTGTTAATGTAAACCTACTTCTTCAAAATAGCTTTAAAAAATATTAGAACGAGTAAAGATATGCAAAGAAGTTGATCTCCTTATCAATAAAGTGTCGTTTAAACTCATTTTATCTAAATATTAATTATTTTTTCTCTGTGGTGGTTCATTCCTTTGTATGAAAATAAACTTTTCTTTCTTCTTATAATATGGCTATACATGTGCCTTCAAAAATCAATGCATTTCTAAGATGTCATTCTGTCTTCATATAAATGTTGTCCCAGCAGTTTCTAGTTTGAAGCTCAGTATATGTAAACCTCCTTTCTGTTGACAACCATACATCCCGTTTTCTCATATTTAGCGTTTGGTCTTTTATTCTTGCTTTTTTTATAGGTTGTTTGAGAGAATTTGCATGTTTGTTTCGGAATTTGCCATTAACACATTATAATTCATGTATCTCATATTGTTATGATTATGACTGTCAAACTCTGTTAAATTTTCCACTTCTTGTAAGATCTTCTTTTAGGCTTGACATAAAAATATCCGGTGAAAAACGTGTCTCTGTCATACCCTAACTTTAATTATTGTCACATTGCCTTCCAATAGATTTTGGGTTATTTTCTTAAATCAAATCCCCATACAAGTCGGTTTTTCATATTACTTAAAAAGGGCTTTAAGTTTTGTGTCGTAATGTAATTTTCGTCAATAGTTTGCCATTGTTCCACAAATTGTTTAGATTTTCTGCTGTTTTTTCAAGCAGGGTTCGGTCAAAACTTTGTGCTTATAAAGTAAAGGAAGACAACAGTGGCCAGAACAAATGGTAGAATAATGTTAATGACTTATCTTACAATGTCAGACAATAAATTATCGCTATTTTTTTTTTTCATTTTTATTTTTGGACGTGTATTTTGGCGTGTAAAATTACTGGTTAAGTTCTTTCCGTCTTGATAAGTGGGGCGCCGTATTCTTGCATGGCTCAGCTCACTCCATCAAATGGTAGACTGATTCAGGAATCATTTTCAAGTCTCGACAAACCAGAAAGTCTTCCATCTTGCAATTCTGCTATTCTTTTCTTTGTACATTGAAGAAAAATAACTTACAAAATGTGTTAAATTGTAAGACTGAATAAATAAATAATGTATGTATGTATGTATGTATGTCTCTATCTATCTATCTATCTATCTATCTATCTATCTATCTATCTATCTATCTATCTTCATATATCGCAATCCATCTGATTTGTATCGTTTGTAGCCATATAAATTATATATTCATCTATCTATCGTCATATATAGCTATCCATCTGATTTGTTTCGTTTGTAGCCATATAAATTATCTATCTATCTATCTATCTATCTATCTATCTATCTATCTATCTATCTATCTATCTTCATATATATTAAATAAATGAATTTAACATTGAGTTCTCTTGAGTTCGTCTCTATCAGAATTTACCTGGATTGTATACCATGTGTACTGTGTTATCTATCTATCTATCTATCTATCTATCTATCTATCTATCTATCTATCTATCTCGCTATCCATCTGATTTGTACCGTTTGTACCCATATAAATTATATATCCATCTATCTATCGTCATATATAGCTATACATCTGATTTGTTTCGTTTGTAGTCATATAAATCATATATCCATTTATCTATCTGTCTTCATATATAGCTATCCATCTGATTTGTTTCGTTTGTAACCATATAAATTATTTATCCATCTATCTATCGTCATATATAGCTATCCATCTGATTTGTTTCGTTTGTAGCCATAAAAATTATCTATCTATCTATCTATCTATCTATCTATCTATCTATCTATCTATCTATCTATCTATCTATCTATCTTAGTTCATCTATCTATCTATCTATCTATCTGTCTGTCTATCTTCATATATAGCGATCAGTCTCATTCATTTCGCTTGTAGCCTTATGGTGTTGAAACATTGGTTTCCGCATGATGATCGGAGGGAAGTAATGTCGAGCTTGCTCAGTACATAGACCGATAGCCGCTTGGGTATTCCAGGTGCTGTAAGCTTGAATGAGCGGATGGTGTAAAAGATAACGATTTGGAAGTGTTAATCTAAGAGCCGAGTTCAAATTTCAGTTTGGTTCATTATATTCACTTACGCGCGTATTCCGCAATAACTATCTATCTATCTCTCTATCTTAGTTCATCTATCTATCTATCTATCTATCTATCTATCTATCTATCTATCTATCTATCTATCTAAGTTCATGAATCTATCTATCTATCTATCTATCTATCTATCTATCTATCTATCTATCTAAAATAAGTTTTAGTTCATCTATCTATCTATCTATCTATCTATCTATCTATCTATCTATCTATCTATCTATCTATCTATCTATCTATCTTATTTCATCCATTTATCTATCTTATTTCATCCATCCATCTATCTTAGTTCATCCATCCATCTATCTTAGTCCATCCATCCATCCATCTATCCTATCCTATCTATCTATCTATCTATCTATCTATCTATCTATCTATCTTATCCATCCATCTATCTTAGTTCATCCATCCATCTATCTTAGTTCATCTATCTATCTATCTATCTATCTATCTATCTATCTATCTATCTATCTATCTATCTATCTATCTATCTGTCGATTTCAGAATTTTTTATCTATTGTATCTACCTTCGTAGGTGAAGGAAGATATCAAATATATTTATGTATGCGTCTATAGATGCATAAATAAAATATTGAAAGAAAGCACACCCACACAAAACACACACCCATACACTTTCTTGTTAATAGATAAACGGACGCAAATGAAGTCATCTACACACACATACACACGCAGATACACACTTATATATATTTGAATTTTTGCTCTCTTTGAACCTTTTCAAGAACTGAAAAGAAATTAAATGCCTTTTCCACAGTGTGTGGATGACTAATATATATATATATATATATATATATATATATATATATATATATATATATATATATAGAGAGAGAGAGAGAGAGAGAGAGAGATAATTGCTTTTAAGCAGGAAGCAAATTTTCACCTCTGGGTGCTGCTTTTAGTATCTCCTTTTATCTTTTCATACACTGTATCTCTGATATTGCGCACATAAATACAAAATATAACATACCTTAAAACTATATTTTATTATATTAAATATGTATATAAATATAAAATAATAAACACAATCTTTATTTACAAATTTATAATCTTACAGTAATTTTTATTTTGGAGAGATGTTGATTTTTACGTAATCTGAGCTGACCTTTGTTTCGTTTCTGTTGAATATCTTCCTTAGAACTGTCGAATTTATCCATTAGTTTTAGGAAGATCCTATGAACATTACTTATTGTATTGCGACTATAAGGAGCGTTAAACCATAAAACACTGGGGCATTTTTTAATTTTACTTTTTACATGCAAAACAACAACTTAAAGATATGCTTTCTTTTTTTCTTTTTTTTAATATATATATATATATATATATATATATATATATATATATGTAAAATATATATATGTAAAAACATACTCAGTTATAACATGAGATGGAGGACAGGATGGTTAAATAAAAAGAAGACAAGAAACTGTATTTAACTCGCCTACACGTTTCGTCCTGTGATGGGCTTTATCAAGGCAAATAAAATAAACAAACAGTTTTGGCAACTATAAAAACGCTTTCAAATCATTCACAAAAATTAACAGAATGTTTTAATTTTAGAACTCCTTCATGTGTAATGATTTCTTATGGAAATGATACTGAAACAGACTTCTTCTTCTTCTATGTGCCCTGTCCCTTCAGGACGTAGGCGATCTTGGCTCTCCACGTCTTCCTATCCCTTGTGGCTCTTAGTATGTTTGCTCCTGTTGCTCCTGGCAACCCCCGTTCCGTCATCCACCTGATCAGTCCCTGCAAATATGTTATCCGCTGCCGTCCTCTGTCTCTCCTTCCTTCTATCTGTCCAGTCAGTATGAGGTTCTCCAGTCTCTCCTTCCTCATTGCATGTCCCAGGAACTTCAGTTGTCTCTTCCTGATTCTCAGCATCAATTTCCTTTTTGTTGCCATTCTTTCTAACACCTCGTCGTTGCTTGTATGCTCAGTCCACGATATCCATAGCATCCTTCTGTAGAACCACATTTCGGCCGCTTCCAGTTTTGTCCTCATTTTCGATGATATTGTCCAACATTCACAGCCGTATTGAAGAACTGACATCATGTAGCAGTCTAGAACTCTTTTCTTCGTTTCTATTGAGATTTTCCTGTGTGTTAGTATTTTGCTCATCTTTTGGAACGCGTCCTTTGCCATGCCAATTCGCCTTCGGATCTCCGTGTCGCACTTTCCATCTCCTGTTAGAACACTTCCTAGGTACTTAAATTCTTGTACTTATTTTGAAACAGACTAACATATATAAAAAAGTCCAAGGAAATCGGTTGAATTCCCTTTAGTTTAGCATCTTGTGACAATGCGCGTTAATTACAGTTTTTCTCTTGCTTTCTTTTTATTTAATCATATATATATATATATATATATATATATACTGACTTCAAAGTTTTTGCATGAACATGCTCAGTTAAACATTATCGCAATTTAACGCTATATATATATATATATATAGAGAGAGAGAGAGAGAGAGAGAGAGAGAGAGTAGGTACCTCTACTCATTTTCGATACTTAAATTGAATTTGAAATTTTAAAAATAAATTATCTTCAATCATTAAAATTAACTTTAATTGAAAGTCAAGCTATTAAATTTAGTAATTCTAGTAAGCAAAACATACTGGTGTATTTTTAACCGAAATTATATTGATTGAAATGTAAACTTTTGAAATTTTACAATTTTTTAAAAATATACCGCCATTTTTGATTGATTGACATCAATCATCATTACGTAATTAGTAGCTAAATTTGTGTTTTAAAAATCTTGCAAAAATAAAATATACCTCGCTGACACGTTATTTAAGTCAATTTTTAAAATTAAAACTTACCTTTATCTGTTTTCAATCAATTAATAATTGCTTACTGCCAAAAATTTACAATAAAAAGAATTTAATTACGGTAGCCTTGTTTTATGTCAGTCAGTCGCGGCGATGACAGATTTGACTACCGGGTGTTATCACGATCGCAATGTATGGCGAAAAAATTATGTCAAAATTTCCATATCTCTTTTTTAATTATCATAAATTAGTTAATGCACCTACGGTCACAATTAACAAAAAAATTGTGGAATTGAAAAAAAAAATAGTTACTTTAAATGTTGAAGGAATTACTTGCAAAACAGGCTGCTAAATTTTAGAAACGTAGAGAATAAAATGCCATAAGAATGAAAATGCGTTCTTCCATGGTTTTCAATATAAGGGGGAATAAACCAGAACTTATAAAATCAATTTGACCCATATGGAACATCGTACTTTATAAATTTGAACATATTTACACAAATAATTTTTTTTTAAATATACGGTTTGAAAAATTTTTATTAATCTTTTTTTGATAGACAGTTTAATCATTAATTCTTAACTAATAAAAATATCCTACACTTCTTTAAAAGGTTTTAAAAATATTTTTAAAACTTCATGAATTATTATAATAAAAAATTATTTTAAAATTTTATTAGTAATGAAAAAAACTTTTTCTTCAGATTATAATGTCCTTAATTTTAAACTAAAAGCTTATCAAATAAAATTATATCAAAGTTTTATTGCATTTTTTATATTTCTCGTCGCAGCAGATTTTAGGATAGTGCCGAATAATTTTAAATAAAAAAACTAGATGATTTATATTTCCCGACGAGTTGTGTATTTAACTAATAAAAAAGTAAATTGCAGAAAATTAAAATTTATTAACATTTCATGAATTTACATGGAGTGGTGGGGGGGTAACAGTTAAATTTTTTTTTCTTCAATATTTTAAAAAGATAATAATTTTAAAAGTAATTTTATTCATTTGTGAATGAGTACTGAAAGTGTTATTAAAATCCAACAATTATTTGATTTTTCCGAGATTTTCAAAATTAATGTGTTTGTCACCGAAAAAGTGAGTTACATAAAAAAAATTTACGTAAAAAATTTTAATCCCTTTTAACATGTTCGAAATTTTGGCAGAACATTTTGTTTTGATTTGAGTTAGCATTGCAGAAAATCGAAGAAAATCTTACGATTGTTATTGTAAACAATCGTAAGATTTTCTTCGATTTTCTGCAATGCTAACTCAAATCAAAACAAAATGTTCTGCCAAAATTTCGAACATGTTAAAAGGGATTAAAATTTTTTATAAAATAAATAAAAATAACTTTGATCTTTCCTCTTAATAATATTATAAACATTTTGATAGAAAACGTTTATTTTATTAAGTTTTGAACCTTTTTAAATCATACTATCCTGGATATTTTGTGATGTAATGGAGGTACCTAATATATATATATATATATATATATATATATAGAGAGAGAGAGAGAGAGAGAGAGAGGATAGGGATTGAAAGGAACAGTTTAGAAGCAAAATTTTCAGCTCACCAAACTTTAACATTCGAAATCGTCAATCTAATTGTCACTCGTCGTAAAGAAAATTGTCAAGGACTAAATAAAAATGTATTATAGAATAAATAGCAGAGAAATGTACCGAAAGAAAAAGTGCAGCGAAACATCAACAAGAAAAATTTGAAACCAAATCGAGGCTGTTTTGTGCCATCAAAGCGAGGCAAACGACAAGTCGAAGTCGGAAGAGAGTAGAATGCAAACTAACAGCGAACACGTCATTTGTTTTTTCACTGTAGAATTGTTCTCTGAAGATCGGGATACGTTTAGTGTGTAAGGGAATAAATCAAGCATTGAGCTGTGTGATATTTACCGTACATCCGTTGGAAAAAGGAGGGTAACATCGGAAAGTTGAATGATTAGATGAATGAGGTCTTTATTACGCCATAGCTATTCTTTTCTACTTTCTCAGTTTGTGTAGCACAGTTTTAGAAAACCAATCTAATGAAGGATGAAATGAGTTATAGATCGGATGGAAAGAATAAATTGTCGAGCAAAATTTTGTGTCTAAATAAAGATTTGTGTAAGGATTTAATAAGGGCAAAAGAGAGAAATCTTGCTTCCCGTTACGAAAAGCTGAATGTGCGAGTTTACGACAAAGAGTCGTCATTGTTTCTGGTGCGGGCATTTTCAAAACGTTTTATTCGTTTTTGAGGTTTATTAAAAGATCAGTATGCATGCGTAATTCCTTCCAACCAAAGTGACGTCTTCGTCAATAAGAGTAATTTATTTCATGTTAACGGATAGCACTTCTCATTTTCTAGATAATACAAAGTACGGAGAAAGTATTGAAATTAGATGTTCTACGCTTGAATGAAACGATTCCTAAGGGAAAATGTTAGCAGTATTTCTCTAGGAAGCGGTAGAAGTGACTTTTGTATTACGCATTCGAACAGATCGTCTGAATACTATAACCCATTACAGACTGAATCGAATTTGAGCCTAAATAAAGAAAAATCTACTCATCCAAACGCATAAAGAACTAACAGATTAACTTGGAGTTTAATAAATGCCAGGCATTATTATTAGTCGATTGTATTGATTTTAGGGAACCGCATTAAGTCGGGTAAATGATTAAAAAGTTTGGCAATACGAAAAATTGACAAAAACCTGCGTGAAACTCTAGAAGCAAATAATACACATGATAATGTTAAATCAAAAAACAATTTATCATATATTATTATAATTATTATTTCATATCATGTAACATATGCGGGCTACGGAGGAAAAAGGGATAACGGTTCGAATTGAAGAATCGGAGAGACGAGTTCGAATTCCAGTCGAATTCATTGTTGGATATTTTGCGTCCATTATATACTGTGCTGACACCCATAAGCCAACCCATTTTATAGTTCACCAATAGAAGGCTTAACCAATCAGTCAGTCAGTTAAGTGCCATACGTGAAACACGCTTGGGCGATCATATCTCGAAAGAGACATGACTGACTGGGCAGATGATTATCCCGCAGTAGGTTGCCATTGCTTTCTGTGGTTATCAGCCAAGGCTATAAAACCCAACCTGTCCTGTTATTTAACCCATAACTGGTAGGAAGAGACGGATTAATACCTTTTCCAAGGGTATTTGCGCGTAAGTGAATGCAATGAATTCAACTGGAATTCGAACTCGGCTCCCCGATTTCTCGTTCCGAGCCGATATCCACTGGACCACTCAAAATATTCAATGCGACGTGTATAAAAGGCGGCCATATTTTTCCGATTATTCGAGTTCAAAACCGATTCTTGAGAGTGTCTGATTCGAGAGTGATAATATTTGACGTTATTTCATTGAACGGATTAGGTGCGGCGAGGATACTCTATATCCATATACTATGAGGGACATGGTCAACAGATTGCAACAGGATACTTTATGTCCAGTAACGTTGTCAACATTACCTTCAAACCCTTTACTTTGTGACCATCATCGGCTGTTGTTGCTGTATAATATACACTCGGGAGATTGATTCTCTCTTATAATCAATACATAAACTGATCCCTGCGCTTAATCAATAAATTATGGCGAATTTTACCAACATTCATTTCTTTTACTGACGTGCCAATACCTGAAGAAAAAGTATGAATCCATCTTTTTTCCTCAGCTATGGCTAAAGAGAAGGGCAACGGGTTTTATATCCTTGATTGCTAACCAGTCTACCGCAGTAAGAATTGCAAACCTTCTGCGGGAAATCATTTTTGGAGCCAAAAAGTTCCATGAAACTTCTTTTAATGTAGAAGTCAGATACTCCGCTCAGAGTGAATGCCGCCACCGGTAAGTAACATATGTGGTCACATAAAAATTTCTCGGCTGACCAAGATATAAATGCAATTATCATGGTACGCTTACATGTTTTAGTCTATCAATCGTTGTGCCTACTTTAAGTTATATATTGGTCAGCCTTTAAACTTTTCATCTAACCCTCGAATTCCATGAATAACTTATATATTATTACAATAATAAAATATTATTATAATATGATTTAAATTACTATTTATGTACTAATATTTTATATTATAATCTATATTATATTTATATATTATATATATTTATATTATAAATATATTATATGTGTATTTCATTTATGCATATATATATATATATATATATATATATATATATATAACATAGTATACTGTCTTAATATGTATAGGAAAAACTACTAAAAATTGTAAGTTTAAAAATGTATTTTTTGACAGTATCTATTTATTTCTATTATTATATTTGATATTTCAGACCGTACTCGGCCTTTCATCAGAAACAAATGATTTTTAAATTTAAATTAGAAACGTATTTCGCGAGAGCGTTCGTGGAGAGATTGTTTACATCACGTGACGCAGAAAGCGTCAGATTTTATTTAATATTTGTAAACGCAAACCCATTCCGAACAATACCTACAAATGTTGTTTTAAAGAAAAATTTTTTGAAAGTCCGAGGACGGTCTGAAATATCAAATATAATAACAGAAATAAATAAATTCTGTCAAAAAAAAAAATACATTTTTAAACTTACAACTTTTTAGTAGTTTTTCCTATACATATTATTAAGACAGTATACGTGGATCATCACGATGTTATATATATATATATATATATATATATATATATATATATGTGTGTGTGTGTGTGTGTGTGTGTGTGTGTGCCATTTTCGTAATAACAATTTATCGTAAATAATTAGGCCAGTAGATATAAATATATAATACTAAAAAGCAGAATAACTACTTAAATATGAGTATCAATAAAAAATAATGTTCAAGCAATTCGTTTCAGTATATATATATATATATATATATATTGTCATTGTCATCCGCAGACAGATCTATTTCGCTGTATCACTGCTCATCAGTACGGTTAGACTCTGATTGCTTTTTAACCCAGGATTGAAACCCGACCAAAATGGCGTCAGTCGGCAATTCTACCTCTAAGCTATGGGCGCTCGGTAGAAGGAGGCAGACTTTTTGGCGTGTATATTATCATTATACACGCCCAATAGCTGAGAGTGTTCGAATTCATTACCGTATGAACGATATCATACTTATAATTTATAATATATATATTTTTTATAAACATTTTCATGGCAATTGTTCCAAGGAGATTCCGCCTTTGGTATATTGACTTTATAAATTTAAACACAGTATAAACAACGACGAGTTTTTAAATGAAAACGAAACAAAAAAACTTATACTTAACATCAGGAAGAAGTGGCTGAATTTTCTGGAGTTCACAATGAGGAAAGAGGGATTGGAAAATCTGATGCTCACACGTTAGATTGAAGGCAAGAGGAACAGAGAAAACCGGCGCATAGCATATTTAATGAGATTAAGTAAATGGTGCAGCGGTGTTAAAGAGAAATAACGAAAGAACAAAATTTATTTTTACAAAGCACAAGAAAACAATGGAAAGTCATGAAACCCCACGGCCTGAAGAAACACGACTCATAAACGAAGGAAAAGACTAGATTGGCAATTTTGTCACATCATTTTGCCTTTAGAATTGCTTGATATAAAGTTATTCTCAAAGCTTCTTCTATCGCACTTCTTGATCAGTTTCGGTTTCTTTGTTTTATCTTCCGGATTCCGATGAACAGAGCGCGCAGCAGAATTGGCACAGAGACAGGAAAAGACACCGGAACAAGGAACGCGATAATCTTATTCAGAATTTTACCAGAGAGAGCAGTACAAATGCAGAAGTAGTTACGCCTGCGTTTTAGAGATTACGCAAAGGCGTTCGAGAAAATACGCCACAAAGACTTGTTACAGTTGTCCTACAACCTCGACATATCCAGGAAAACATTAGGGCAATCAAGAATCTATAACAAGTAAACAGTCTTCATATGGACATAAAATGTATTCAGCCCATATACAAAAATAAAAAAGGATGTAAGACAAGGATATATCTTCTGACATGATATATTCAAGCTGTACAGTGAATCAATTCTGAGAAAGTTCGAATTCCTCCTAGGATTCATCAATGGTAGCCACAATTTGAACAATAAAAGATACGCAGACAATACAGAGCTAATAACAGTCACGGAAAAAAAAATACGAGACCTCCTACAGAAGGTAGCAAGGAAAAGTGAAGAGAAAATGCTAAAAATAAACTTCAAGAAAACCGAATGCATGGCCATTAGCAAAAAGGGGTCCGCAAAAGGCCAACTATACGTCGGGAAACTAAAATCAAAGAGGTAAGGAAGTTTACATACTTGGGAAGCATTCTAACACAACCTGATTGAGAAGATTTGGCTAGTATTGAAACTTTTAAAAATCTTCAAATCAAAATCAGTACTATCATTTGATAAGACATGAGTAGTGTTGAAACAATATATATATATATATATATATATATATATATATATATATATATATATATATTGTGTGTATTTTGGCAGCATTTTTTCAT
Organism: Ascarosepion bandense; assembly: GCA_037127315.1. Classification (NCBI taxonomy): domain Eukaryota; kingdom Metazoa; phylum Mollusca; class Cephalopoda; order Sepiida; family Sepiidae; genus Ascarosepion; species Ascarosepion bandense. The sequence goes on from JBBBDQ010002572.1 coordinate 359,322, forward strand.
TAATGCAGGTTTCATTGAATAATATAGAAAAGTTTTGTCTATTAATTTTGTGTAGGATCCGTTCATACCGTCTGATATACTTGATGGTGATGTCGTTGAAAGACAACAAAAAATCACAGTATTTGTTGAATTTTTTATCGGGTCTAAGCTTTCGGCTCACATAAGCCATTATCAAAGAGTAAATATTAACACACAGTAAACATAGAACATTTAAGCTATTAACAATAAAGATAATTGAATTGAAAATATAAGTCCATCCCAACCGTGGCGGATGGCCGAAGACAGTGACAAAATAGTGGTGTTGTGGTCCCTGGTCTATATTGTATAAACTTGTCTATATTATTCAATGAAACCTGCATTAATATATATATATATATATATATATATATGAAACTATGTAACAATGTCTCCCTGATTGAGGGGGTTTGATTAGTTTTGAACCTTTTAAATTCCTTCATCTTGAAATCAGCACCATCACTTGATATGACAGAAGCTACTTTTGTAGTGATATTATAACAAATTTATGTTATAACTTTTCTAAATAAATATAGATAGATAGACAGAAAGAAAGAAACAGAGGATGCAAGCATAAAAATAGATAGATATTAACATAAAAAAGATATACCTGGCTAGCTAGCTAGATATCAAAGAAAGAAATAGATGAACTGACTGAGTTGCATCTATACTTATTTATAAATGGAACTTGGTCTGTGTGTGTGTGTGTGTGTGTCCGTTACCTATAGACTCCGAAACGGCTGAACCGATTTTCTTGAAAATTTACACATTTGTACTATAAGCGTATGCGAGTATTCTTAGCTAGGTTTTGTATCGAGGTACCCCCGATAAATATCTAAAATCGATAATCGAAAACATCGGGTTATAGAAGGAGTGATCCGATTTTAATCAAATTTGATACACTCATAGAAAAAGACTTAAGAAACGATATTCAGCAGTTTCAAGGTTGCAATTCTTACAATAGTGCAGGAAATCGATAATATGTTTGTGTGTGTGTCTGTTTATCTGTCTGTATGTCCTTTATACAAATCCATAATTTTTATCTGATTCTCACCAAACCTCACACAAATATTCCATCCATTCATTTTTCTTTTAGTCTACGATTTTGCTTTAACTGGAAGCAACTATTGCTTTTTAGTCTTTCGTGCCAACGTCCAAAGAGTCTAAGCTCGAGGACCATGGATTAGTTTTAAAGCTTTCATTACACCAGAGCATCGCCGGGCTATACTGCTAGTAGTTAATAAATATATTTAAATATGAATAGAACATCATACTAAACAGAAACAATTATGTAACATGTTATATTAATATATTAGATGTTTATGTAATATAGAAATGATGAGGTTAAAAAATAAAAAAACATGTACTCTTTTATAATTTTAAATATATTGAAAGACAAGAAAATTTTTCTAGGAATAAGGAAGAGATTACTGGATTGTTATATGATGCCTGTTCTTCAATATGGCCGTGAAAGTATTTATAGAAAAGGCACAGGGAAGCCACGTCACGCCGGTGAGAGAGTGACTGCAGCCGAGCTGCGAAGTCGGTATCGATCACATTACAGATTCTCCGTTGAATTTTGTCAAGAAACCCGAAGTGAATAGCAGGGGCACCCGACCAGATGCGGCAGCAGTATTCAGTACACGGGTGGATGGTAGATTTATGTATGTACAGGATGGACTCAGACGACAAAAACGTCCTGGCCCTGCACAGTGAACCAATAAAGGCTAAACTATCTCGTGAGTAGCACAAACTTGTTATGACTGCATTCTATGAACCGTTGCACCAACCTCAGAAAAACATCGATTGCCAAACATATTACATTTGGTTGGAAAGTTTGAGAAGCAATTAGAATGTATATTGGCGAAAATTGACGAGGTAATTTTAGAACGTTCATCATGAGAAATAACCAATTGAAATTAAGCAAATAAAAAAAATCTGCAACCCGAATGAGTGAATCAACAAAACATGAAAGGTGTCTAGAATTTGACATAAAAAGTACTAGTATCATACAAACCACCGATCATCATGAAGAAACTGAAATAAACACTTCTTCTTCTATGTGCATTGTCCCTTCAGGACGTAGGCGATCATGGCTTTCTACTTTTCCCTATCCCTGGTGACTCTGAGGACGCCTTCTGTTACACCATGCAATCCTCGTTCTGTCATCCACTTGATTAGGTCCTTCAAATATGTTATCCATTGCTTTCCCCTGTTTCTTTTTCCCTCTATCTGGCCTGTTAGTATCAGATTCTCCAAGGCCTCCTTCCTCATTGCGTATCCCACGAACTTCAGCTGTCTCTTCCTGAAGCTCAGTATTAATTTCCCTTTTGTTTCCATCATTTCCAAGGCCTCATCATTGCTCACATGTTCGATCCATGATATTCGCAGCATCCTTCTGTAGAACCACATTTCTGCTGCTTCAAGTTTTTCCTTCAACTTTGATGGTATTGTCCAGCATTCACTGACATATTGAAGGACGAACAGCACGTAGTAATCCAGTACTCTCTTCCTAGTTTCTAGCGAAATTGTCCTGTTGCTTAATAACTTACTCTACTTATGGAATGCTTCCTTTGCCATGCCAATTCGCCTTCGGATCTCTGTGTCACACTTTCCGTCTTCTGTGAGATACACACTAGTCACTGCGAAACTACTGGTAAAATTTTAGAATAATTGTAAAAGCGTAATCTTAGTCACTCAAAAGCCTGCAATAAAACGAGTTCAGAACACATTGAACCAAATTATTTTACGGAAAGAAAGAATCGTATACAAGAAGACAAGGAAGAAATTAAAAAGCACATCAGTCAGACAAAAAATATTGAAATGGAGGAACGAGAACAACTCCTAAAATTACAACTAACAGAAAAAATATTTACATTTTTTGTTGACTAAATGAATTTAACATAAAAATAAAAATTGTTGATTTTGTTTTACTGAAATTAGAAATATAAAAACTATTACGCTCTCAGTTCAGAAATTTTCGAAGAATATTTAAAAATGTAGATATTTAATTTTAGCGGAAACAGTTACATTAATGCCACACGAATTACAAACACTTTTTTTACGTTTTTTTACATATTTTATTTTTGTTGGAAAAAACATTTTTTTGTTTAAAAATATGTCTTTTGTTTAAAAATTACGGAGAAAATATTCACATTTTTTGTTGACCAAATGAATTTTTAAAACGTCGGAATAAAAATTAAATATAAAGGCTCATTTTTTTTTAATAAAAAAATATTTTAGTCGTGATTGACACGTGTGATTTGATTTCTGTGACGTAATTCAGCCAACATCTTTGATCTGAGATGTTTTACGGAGCAAATGTAAACAATCAGTTTCATTGGCCAAAAAGTGCGATAGGGAAAATTACTGAACTTAAACTCAAAACGTATGTGTTGACCTCGTTTCCCGGTATATATATGTCCCTAGAAAGTCTGAATGGTGTAGCTTAAAAAATGTAGGCGTGCATAGCTTACAGTCATACACAGACTCACAGATTGCCTTATATATATATATAGATTATATAACGTCAATTGAAAAAAGGTAAAGGCATCTGTTTGAAGGATATCGTTGTCAGTATTAAACTTTTAGGAGGTCCTTTAATTAGACCTTTGGTATTTCGATCTATCGTTGTGTATACTTTTAAACGCCATATCCTTTCAGCATGTTTGTTGCCATGTCACTCAACGCATTCATTTGCGAGAACTTCTTCGGAAGTATAGTGCAGTGATTTCATATTGAAAACTTCGCAGTATCGAATTCAGTCTAACACTAAGAATTTTTAAAAATATATCCTACACGGAATATGGTCGTGGGACCAATCAATGTTTTATCTGCATATTTTTCAGTATTAAAGGCTAGGTGAAATGTCAGCTTTTCACGTGTTCGGTTGTAGGGCAGGAATGTTATCATTTATAAAACCTTCCTATACCAATTATGCGTATCGATAAAATATATTTTGGGTATTTTGTGCGCACAGAGACCCACATAATTTATGAGAAGTGTCACTAAAACGATCAGGCAATGTTTGCATTTCTTTTGTCAGTGTGAAAGTCGCAACTGCCAAATTTACAAGATAAATAGTTTTTGCTATTTTCATAGATTTATTACGCTTTTAAGAAGCAACAAATTCTTTTGTATTTCCTTGAGAATGTTAATGTATATGTACTTTCGTTAGGTTCTGGTTACATACTTACATTCCTGAGTATGACGATAAACTACATCCAGCAGCAAGGCCTCTGATCAGGAGATTGGAGGTTTTGAGGAGTATGAAACATCCTCTTAATTTTTGTTGTTTCTAGTTTTATTCTGATCCGGGGTGTGACTACTTGTAATGGTCCCAGCTATGGAAGATGTTTGAACACCCAAACAAACATAATATATTCTGAAGTATAAAAATATATCTTTGCATAAAAATCTGAACATTACCTAGTTGTCGGCATGTAAATAAACTGCATCCAGCAGCAAGATCTCTGTCTGGGAGATATGTTAAAAGCATGGAATCACTGCTTTATTGCTGTTGTTCCAAGGTCCACCGTGATCGGGGGTGGTAACACCGTCGTCGTCTTGCGGTCATTGGCCGAGATAGAACTCACTACACCCCTCCAGTATTCCTTGTGCATTTGGAGCCCTACCGAAATTCATAATCTTGTCAAATAGCTGAATACTTGATGCTTCGCCAGGGCTACCAAGGGTGTTTTTATTGTGACACCAACACTAGATGGGTTGCTTACAGGCCCCATCTTGTTATTTAACCCATAACTGAAGGGAGGTGACGGATTAATACCTTTCCCAAGGGTACCAGTGCTTAAGTAAGTGAAGGGTACTCAACTGGAATTTGAACTTGGCTCACGATTTCTCTTTCTAAGCCGATATCCCACGCACATCTGTCAATGAACGCTTACAGCGCCTTGTATTCCCAAGCGGTCACCCATCTAAGTACTGACCAAGCTCACGTTGCTTAACTTCGGTGAACGAACGAGAACCGGTGTATTCAACGTGATATGCCGTAATGAGCAAATAGTTTATTCCCAAACTGGAGTCAAAACACTATGAAAGTACAAAAACAGACTTTTATAGTAAAATAACCAGGAACACATTTTTGAAGGAAAGAATATTACCAGGAATACATTTTTGAAGAGAATAAAATATTACCAGCAATACATTTTTAGAAAAAAATATACATACCAAGAATACGTCTGACTCTCAACAAAAATAACTTAACAAAAATACATCAAAGAAAGTTGATCTCCAAACGTATTTCATACAAAGAATATTTATTCTATTCATACAAATCTATAGACAAAAAGCTTGTCGGCATTAACGCATTGAGGTTGATAAAAAAAACTAACGATATCTATTTCTAATAAAATTACCAGCAATACCTCTTTATAGAATACATAGCATAAAATTATCTTTAAAGTATTTAGATCCCGGTATTAAATAATTCGTGCAGGTTGATATGACGCTAAAACATCAACCATCCAAAAACATAAATATTTAGAATTCTCAATTTGTACATAATTTTGCGAATTAACGATAGTTTTAAATTGTAATAATTTTGGAAGAGAATCAAGATTTACCTATGCAAATGCAGGTATTTAACCCATCGTTGGAGGAAGTGAGATGGATTTCTGTTTTTCCCAGAGGTTTTTCTTTGACTATGAAGAACCTGATAGAAGTTAAAACTTTCCTCTCCGATTTCCAATTCTGAGGCATTATCCATTATATCCCATACACATGCAACACCTGGTCTTCTCAACCAGTTACCCATATAGGTTCTGGCTAGGTTCGACGTAGCTTAACTTCGGTGATCTTAAGAGAACCATTGTCTCAACGTGATATGACTATAAGCCAGTCATAGTACAGTTCAAGTTGTTGCAATATGTGTCCCACACGACTTGTCTCCAGAGTATCACCGCCAACATATCGAATACTTAGACGCCAACTTCAGTTGCCATTTCTGGACAGGTTTGTTACTGGCGATTAGTGAAAATGAAAGTGAAAGTAGAATTTTAGCCAATTAAGATCATGTTGAGTGTATAGTGAGATATTCAAAGAATCATCCATTATGAGCTGTTATACAATAATCAACAAATCAACGTTGATCTCTACTATCAACAACACCATTGTTTCAAAATTGATTTAAACAGGAAGCGTTCATCTATATCCAAAAGCAACAGAGTAGCCATTCATCACAATAAGAACTGTCATCGCAATTATCCAATATATTTAAGATGACTTAAATAATCACAGTTGGGAAAGGTTACATTTTTTCCATATTCTCTCAAACTTGCTCCTTTTTAAGTGGTCTGAAAAACCATCTGGATGGTCTAAAGTTGACGTCAAGAGAAGTGGTTGGTCTCATACCATTACATAAAAACCTAAATTATTTTGCAAACATGGAATTGAAAAACATTGTTATTAAATGCAATGAAGACTGATTTTTTTCTGCAGGCAAAAAAAGAAGCCAGTACTAATGAGGGAAGACATCATAATGGTGACTTCATGAAACTTCGAAGACGGCATGAACCTGCTCAGTTATAGTGAAATATTATTTGCACTAAAATATCAACGCTCTATCTCTACCCTGATATCGAGCACATTGCTATAAAAAACCTTCTGGACAAAGTACTTTTATCCTTTATCAGGAAAACTGCTGCGAAAGGAACAACCTTGGTACCAAAATCCTACCACAATTTAACACTATATATATATATATATATATATATATATATATTGTCATCCGCAGACAGATCTCATCAGTATGGTTAGACTCCGATTGCTTTTTAATCCAGGATTGAAACCCGACCGAATTGGCGTCAGTCGGCGATTTTACCTCTGGGCTATGGGTATATAGACTATAGCACCTCCATCCCATTAGTATGGAACAGGCTTGTCTCCCAGAGAGTAAAACACTACGCCTCCTTGGCCTCACACTCTCAGTGGACCTCAAGTGGAATGACTATATCGAATCCATTGCTAAATCCGCTGCTATGAAAGTCAATTCTCTGTGCAGGACCCGGAAGTTTTTCCAGTCTGACTCCATCCTGTACATATATAAATCTATCTTCCGCCCGTGTATTGAATACTGCTGCCACATCTGGTCGGGTGCCCCTGCTATTCTTCTCGGGGTTCTTGACAAAATACAACGGAGAGTCTGTAATGGGACATGGCTTCTCTGTGCCTCTTCTATAAATACTTTCACGGCTTCTGCTCCGATGAACTTAGATCACTGGTGCCCCTAGGTACAAATTAGCACGAGATCCTAGATTAGAATCTAGGTCCCACCTTTTTACAGTGAAACCGATAAATATAACCGCAATTTCTACTCCAACAGCTTCTTTTCTCGAATTTTCCGCCTGGAGAATTCCCTTCAACATGCTTGCTTCCCCGACAGCTACAATCTCCAGGAGTTTAAATGTAAGGTCAATAGACACCTTCAAACCTTCTAACACACTAACTCGCATCCATTCTGTCAAACATTCTTCCCATCTACCCAACCCTCATCCTCGGTATCCTTACCCGTTTATCACCCTCCTTCTGACATTTCCTATATCTAACCACTCTTTCTCATCACCTTTCCCTATGTAACCTCGGGGTTCTTGACAAAATACAACGGAGAGTCTGTAATGTGATTGATACGGACTTGGCAGACCGGCTGCAGTCACCCTCTCACTATATATATATATATATATATATATATATATATATATATTGAGAGAGTGACTGCATATATATATATATATATATATATATATATATATATATAGGAACGAATATTAATAAAAAAAGTTTTGGATTTAAAAACGTACTTTTTTAAACAGTATTTGTTTATTTTTATTGTATTTTTATATTTCAGACCGTCCTCGGTCCTTCATCAGAAACAAGTGGTTTTTAAATATATATTTTTATATATATATATATATATATATATGTATGTATCGGAGCTGATGCGCGCGTGATCGAGTGGTTACAACGTTCGCTTTATGAAACTTGAGTTCGAATCCCATCGCTGTCGATTTGTCAAGAAGTTGATTTCCTGATATCATCTTTCTGGACCACCCTATTGTGCGTGACCTTTGGAAAGTTCCTGAAAACCACGTGTCGACCTAAACTTTCCAAGTGAAATTGAGTAGATGGAACTTTTTGGGGGCCGTCGATAGATATGATAGTGTAATGTTTCAAATCGTCTTGACAGAAGTTGTGCGCATGCAGGCCATTTTCAAACCTTTCCTCATGCCAGATAACGCTCTATCTACTAGAAACAGTAACTAAGGTCTGCTAAGCATAGTTGCAACTTAAACCACAGGTAGACTCTGTGGGAGTTGAACAAAGGCAAATGTGCCTGTCTGCAACAGGGATTGGTTGGCCGCGTTCGTAGTTGGGCAATCCCAAATACGAATGGCTATCCATTTATTTATGTTTTATTTGCTTCACTTCAGCTATTCGATCTCTAGCAACGTCAACACTGACATTTCACGAGAGGAAAATAGTTGTTTACTAAACCTTTACGCAGAAGACGCTTTCAATTTACCCATTAGTAAGAGTTTTTAGAGGCATGGTCAGTCTTAAAATAGGCCAATCCTAACATACATGCGATGTATATGAAGTCAGTCTCATAGATAAGAAATAGTTAACTATTTACCATAGACTAATGCAATAGAAAAATGTTGCTTCCCTCAGTGAGAATGGAGATCATTACTGTTGTAGAGTGGCTGACAAGCATGCAGCATTTTCAATGATGGAATAACCTATGGTCTGAAATGATCTATTTAAGTAAAGAATAGTAGCATTCAAAGCGTAATATTCGGATGTCATTCGCGTAATATTCGGACTGATTACATCGGCGACTATTGCGATCTAAACCACTATTCTCTGTGTTGTAAGTTCTGTCTTGTCTGTCGGTCCTGGGTATGACGGTAAACTGCATCCAGCAGCAAGGCCTCTGATTGGGAGGTTGTGAGGAACATGGAACCACCTCTTAATTGCTCTTGTTCCCAGGTCCACCCTGACTCGGAGTGGTAGCACCTGTTAGGGTCCCAGCTATGGGTAAATAGCTAACCCCCAAACTGGGGTCAAAACACTATGAAAGTATAAAAATACACTTTTATAGAAATATAATATACATAAAAATAGACACTTTTTAGAAAAATATACACTTTTGAATGAAAAATATTACCAACAATACTTTTTTTTTGTTTTTTTAAGAAAAAAAAGTTATTACCATTACACATTTTTGAAGGAAAAAATTACCAGCAATACATTTTTGAATACAAAACTAGAAGACATCTTCAGTTTCCTAAAATAAAATAAAAATCATTTTTTTTCTTCAAAATCTGACTAAATCAACTGTCTTACTATAACCGAACATTAAAAAGAAAATATCTTTAAACTCTACCTTTTCGGCATTAAATAACCCACATAGGTTGATATGCCGTAAAACAAAACTCAAATCCAAATCCTGTCTTGTGTGTCATTGCAACTATTGTATTGTTCTGTATATCTGGTCGGGTGCCCCTGCTATTCTCCTTGGGCTTCTAGACAAGGTACAGCGGAGGGTCTGTAATGTGATCGATACCGACTTAGCAGACCGCCTGCAGTCTCTCTCTACCCGGCGCGACGTGGCTTCCTTGTGTCTCTTCTATATATACTTTCACGGCTTCTGTTCCGATGAACTTAGATCACTGGTGCCCCCTAGGTTCGAATTTGCACGAGATACTAGATTAGCAACTAGATCCCACCCTTTTACAGTGAAACCGATAAAATGTAACTGCAACTTCTACTCCAACAGTTTCTTTTCTCGCACTTCACGACTGTGGAATTCTCTCCCACATGACTGCTTCTCCGACGGCTACAATCTCCAGGAGTTTAAATGTAAGGTCAATAGACACCTCCTAACACATTAACTTCCATTCTTTCAAACACTCTTCCCACCCACCCAACTATCTATCACCCACTTCTGACGTTTCCTATATCTAACCACTCTTCCTATTTACCTCCTCCTATGTAGCCCCATGCGCAATAGTGGCAGTGGAATGCCTTGCTGGGGGTGAAATGATTAAAAAAAATATATGTAGCACCAGATATTGTGCTAAATCCCGCCGAACACTTTCTCTGTGTATCGTATCCACCTCAGTGATACAACAATTATACTGGTAATAGTCAATAGTTTGGTAAATATATATATATTGTAAATGAATTAAACCTTTATATTTTTAAAACTGGAGAAATTAAGAATTTGTAGGTTTTCGGTGAGGATTGAAATCGTGTGAGTTGGAACGGCCAGCGAAACTATATTAAAACACATTATTCTGAGGGGAAAAAGCCATTTTTTCTTAAGCGAGTGTATTTGTGTCAAATTTTATTGTCTAGGTACTGTTCGATTTATATTCAACATAACATCTAATAAACAAAGAGAAACTTATGGAGAAAGGCAATAAATGTCAGCTTTACCTTTGTTTCTACGAAGTTCTATAGCGAATTAATATCGAAGGAAAGAAAAGAGAATGTATGCTTCCATTATCTTTTAAGAAAGAAAAGACCACTGTGTATTTTATTCGATGTTATTTTAAGATGACTTAACTTCTGAATGCAAGCGAACTTTTGTACAAATAGGGTAGTCGATCCTGTTGATATGTAACAAAGATAAGAACGAATAAATCTATGAGCATGTGATTTTACTCTATATATACACAAGAAATAAAATTGTGACATCTTAAATGACGATACTGATTTGCACATAACTACATTTATATGGAGTAGTACAAAGATTCTCAGTACTGTGCGATCTTATTAGCGTTCCACGAAAGTACCACGAAAGTACCACGAAAGTGCCACGAAAGTGTAGCTGGATTAGAAATCCCTTCATAAATGTTCCGTTTATTAAACTTCCCTTATAAGAAGAACTGACTACCATTTTTAGTGATTAATTGCTCAAAATTAGTTAAAAAGGCTTTATTGGACAGCAATATTATACTTTTTAATGAGGTGAATTAGACTTATGAAATTGTATCGGCTGACTCTATCCGTACTGTAAAACACACACTATGAAAGCTCTCTCGGAACTCTGGGTAGTGACCCAAAGACTCTCCATTGAAGCGAGATGTGACACATGGTCAGGTTTAACGTGGGGAACACGAAAATTATACTCGATTCAAAGTTCAAAATTTAACAAACACTAGCAACTGCGGGATTAGGCACATTGCATTGTCCATTTTTTCAGCCTAGTTTCCATTTGTAGAAAGGACCTCAGTTGAGTCGTACTCTGTCAGAAGACAGTGAGCTTTGAAAATGACTAAAAGTCTAGCCAAAAGCACTCAGATAAACAAAACATTTGCAATTTGTTTTTATTAATTTACTAGCAGTATAGCCCGGCGTTGGTAGGGTGTAATGAATGTTTTAAAACTAATCCATGGTCCTGGAGCTCAGACTCTTTGGACGTTGGCACGAAAGACTAAAAAGCAGTAGTTGTTTTTAGTTAAAGCGAAACCGTTGACTAAAAGAAAAATGAATGGATGTAAGTCAAATTTTGATTTTCTGGTATTGATATCAAATAAGTTTTTTCGTCGTAAACTGAATTTTGAAGGCTACATAAGTCCTCTGAGTAAATGGTATCATGGCTGAGACGAAGAACTACAATTATACCTACTTAGAGTCAAACCCGAAGCAAAAACTAAAATAAAAGGGCTGAAAAACTGATTTTGATCAAACCCGGTAGGATATCGGGGTATCGATTTCCAATATCGGAGTCAAATAAGTCATCCAAGTTTAGAACTGCAACCTTGAAACTTATGAATATCGTTTCTTATGTCTTTGTCTATGAGTGTATCAAATTTGATTAAAATCGGACCACTCCTTCTAGAACCCGATTTTTTCGATTATTGATTTTCGATATTTATCAGGAGTACCTCGACACAAAACCAAACTAAGAACATCCGCAGACGCTTATAGTTAAACTGTGTAAGTTTTCAAGAAAATCGGTTCAGCCGTTTCGGATTCTATAGGTAATGGACACACACAGACACTCACACACACACACACACACACACACACACACACACACACACGCACACAGACAAAGTTCCATTTATAAATAAGATTAGATATTCTCAAAAACAATATCATAAGATCACATGAAAAAGTACATAAAAAATTAACCATCACACCTTGTATGTCATTTTTAATGAAGCCTGCATAAAAGAAATTTATATATACAAGTGTCCACCCGTGGAGAAATGCATATCACATATAAGTCAGTTAAGTGCCATACATGAAACACGCTTGGGCGATCATGTCTCGAAAGAGACATGACTGACTGGGCAGAAGATTTTCCCGTAGTATGTTGCCATTGCTTTCTGCGGTAGACTGGTTGCCAGCCAAGGCTATAGAACCCAATCTGTCCTGTTATTTAACCCATAACTGGAAGGAAGAACCGGATTACTACCTTTCCCAAGGGTATTTGCGCGTAAGTGAATGCAATGAATTCAACTGGAATTCGAAATCGGCACCCCGATTTCTCGTTCCGAGCCGATATCCACTGCACCACAACGCACATCCTCATATCACATAGATCTACTACATAAAAAAGTATAAGGAGGGACAACAGAAGAGGTCATACATATAGTTCAGAGTTACTTCTGTTCTGAAAAAGTCATTGTTCTGATTTTAGAATTGGAGAGGCCGGATTCGTCTATATCCCAGCGGGGTACGCCTGCAAGCTGAAGGAAAAAGGAGATTTAGCCTGGTCTGCCTAGGCCAAGTGTCTAGGCAGAAAAAAAAACAACCTTCTCGTTTGATTACTGTTCGCACTGTTTAATGATACTGCTTGGGTCATTATCTTAAGTGACGTCACGAAGCGGCTGTCATTTGATCACGTGACTTACCTCAAGCAACAGGGTATGTGTGCCTTTTTTATCCTTACACTTTTCTTTAATGATAACAGAAAAATATCTCGTTATACTTAGCAAGAAAGCATGCCAGCATAACTGATGCAGAATAGAACGAGCGATTGTAGAAATTTATAAAAAAGCACTCTCCCATAACTAGCTCAGGTAACGAGAAAATAGCAGTTATAAAAGAAGTATTCGCATTGTGATTCTTTTCATGAAATCCTATCAATACAATACGTTTATATTCACGTTTTAATACCAGAATAGGTTTTATTTTTCTCTTACATAAAACAAAGAGGCAATAAAAAATATTGAGTAGCGAGGAATCATTGAGTCTTAAATATCTTCGACCGTAAATCTTTAGATAAAAAAAACAAACATGAAGATGAAAATAACAAAAAAAAAAAAGACTGTTATTCCAGAAAAAAAAAAGTTGTTTTTTTTATTATTTTTATTGGGTTGATCCTTTAGCCTTTGTATCAATACAAAGATTCGCTCAAAGATTTTTATATTCCTAACATCATTGTCTGCGGAACAAACTGGACGTGTTTGGTGACTCGACTCTAAGTACGATAGCAAAGGTGATACCCACACCGATGTCGATTTTAACAGATTTACGACAAACATTATTCAAATGAAAATTTCAACAGAGCCAGTTTCGTTTTTCAGACAATATTTCTAACTCTTTGCCTGCAGCATCAGTGTCTTTCCACTGTTTACTCGTCGTAATTTTTTTAAGTAATGTTTCGATTGTTTGCTTCTCTATTGCATTAAAAATATTCAGAAAGGAAAAAACAACAACCTAGAAAGCTATCAATATTTACAAAGCTAGACATTCTTTTGCTATCTGCGCCTATCAATAAACAATCAATCCAATAAATAAATAAAAGAAACCAAAGAAAGGAAGGAGAACAAGCTATGAAAATCATTATGTTGTATCTAAAACAAAATGAACTTGAAGCATACGAACGTCAGAAAACAAAGACATATCGGAATACGTTACTTCGAAGGCTAAAGTAGCTAAACTTTTAAACATGTCTACCATTCTATCGGATGTGCGTTGTGGTACACTGGAGATCGGCTCGGAACGGGGAGCCCAGTTCGAATTCCAGTTGAATCCATTGTATTCACTTACGCGCAAATGAACTTAGATCACTGGTGCCCCCTAGGTTCGAATTTGCACAAGATACTAGATTAGCAACTAGATCCCACCCCTTTACAGTGAAACCGATAAAATGCAACTGCAACTTCTACTCCAACAGTTTCTTTTCTCGCACTTCACGACTGTGGAATTCTCTCCCACATGACTGCTTCCCCGACGGCTACAATCTCCAAGAGTTTAAATGTAAGGTCAATAGACACCTCCTAACACACTAACTTCCATTCTTTCAAACACTCTTCCCACCCACCCAACTATCTATCACCCACTTCTGACGTTTCCTATATCTAACCACTCTTCCTATTTACCTCCCCTATGTAGCCCCAAGCGCAATAGTGGCAGTGGAATGCCTTGCTTGGGGTGAAATGATTAAAAAAATATATATATATGTAGCACCAGATATTGTGTTAAATCCCGCCGAACACTTTCTCTGTTGTCCCTCCTTATACTTTTTTATGTAGTAGATATATGTGATATGAGGATGTGCGTTGTGGTGCAGTGGATATCGGCTCGGAACGAGAAACCGGGGAGCCCAGTTCGAATTCCAGTTGAATCCATTGTATTCACTTACGCGCAAATACCATTGGGAAAGGTATTAATCCGTATCTTCCTTCCAGTTATGGGTTAAATAGCAGAACAGACTGGGTTCTATAGCCTTAGTCGGCAACCAGTCTACCGCAGAAAGCAATGGCAACCTACTGCGGGATAATCTTCTGCCTAGTCAGTCATGTCTCTTTCGAGACATGATCGCCCAAGCGTGTATCACGCATGGCACTTAACTGACTGACCATTCTATCATGCTGCCATTCAATAATTTGGTTTGTAAATACGCTGATGTTTTCGTGAGCAGGTCAATAATCCATAGCTTGAAACATAGTCATGAAGTGATCATTGCCTGTTTCATTGTATAATGTTCGATCAATACATATTTATGCTGTAAAATAATACCTGTATACACCATTAAGCTAGATACTTATTTATATATCTCTGTAGAAAGTAATATCAACAAGTCTATAGAATGTCAGATATTTACTAGTTAAATATTGAATTCACATTAATATAGTTATTGATACAGCTTGTAGAATTAAGTGCTGTAGAAGTCAAATAAATTACCTTTCAACGTGGCTGTCTCCTTTTGTCTCCCTGTAGGAAGGTGAACATTGAAGAGTGTGAGACTCACCTTCCTGATGTGTCCAACTAGCGTCCAGTTGGCAGACAAAAATAAACAGCGTTGTAACTGAATACATGTCCCTATGTGGCCCAAAGACAAATGGTGGATAGTGTGCTGAATATTTATGGAGCTCAATCTACACACTGAAATTATCAGCCAATCACTGCTTACAGAATAGACTTGCCTGTAACAGAATGGAATCTCCCAGGTTATTATTTAAACCCCCTACCAATTTGCCCTGATGGTTTAATAATTAAAAAATACTTTGATCTATGGTTTAATTTGACTAATTGGTCAGTCAAACCCAACTTCTATTCTAGTTGAGTACTGGCTGGTTCTTCCACAAGATTTTTACAATGCATTTACAATGTTAAAGACTAAGCTGTTAAATACATAATTGCTGAGCAGTCTTAACCAATGGGCCCGACTGAATCTCTCACGGATGCGCCACGTGCATAGGGACCCCATGTTAAGCTGTGTATGCTAAGTTACTTTTGTTAAAGAAGTCTCTTTTTAGAAAATACTAAAAATAGAAATTACTATGACAAGCCATTCGTATTGCGATTCGTTAAAATATATGTCATAACAAAAGAGATCGATTTCATTTGAGTTGGTTGTCGAATAAAAAAAAGAAAGTGAAAGAAAGTCATCTTTTGACCTAGAAGACAACGGAAATGAGGAATACGTTCTTCAAAGAGGCCGCTCACCTATGTAAATGGAAGGACTGTTTTTTTTCTCAGTTCACTTGCAGACAATTTCACTCTCACAGAAAAGATCAAAGAACTGACACTAAGTCTCAACGATCGGTCTTCGCACAGTCCAAGCACAGATTAGTCAGTAAAACTTATTTCTATCTTTTAATATTTCTGACCACATTTACAGTTGAGATTCTGTTGGAGACAATATTATCTTTTATTTTTTTCCTCTGGTTTGATTTAATTCTTCAACATCACCTAAATATTGTCTTGAATGTTCTATTCTAATACATTTATATTTTTACTTTTGTTAATAAATTATTTTTCTTCTTATAAAATTCTTTATTCGCCTTTTCTTTTTGTCGCAACCGTAACAAAATGGGAGCTTGTTCTAAGTTTTGATGTTCACTTCAAAACAAAAACAGCAATTCAACTGTCTTAACCAAATCAAATAATTTTTTCAATCAATGTTCGGCTAACGGCCATATCACGTTGAATACACCGGTTCTCGCTCAATCACTGAATTTAAGAAGCGTTGAGCCTGTAAGCGTTTAGTGACGGATGTGCGTTGTGGTGCAGTGGATATCGTCTCGGAAAGAGAAATCGGTGAGCCGACTTCGCATTCCAGCTGAATACCCTTCATTCACTTGAGCACTGGTACCCTTGGGAAAGGTATTAATCCGTCCCATCCCTCCAGTTATGGGTTAAATAACAGGGTAGGACTTGGGGACCCTGCTCTTAAAAACAAATCCCAGTGAATCTTGATACTCGAAAATAAAATAAAAGTATTACAAGACACAAAACTTATACAAAAAACACCAATAAATTGTTGAAAGAAAAAGGTATTACCAGCAATAAATAAAATTTAGTTGGCAATAAATGACCCGCCGAGGTGTTGATATGCCATAAAACAAACAATCAATGTTCATTTCGCAAAAACGGCAACAAAGAAAGTATAGGGTTTTCCGGAACGTTCATGTTGATTTTTAGTAGTTCATGTTCCAACACGTTGGGCACCTCGGCGTGGTGTAATGGTTAACAAGCTCGTCTAGAATCATTATAAGTGAGTTCGATCCTCACTAGGTATCCCCTTCTTTTGGCCATGTGTCACGTCTAAGCTACGCTTAAAAAATAACCTTTCTCTAGGTATGGGGGCTGGCCGAAGGGCTAACAACCCTGCTTCGTAAAAAACAGTTTGTCACGGAAACAGCAAAAACGCTGTCCTACATACCATTACGTGGAAGGAAAAGTGAATTTATGTATTATTTTTTCAACACGTTGTAGGTACCTCCAAAAAATCGCTGGATAAACAGCATAGTATGAAGGAAAAAGACCTCAAACTAAATAAAAACAAAGTTTTCTCAGCAAAATGTTTATGTTATCATTAAGAGGATAGATCAAAGTATTTTTTTAATTATTTAAAAAATTTTTTTAATTGTTTCTAACAAGCTAAATTTATGTCTTGTTCAACATTTTTACGAATCAGCACACAGTGACGCGTTTTTATTCAGAATAAAAAATGTTCTTACAATTAACGGAAGCACATATTCATTTTTGAAGTAAAATGTTTAAATGTTTAGATCATGTTGCAAGCACACTTATATAATTTACCCTGCACTTTTTGTGTGTGGCTAAATACTAAATACTTAAGATATATATTGCAAGGGAGATAATCCTTTCAGCAAAATCGAAACGCAATGTTTGGAGTGAAACGGAGAATGCACAGAGAAGTGCAGTGTAAAAAAAGAAGAAGAAAACTTCTAAAATTAACAACATGGCTCAACACATTTGCAGCAACAGACACTCATCCCATTCTTTCATATATAAAATCCACATCAGTATTCACTTGTCCAGTTCATTCAGATATTAGCATTCACATCTCCATTAATTCCTGCTAACAATTATCAGGTTTCACCAGACGTACCACCATTGCCTGTTGCTGTTTCTGGCGACATTTTACAAAAGAAAATACCCAAATCCTCAGCTATGGAACAGAAATACTACCAACACAATATATCAATGGATTCCTAGTGGGCCTTCATCATGTCATAATCATGATAGCAGCATTTCAAACTCTTGCAGAATATATATCACAGTTGATGTAGAGAATATAATCGCAATGTATTTATCAAACAATGTGTTCAGGCTTGAACTGTGGAATGACGATTGTGTAAAAAAAAACAAAAAACACATGGCTATTCAATTCCGCCCAATATCGTTTGTACTACTTGTAAGTCACCTATTGTGCAAAACAAAAAAACAAAAAAAAAAACACACAAAAACAAAAGACAAATTGCTACATTGGGGCTCATTGACGAGAAACACAATAACGTTATTGTAAAACATGAAAATGAAGAAGAATATCTAACGTTCTTGACAGCACATTTATTAATATTATCTTTAGTATATGAGAAACGTCACACACACCAGGAATATTGTTTTTGTTTTGATTCGTGTGGCTTTTGAGATTCGCTTTCCTAATATCGGGGCTTGCCATTTCGTGGAGAAAAGCAGATTATGGCTCAATAGAAAATGACAACTATTTAGATATATTGTGGTGCAGTAAATATCGACACGGCACGAAAGATCGGGTTGCCGAGTTCGAATTCCAGTTGAATTCCTTGCATTCACTTGTGCACAAATACCCTTGGAAAATGTATTAAGTCGTCTCTTCATCCCAGTTATGGGTTAAAAACAGAACAGATTGGGTTCTATAGACATGACCGGCAACCATTGTACCGCAGAAAGCAATAGCAACCTACTGCGTGATAATCTTCTGCCCTGTCAAGCATGTCTTTTTCGAGTAATGATCGCCCAAAGCGTGAATCACGTATAGCACTTAACTGACTGACTAGTCTTTTCGTAAGCTCCCTTTTCTGATACTCATACATGTACGCTTACCAAATCCGTAAACCCTGCGGGTTCACCAAAGACACTGGAAGAAGGAATGCCATATTTACTATTTCGATGCTCTCCGATAAGGCAATAAAAAGGAAGAAGGACGTGTACCTATGTTTTATCGATGATGCAAAGGCGTTCGCCAAAATGCACCACAAAGAATTGATGGAGATGCTCGGCAGCCTTAACATATTTGGGAAAGACCTAAGAGTAAGCAAGAATCTCTACTGGCAGCAAACCGCCTGCATACGGACAGGAAACAAATTCAGCAGATATACAAAGATAGAAAGGGGCGTAAGACAAGGATGTATCTTTTCACCGGATCTATTCAACTTGTACACCGAGACTATTCTGAGGACCCTAGAAGGGATTCATCATCGGCGGTCACAATCTGAACAACATAAGATACGCAGATGATATAGTGCTGATAGCCGACACGGAAAGAAAACTACAAGATCTCCTAAAAAAGGTAGATAAAGAGAGTCGAAAGAAAGGACTACAAATAAACTACAAGAAAACCGAATGTATGGTCATCAGCAAACAGAAGAACCCAAAATGCCAATTACAGGTTAGGGATACTAAAATCAAGCAAGTACAAAAATTTAAGTACTTGGGAAGTGTTCTAGCGCAATACGGAAAGTGCGATACTGAGATCCGAAGGCGAATTGGAATGGCCGAGGACGCATTCCAGAAGCTATTTGTCGTCCCGAGTCGATATCCATTGCACTACAACGCACAAGAACCACTAGTGGCAGCAAACTGCCTGCATAATGTCAGGAAACAAATTCAGCAGATATACAAAGATAGAAATGGGCGTAAGACAAGGATGTGTCATTTCACCGGATCTATTCAACTTGTACACCGAGACTATTCTTATGACCCTAGATGTTATGCCAGGATACTTAAATGCTTCTTTGAAACATCAAACCACCCTATCCAAAAATTACTGAAAACTCAAAGACGTTGGATTCACTCTACAAATAAATGGAGGATCATCCGTCATAACTCCCAACAACTTCACGGACAGATCCAATCAATGCTTAACGAAAACATTGCAAAAATTAAATATAAAAATACCAGTGAACCATTAAACCTAAATAATGAAATCATCTTCAAATGCAGACATAAAAAAAAAACAAATTTAAAATTCCCTAGCAAAATTATATTTGCAATTTACACCTAAAAGATTAATTTATCTGAGGGCTAACATGAATTTACTAACATTCACAATTTGCTTACCCACCCCGGTTATTAAATTTAATTAAGATGTAGTTAAACTAACATCATTATTATTAGTTTTAACCTTATCTTAATACATATATATATATATATATATATATATATATATATATATATATAACTTTAATCGAAAAGTAAAAGCAGGTAGGTAAATCCCAAAAACACGATCATAATTCATATTAATTACATTAATATTAAAACTGATCACGGTGGAGGGCTCAATGCAATTATATTCAAATTACAGAGCCAATTAAAAAATAAAATAAATTCCGATGTTCAAATCAGTTGTATGGCCATTTCTACGAGAAATTTCTAAAAGAAATTTCGCGTATCATCAGCAACTTTTTCTTTTTACTTTCTTTTCTTTTCTTTTCTGAGTTTATTCCCTGTTAACCACCCCTTCCCACATTTTTCCTTTTTCCTTTTACTTCCTTCTTTCATTTAGTCTTCCCTCTCCATTTCTTAGAGTCAGCCAAGGCTAAATTTCTACTTTTCTCGACTTAGTTTAAAAAGAAAGTGTTTTCAAAAAATCTAAAAATAAAAATAGACATAGTTTTTCGTCTGCTTTCTTATTAATCCTATCCCTTTAATTTTTCCGTGATGAAAATTTTTTTTGAACTTCCGCCGGTAAAATATCTGTTTCTTTTGTAAATTGGCTTTTGTAATGAAAGTTGCTAATGATACGCGAAATTTCTTTTAGAAATTTCTTTTAGAAATTTCTCGTAGAAATGGCCATAAAACTGATTTGAACATCGGAATTTATTTTATTATATATATATATAGCAAAGGTTTTAGTTTTATACTTCGCTACAACAAATGTTTCTATCTACAATCCATTCCTGGCCAAAGTTTTAAAATTCCTATTTCTTTGCTGCTTATATTGTCTTCCCCACCTCTTCCTTCTTTCCCTGAAACACTTTCTCACCTTTTCTCGCTTTCTTTCTCCTCTGTGCATTTTCTTAGTTCTTCCTGTTTGTTAAGCCCAGAGGCAGTGTCACCGATGTTTTTTTTTTTTTATCATTTCACCCCGAGCAAGGCAAAAATGCCACTGATGTGCGGGGGGCTACATAACTGTAAAAAGATTAATTAGAAAAGAGTGAAGAGTACAAACTAGTTAGAAAAGAGCAATAGAAAGCTGAGAATGCAGGTGCGATGACAGTTACATAGGTGGAAGGAAAGGGAAGGATATACGAGGTGGGGAGAAAGCTAGACTCCAGTGGTTAGTAGATGAGTATTGACTTTGCATTTAAATTTCTGGAGGTTGTAGCCATCAGGAAAGCAAGAATATGGGAGCTAGTTCCACAGGCGGGAAGTGCGAGAGAAGAAGCTGCAGGAGTAGAATTGTCGTCTGCATTTGGCTCATCTGACTGTGAATGGGTGAGACCCAGTTGCCAGTCTAGTTGCACGAATAAACACTTTGTTGAGGAGGCACCAGTGACTTAAGTTCGTCCGAGCAGAAGCCATGAAAGTATTTATAGAACAGACAAAGGGAGGCCACATTTCGACGGTGGGGAAGTGGCTGCAGTCGAGCCGCCAGATCAGTACCTATCACATTACAAACTCTCCTTTGGAGCCTGTCAATAACACTGAGGAGAACGGCAGGGGCGCCTGACCATAAATGGCGGCAGTACTCCATGCACGGACGGATGGTTGACTTGTATATATGCAGGATGAATTCAGGCGGAAAAAACATCCTGGATCGACATAGTGACCCTATCTTCTTAGCAGTAGATTTTGCTATGGATTCAATATAGTGGTTCCATTTGAGGTCTGAGGACAGGGTAAGGCCGAGATCTAAACCGGGTGTCTATTTCTCCTAGAGCCGACTTTCATGGGTTCCTTCCTCATGTATATTTAGTTCTTTCTTTCTCGTTTTCCTCTTTTTGTTATTTTTTCCTCTTTGTCCTTAAATTTCTGTTGGTTTCCCCCTTCTGGTTTCGCATATTTCCCATCCCCTTTACCTTGTACAAAAAAATCTGCTCATAAAAGAAAGTGAATTTTCATCTCTTTTCAAAAATAACGTTTACTAGCTGATGAGACATTGTTCTTTCAACGTCGAAATGAAATGTATACTTTTGTAGTTTACACATATTTTAGGGTAGTAATTAAATAATAAAACATTATTGCTCTATTTCAAACGTTGCAATTATTTTCTTCGTTCTTATTCATTTGTATATATATATATATATATTAGTCATCCACATACAAGCCTTTTTGCTGTATCACAGCTCATCAGTGTGACTAGACGCATCCACTTGCTTCTGGCCGGGATCGAATCTCGACTGATTTGGTGTCAGTCGGAGTGGACACACCCTAAGCCATCGACGGATGTAATCAGAGAAGGGAAATTTTGACGTGTTGTATATAAGCAGTGTATACACAGACCAGTCACCGAAAGAACTCAATTCATTTCTGAAGAGTCACGCATATAGCAGAAGTGGAAAATCTGTTTTTAAAATTTTCTCCTCCAGAGAGCTCAATCGTAATGAGAGCATAATTTTTTCTTATAAATTATACTTATATATATATATATATATATATATATATATATATATATTATTTATGAAAAATATTTAATATTCTATTTCTATATTGAGCAATGTTTTAAATTTTTTTTTGAACGTTGTAAATATTTTGTTCGTTCTTATGCATTTGTATATATATATATCTATATTTGTATATATTTTTTATATATATTTGTATGTATATATTTGTATTTGTATATATCTATATCTATATCTATATATATATATATATATATATATATATATATATATATATATATGTATATTTATATATAAGTAGAATTTATGCGAAATTTTTAATATTCTATTTATATTGACCACTGTTTTAAATTAATGTTTTGAACGTTGTAAATATTTTCTTCGTTTCTTTATATATTTAAAATTTATCCTAAATTTTGTATATCCAAGATTTCCGATAACATTTGCTCCAGTTATTATTTATTTAAAGAAAAATCCTTCTGATAAGTTTTCAGTCGTTACTTTCAACATTGAAATTGTAGTCAGTCGAATTTTTCATAGCTTACTACTCAAATAACCTTACCCGTTCCACTCCTTTGCCCTTTCTTTCCTTTCCGTTTCCCCTCACACTTCCATTCCTGTGACATGACCAAATTTTAACTTTTGAAATCTTGATTCTTACAGATATGGTTTAAAGTCTTCTAACATGGAGTCAGGGATCTCTGCCTATTTTTCCTTTTCTTACTTTCTTACATTCAAAAATTGTTAATCCCACCCCATTTTAAACTTTCTGTCTATGGATTTGTTTTTTGGGCTTCTACGGTATAGAAATCTTGTAACACATTTGAAGTAATAAAGGTTTTGTTTTGCGCCGTTGCTGACAAAGCGAGGATGTTTCGTTTAAATGGCTATTCGAGAGAATTAAATTTCGAAATTTTTGTTCTATATATATATATATATATATATATACATATATAGTTATGTATCAATTGCAATGTACAATTGATACATAGCTATATAATTATATTAAGATCTATAATACTCATTATATTGAGCACAGTTTATAATAGAATAAATGCCAGAGTACTCAAAATAAAAAAAAACTTGAGTCCTCTTAACCTGTAATTATATATATATATATATATATATATATATATATATATATAGAGAGAGAGAGAGAGAGAGAGAGAGAGAGAGTGAGTGAGTATAGAATGAGGAGAGAAAAAAGAAACATTTTTTTCCGTCCAAAACCCCGAAGAGGTGTTTAAATTCAAATATTGAAACAACCATATGATTGTAGGGAAGAGGACATATATAGAAGAAATTATGTATATGATCTTAAACAGAATTTATAATATATATATATATATATATATAGTTAAAAATACAAATAAAAAGATAAAAAAGAAATCAGTGGATATGTAAAATTAAACAAAATCACAGGATAAGTATATGTGAGAATATATACATAGGAATGTGTGGATTTAAATTAGTATAAGTAAGTGGGTTGACCTATTGGGGTGAAATAGACGCCTAAAGTCAGAGGAATTGTTTTTTTTCAGAGGTCATACCATCTAAGAGAGTCAAATAACTTCAAACGGATACTACCCATATTTGGAACTGGACTATATCTCTTTCTCTCCTTCCCTCCCGTTCCTTTCTTTCTTTCTTTCTTTCTTCCTCTCACATTTATTGTAATTTATTTATTTGTTTGTAATCTTATGTTTATTATTATTATTTCTATTAGGTTCTCCATTTTAAGAAAACTTTCATTCCGGCAGAAACTGTATGCCAGATGGAGGAAATATTGGAAAAGTGTCTGATGAGATGAGCTAATTAAGCTCATTGAAATGAACTATAGTTTATAACTAATATGACGTGTTGAGTTTTCCTTTATAAACTTCATATCGCTCTGGTTAACACCCATCGAGGTCTATATATGAATTTACCTATTAATAATTATATTAAGGAAATCTTGTTGGATTATTCTCACCGGACTGACTATTATACACACACACACACACACACACACACACACACACACATATATATATATATATATATATATATATATATATATATATATATAACGGTCTTTATTATAATAAAGAGGATCTGCATATTTTTTAGTAGCTACTAGTGTTTGAGTAGACGCTCCGTTTATTTATTAACCTGTATATTTATTTATTTTCGTCAATCATCTGGAATGTTCTAGAAATATTATGAGAGAAAAATAAACACCCTCCGGCAGGATGCGAGTCTGAGATCCGTCGTGGAAATTGTAATTAGATGTGATGTACTTCAGGCCTTTTACCCAAGTAGAGAAGCAATAGTCAAGGAATGTTGAATACTGATTTTAGACTTCATATTATTTCTTTGATACTCGAAATAGACATATCTGCTTTTGTTTCCTATCCTAACATCCTAACGAAAACAAAGTAGTTTCTAAAGAAAGCGGTGAATTTTTTATTTATTAATCAGACATAATTTTTATTAAAACGATACTTTTAATTCATAATCGTATTTCGACAGAGGCTCCGTTTATTTACAGTGAAAGCGATAAAATGCAACCGCAACTTCTACTCCAACAGTTTCATTTCTCGTACTTCCCAACTGTGGAATTCTCCTCCACAAGACTACTTCCCCGACGGCTACAATCTCCAGGAGTTTAAATGTAAGGTCAATAGACACCTCCTAACACACTAACTCGCTTCCATTCTTTCAAACACTCTTCCCATCCTCCAAACTATCTATCACTCCCCTTCTGACATTTCCTATATCTAACCACTCTTTCTATTTACCTTCCCCTATGTAGCCCCAAGCGCAATAGTGGCAGTGGGATGCCTTGCTTGGGGTGAAACGATTAAAAAAAAATATATATTTTTCTTAGTTTCCACTCTGAATATTCTTATTGGAGAAAAACATGATGCTGGATATATATATATATATCCAGGTGAAGAGGAATCAAGTTTTTACTATTTTGAGTACCCCTGCATTTATTTTATTATAAACAGTGCTCAATACAATAAATATTATAGAGCTTAATATAATCATATAAATATTACAGAGCTTAATATAATCATATAAATATTATAGAGCTTAATATAATCATATAAATATTATAGAGCTTAATATAATCATATAAATATTACAGAGCTTAATATATTCATACAAATATTATAGAGCTTAATATAATCATATAAATATTATAGAGCTTAATATAATCATATAAATATTATAGAGCTTAATATAATCATATAAATATTATAGAGCTTAATATAATCATATAAATATTTTAGAGCATAATATAATCATATAAATATTACAGAGCTTAATATAATCATATAAATATTATAGAGCTTAATATAATCATATAAATATTATAGAGCTTAATATAATCATATAAATATTACAGAGCCTAATATAATCATATAAATATTATAGAGCTTAATATAATCATATAAATATTACAGAGCTTAATATAATCATATAAATATTATAGAGCTTAATATAATCATATAAATATTATAGAGCTTAATATAATCATATAAATATTATAGAGCTTAATATAATCATATAAATATTATAGAGCTTAATATAATCATATAAATATTATAGAGCTTAATATAATCATATAAATATTACAGAGCTTAATATAATCATATAAATATTATAGAGCTTAATATAATCATATAAATATTACAGAGCTTAATATAATCATATAAATATTACAGAGCTTAATATAATCATATAAATATTATAGAGCTTAATATAATCATATAAATATTATAGAGCTTAATATAATCATATAAATATTACAGAGCTTAATATAATCATATAAATATTACAGAGCTTAATATAATCATATGAATATTACAGAGCTTAATATAATCATATAAATATTATAGAGCTTAATATAATCATATAAATATTATAGAGCTTAATATAATCATATAAATATTATAGAGCTTAATATAATCATATAAATATTACAGAGCTTAATATAATCATATAAATATTATAGAGCTTAATATAATCATATAAATATTACAGAGCTTAATATAATCATATAAATATTACAGAGCTTAATATAATCATATGAATATTACAGAGCTTAATATAATCATATAATTATGAATTGATTGTACATTGAGACACGGAATTTTTTTTTCTGAGAGATTCTCTTCCACAGGCAATGTTTGATGTTGGTTGTGAAGAGAATCTATCTCGAAACATAGAAATTATCATATGTTTTATGCTCTACTTGTGTATTTGAAGATTTTTTAAAAATAAATGTCTAACTGAGGAGTGTACTTCCATTAGGGCAAACGATTAAATAGCCTCACTGATGAGCTGTGATACAGCGAAACAGGACTGTGTACGGATGGTTTATATATATAGATATATATACACAGAGAGAGAGAGAGAGAGAGAGAGAAAGCGAGAGAAAGAGAGAGTATGTGTACGTGTTATGCTAATACACTGCATGCTTGCGTGTGAGCGTGGTGGACAACTATGTAAATATGTACTGTGGGTGTGGAATATTTGCATCAAGTGTGTGTGTGTATATGTGTGTGGGGGCTTTTGGAAGCCTGAGCAAAGTCATTATGGACATACCCAAGCTACCAGCCCTCATACCAGAGACAGCAAACTTTGGCATCAAAGCTTTTTATGTATATGGTGTTGTTCAACATGCATTACGCAATCATACGATAATCACAAACTCCTAACGCGTAGCACACAGCGCACCTACATAGGTGATGTTTTGATGGACAGAATATGTTTTGTACCGCTGAAGCAACTAACCACTTTAAACAAATTTTAGTGTTAGTTGATCGGTAGCTGGATGGTTAATGATTCAACAGAAGGGCATGCAGAACAGAAATCTCCTGAATAACTGTAAGACAAAGGGCACAATACACAGCTGGCCCTCACTTATCGCTTACGATATATATATGTATATATAGATTGATAGATATACAGACAGACAGACAGACACACACACATACACACATATATATATATATATATATTTGTTTTCTTTAATCCGAAGTGGAAGAGTAGGAAGGTAAATTCCAAGAACCTGATCCTAATTAATATTAGCCCTTGCTCTTTCATTCTACGGAAGATTTTTAATAGGTACACCTTTAAAATTAGTTATTCTTGCACCCCGAATATAGACAGCCTTATTGGTTCCCATAATAGGAGTATTCTGGTGAACTTGCGCAATGCCAGGTGATTTATGAAGCCCGCATTTCTCCATCAAACAAAAAAAAACGACTTCCGGACCTATATCGGTATGTCCGCCGGTCCTTTCAAACAAAGACTGTATAATCACAGGTACTCTGTTTCGAACCCCGGTCAGAGGTACCAGACAGCTCTTTTGCGGGCATTCTGGAAAATGAAAGAGGAAGGCTGGATCCTGAAATTAGCTGGAAACTAATAGGTTCAGCCCATATTCCTAGGAATTTTCGTGATAGGTGCTGTCTATGTTTACTGGAAAAAAATTCAAGATTGAAATACCCCCCACCAACACCGGCTACTGAATCTTAGGAGGGAATTCATCAGTAAGTGCCGCCACAAGGGAAATTTTTTGAATACTTAAATTTAGAATTTAAATCCCCGTTGACTAGATGTTAGAATATAAATTAAAAGGATTCAATTTAAGTTTTAATCTTAATTTTACCTTAACGTTAACCTTAAAATTATTTTAACCCTCCTAGATTCCCATCCCAACTTCCTTTAATTGCCTATCTTTAGAAAATATGGATTCTTTTACTAAACCCCCTTTTCCTTGGTTAACACATATATATATATATATATATTTTTTTTTTTCTCTAATAATTTTTAAACTGAAAACTTCCTCTAATTGGCATTTAGCTCGCATCTACCTAAAAGGCTTAATTAAATAAACTTAAATAAAATTTTTTAAAATCTTATATTGAAACTCATTCCTTCCCCCTAAATGCACCTCTTCAAACAGCTCAAAATCTTAACCTTTAAAAAGTAATTTAACTACTTTAGTTGCCTATCTTTATAAAATATGAACTACTTTACCAAATCCCTCTTTTCCTTTGTTAACGCGCACACATGTATATATATATATATATATATATATATATATATATATATATATATATATATATATATATTTCTTTAATAACTTTAAATTCATGACTTCCTGTAATGGATAAAGTTAATTAAAACTTTTAAGATATTACATTTAAATCTATTCCGCCCCCTCCTAAATATACCGTTTCAAACCCCTGTAAACATTCACGAGCCTCTACCATTTGATATTTGATACCCCGTCTATCTCTTGTCTCTACACCCTGTAACCTCTCCACTACCAGCTCTGTCCTCTTCCACTTTGTGACCGTTGTTAACCTGGACCATTCCCCACTTTTCCCCAGGGCCTTCGCCATTTGGAAAAAAACAATGTCGCTGACGTGACGTGGAATCTCTGTTAGAGATCCTATGTCGAAATGTACATCCGACACATTTGAATTTTGAAAATTCTCACCAATTTATATATATATATATATATATATATATATATATATATATATAAATGTATATTCTGTCCTGATGATTGCGCTTAGTATGAAGCAGTCTGTCGCCCCTGAGAATGTTGACTTCAATGTTTACTGTTTTATATTTACATATTTGATATCCTATAAATATTACACACCTTAAAACTACATTTATTCATATATATATATATATATATATATATATATATATATATATATATATAAGCAAACTTATCACTATACTCGTTTCAAAAAAACCTCCGCGTATATACGCGGAAGGGAAAAATGGTTGTAAAACAAGAAAGAGGTAAGCACATGAACATCAGTCAAAGCAAATTGGACCGAGCCAGTACGTAGCCCAAAGAAAAAATCGAGGCGAGTAATCAATAACAAAAAAGCGCCCAATGCATAAGCAGACCGGAATAAGTAAATTAACCTAGTGAGACAACACACCTAGCAAGGTTTTACCTAAATGGATCTTCAGGGAAAGTTGGCCAAACTTCCCTGAAGATCCGTTTAGATGAAACCTTGATAGGTGTGTTGGCTCACTAGGTTAATTTGTTGATATATATATATAATGGTTAGTAATGGTTAGTAATGGATGTACATTCTACAGATATTTACTTTTAAATGTCCTCTATACAAAAGAAGAGCATAAATTATCTTATTATTATTGCATACTGTAATTTAATAGGTATAAAGTTTCGGTTTTGAAACACCATCATTAGGTAGCAGAGTGTTTTAATACGTAAGCTTTACAGCTATTGATTTGTGGTATGCTATTATTATTATGATAATAATAATAATTACTTATATATATATATATATATATATATATGTGTGTGTGTGTGTGTGTTTGTGTGTGTGTGCACACACATATATATATATATATATATATATATATATATATATATATATATACAAGCCTTATAGAAATATCGCAGTTATTGTTGGTGACAGTCTTTCAATCATCAGTTGTGTCATCAAGGCAAAGAAACAAATTAGATTCATCATTCCCAACGCAAAGGAAAATGTGGTCGGAAGTGAAGAAAAACCGGACTAGATGACCTGTACGAGAAAAGTCTGAAATAACCTAGAAACATATTATTCGTTTTGTTTTAATTAATTTTCACAAGGATGTATTTTAAAACTTATATTATTTCTAATTCTAGACAAGTATTAATATTAAATGCGATTATATATATTCAACAATAATGCACAGTAAGCCTAAAACACTATAAGTGTTTACACATCTAGTTACAATAAAATATCAGACTTTTTTTATTATAAAAATATTAGTTTAATCTTGCCAACATGTTCAATGATTTATGATGAATGATAATGAGGCTGGTTTAATTTAATATTCAGCCGTAAAATTATGTATGAAACAAAATATCCATTACTAACATAAAAGAATATATATCAACAATGATTATGCTAAAAGGTTTTACAGAAAATAATATCCGATTATAAAATACATTTTTTAACTGGTTTTAAATATATTATTACGTTAATTGCATAAAATATATATTGTGAATTTCTAATTATTAAAGTACCGTCTTTGTCAATGTTTTTATTAATCTCTATCAGAATTTAAATTAAAACATATACACCTCCTTTTGACCACGAAGCAGAAATAAAACACTTATCGAACAAAACTCACGTCAAAGTGCTAACGTAAGGTTTCAGATAATGGGTGTCAGTATTTCAACAGTATTGGATGATCTCAAGGAAATTGGTAAGGTGAAGAAACTCGATAAATGGGTTCCATATGAACTCAGTGAAAGTTAAAGAGTTCGACGTTTTGAAGCTTGGTTCGATGTTTTATCTGCAAAATTTGAATGATCCATTTCTTCATTAAATAGTGAATTGTGATGAGAAATGGATCTTTTAAGATAATTCCAAACACTCGACTTAATGGCTTCGTCATGACGGAGCACCCAAACGCTTTTCAAAAGCAAAATCGCACCAACAGAAGATATATAGTGACTGTCTTGTGATCTGTCACTGATATTATCCATTACAGCTTTCTAGAATTTAACCAGAGAACCACTTCCGAAGTTTACTGCCAACCCACGTCTATTGAACGGGTGAAGAGGCTTACCCCTTGTTTCCTGTTTAGGATGTGGTTTCCGGCTTTCTCTTTTCCAAACTTTTACTCTTATTTTTTTTTTTCAATTGGAGTAGATAGACTAAACTATCGCCCGGTTTACACTCCACCCACGTCTATTGAACGAGTGAAGAGGCTTACATATACACCTCCTTTTGACCACGAAGCAGAAATAAAACACTTATCGAACAAAACTCACGTCAAAGTGCTAACGTAAGGTTTCAGATAGTGGGTGTCAACATTTCAACAGTATTGGATGATCTCAAGGAAATTGGTAAGGTGAAGAAACTCGATAAATGGGTTCCATATGAACTCAGTGAAAGTCAAAGAGTTCGACGTTTTGAAGCTTGGTTCGATGTTTTATCTGCAAAATTTGAATGATCCATTTCTTCATTAAATAGTGAATTGTGATGAGAAATGGATCTTTTAAGATAATTCCAAACACTCGACTTAATGGCTTCGTCATGACGGAGCACCCAAACGCTTTTCAAAAGCAAAATCGCACCAACAGAAGATATATAGTGACTGTCTTGTGATCTGTCACTGATATTATCCATTACAGCTTTCTAGAATTTAACCAGAGAACCACTTCCGAAGTTTACTGCCAACCCACGTCTATTGAACGGGTGAAGAGGCTTACCCCTTGTTTCCTGTTTAGGATGTGGTTTCCGGCTTTCTCTTTTCCAAACTTTTACTCTTTTTTTTTTTCAATTGGAGTAGATAGACTAAACTATCGCCCGGTTTACACTCCACCCACGTCTATTGAACGAGTGAAGAGGCTTACATATACACCTCCTTTTGACCACGAAGCAGAAATAAAACACTTATCGAACAAAACTCACGTCAAAGTGCTAACGTAAGGTTTCAGATAATGGGTGTCAGTATTTCAACAACATCGGACGATCTCAAGGAAATTGTTAAGGTGAAGAAACCCGATAAATGGATTTCACATGAACGCCGTGAAAGTCAAAGGTTTCGACGTTTTAAAGTGTGTTCAACGCTGCATCTGTGGAATTCGAATGATTCCTTTATTGATCGAAGAGTGACTTTTCGTGAGTACTGCATCCTTTAGAACCTTCCTGAAAGATCAGGACCTATGTCTTCATGATTTTCTAAATTGCCCCAGCAGAGGTGGTCAACAATTCGCTTTATTCGCTGAGGCATTCAAGAATTTAACCGGAACATCATAGTCAATGTTTCTTCTTCTTCTTCTTCTTCTTCTTCTTCTTCTTCTTCTTCTTCTTCTATGTACCATGTCCCTTCGGGTCGTAGGCTATCATGGCCTTTCACGTCTCACTATCGCTGGTAGCTCTCAACACGCTTTCTCTTGTTACCCCACCTAAACTCAGATCCTGCACAGGCCCTTCGAATATGTTATTCACTGCTTTCCCCTGCCTCTCTTTCCTTCTGACCTGTGAGTATCAGATTCTTTAAGCCTTCCTTCCTGATCACATGTCCAAGGAACTTCAGCTGTCTTTTCCCGATGCTCAGTATTTATTTCCTTTTCGTTTCAACTTTTTCTAAAACCTCACCATTGCTCAAATGTTCGAGCCATGATATCCACAGCAGCCTTCTATAAAACCACATTTCATCTACTTCAGCCTTTTCCTTCATCTTTGATGATATTGTCCAGAATTCACTGCCACATTGAAGAACAGACATCAAATAGCAATACAGTACTCTCTTCTGTTTTTCTAGCGAAGTATTCCTGTCTCTTGCTACTCCGCTGAAACTCTGGAATGCATCCTTAACTATTCCAATTCAACTCCGGATCTCAGTGTCGCACTTTCCGTCCTCCGTTAAAACACTTCCCAAGTACTTACATTTTTGTACCTGCCTGATTTTAGTATCCCAAACTGCAGTTGGCATTTTGGGCACATCCGTTTGCTTATGACCTACATTCGGTTTTCTTGTAGTTTATTTGTAGTCCATTATTTCGGCTTTCTTCATCTAACTTTTTAGTAGGTCTTTTAGTTTTCTTTCCGTGTCAACTATCAGCACTGTATCATCTGCATATCTCATGACTGTGACCGTCAATGACATATCCTGCCGTAAGTTCTAGGCTCCTTAGAACAGTCTCAAGTTGAATAGATTCGGCAAAAAAGACACATCCTTGTCTTACACCCCTTTCTATCTTTGTATATCCGCTGAATTAATTTTTTCCGTCTGCAGGTGTTTTTTTTTTTGCTGCTGTTCTTGATTACTCTGATGTCTTTGCCAGATATGTTGAGGTTGCTGAGCATTTCTATCAATTTCTATCAATTTCTATCAATTTCTTGTGGCGTACTCTATCGTACGCATCGGCGTAGTCTTCAAAACACAGGTAAAGTTCCTTTTTATTTTTATCGCCCTTTATGATAACATCCTAATCATCAATATTGCATTTCTTGTTCCAGTGCTCTTGACCAAACTGCACTCTTCTTGTCTTATTTCCGGTTTTATTCTGCTTCGCGGTGTTCATCAGGATTCGAACAATGGATGTTGTTATGTGGCTTATCAAACTGATTGTTCGCTGGAACTAGAAAATGAATCAAATGTATATTCAATTAAGCAATATGCATGTGTAATTGATTATTGGATGGGGTCCAATTCTGCTTCATGACAATATTATGCCACATGTTACTAACTTGACACTGAAGAAGCTCACCGAATCGTGATACGAAATATTTCTCCATTCACAACTGATTCCCACTTTTTCAAGTATCCTGGCCATTTTTTTAAAAATTAAAAGACATTCCGTTGCAAATAAGATAAAAAACAAACATTCAAACGTTTCTTAACGTCCATATTTATACAGGAAAAACTTCAAATTTTATTGGCAAGGCATGAATAACCTTGTGATGGTACAAATTTATAAATGTTCAAAGTTCCTAATCTGACTGATGTAAAGCTGGTCTCAATGTATTAATTCCAAAATTGTTGTGGAGTAGTTTTCGCACTGAAAGTTATAATCGTGCTATGTCGGATACTAATTGACTTAACGCACCCTAAATGTTGGGAACTTGGTAATCTCCCACTGAAAAGCTGACTCCTTAGTATTCGGCTAACGGCTGACTAATATCAACTGCCTAGTATTTTTACTGAATTCCAACAGAACTCAAAAGCACTCTCTAGAACTTCTAAGAACTTCTATGAACTTTCCCAAGAACTTCTCAAGTTAACTTCCTGTTAACTCTTATTAATATAGGAGGGAGGGAGAGTCCATTATCTGAGGAATAGGTGTGGTTCATCATAACATGAATAAAAGTTGATTACAAAATCAAGCATTTTTCGGACATCCTAATAAAACATCGTGGATGTGTGCAGTGGATATCGTCTCAGAATGAGAAATCGAAGATCAGAGTTCTAATTCCAGCTGAATTCGTTGCATTCACTTACGCACAAATACCCTTGGGTAAAATCTCTTCTCCCTTCAGCTATGCTAAATAATAGAACGGACTGGGTTCTAGAGCCTTGGTTGGCAACCAGTCTACCGGAGAAAGTAATGGCAGTCTATTGCGGGAAAATAGTTTGCCCAGTCAGTTATGTTTCTTTCGAGACATGATCGCCCATGCGTGTATTTCGTAGGGCACTTAACTGACTGACTGAATAAAACATAACATTCTTTTATACAAAATAAATGTTATATTAATCTATAGGGTACGGACTTATTGATGGAACCGTGTACAATAAGAGCTAATTAGTTCATTCCTAAGAAATGAGGATATAAAGTGAAATTTTATCTAAAACTTTCTCAGTATCGTATTTCATTTATTTGATGAATGAAGATTATGTTGAAAAATAAATAATCGTTGTGTAAAATAATATATCAAGACATGATAAAAATACCAAAACATTTATATATTTCTTATCCTATCTATAGTGGGAAAAGAGGCAAATCCACTTTGGTAAGTAAATATATGAATGATTACTTTTCTTTTTCGTTTTCGTACTCTAAACAAATAAAAAGATTGATCTCCATTGAAACAAAATGACTTAGCAAGCAAAATAAACTGCTAAATTATTCAATTCCTACGTTTCTTAGTGTTGTGACCTGTTAGGGCCAGGAAGAAAGACACGGAAAAGAAGATGGTAGGTTGAACCAGTTTGTTGCAATAACAGAACATATATACAAAAATAAGCATATTATTAGTCAGTAGATAGAAGTGTTCCTCTGAACTGTCAAGTTGCACTGTGTTTGGACTGCCTCCCCTAGGAAGTCTCGCAGGTTAGTATTTATGATAGAGGAAGAGTTCATTCCAATGTAGATAGGGCTCCATATAACGTAGATTGCAGTTCTATTTATTCAAGCCTTTCATGTGAAGCACTCAGATACCTTTGTCTGTTAAATGATTGTTTTCAATTTGATTCTGAAACAGGCTTTGTCTTTGTCATTCAGTTGCTAATATTTTTCTTCCGGTATTTTCATTTTACTTTTATATTAAACTTAAAATTTCAACCTGGAAATATATTGAACAAAAACTGTTCCGTTGACACTCGACGATTGTGCTAACACAAATTTGCAAAGAACTTTCTACCAGCATAATATTCTACTGCTATGAACGAGCAGACTTGGTCTCGTTCAGTAATTTCATTTGCAAAGTCCCTTAGAGCAAGTTTGTAACCGTATTTGGGTAGGATCTACCCATCCTCACTTTCCTGAATTGATAATGTTTAAAGGTGTTTTCAACTCTTTGTTGGAGAATTATTTTCTCTAATATCTCTTACACAGGTGGGATGTGGCGAGTCTCTCACTATTCTATGGTTATTGCCAAATGTTCGAACGAACTACATTCCTTGATTCCGCCAGGTCTAATTTTCACGGTTCGGATCCGCGATGCCATTTACATATTATTAAGTCACCCACATTGCCTCCGTATTCTATTAGCGAGAAGTAAATTCCACCCAAACAACGAATCACTGTTCTGTGAAACGGGCATCCAAAGGATTGTTTCCCGATCACTACAATCTTAACCTGTTCAATCACGAGTTAAACGTTTTCTTCCACGCATATTCACATAAACTACCTTTAACGTCAGCCTTTAATTCGTGGTCGCTAAGCCTTGTACAGTCAGTCTAGTGCCATACGTGATACACGCTTGGGCGATCATGTCTCGAAAGAGAAATGACTGACTGGGAAGAAGATTATCCCGCAGTAGGTTGCCATTGCTTTCTGCGGTAGACTGGTTGCCTACCAAGGCTATAGAACCCAATCTGTCCTCTTATTTAACCCATAACTGGAAGGAAGAGACGGATTAATACCTTTCCCAGGGGTATTTGCGCGTAAGTGAATGCAAAAAATTCAGCTGGAATTCGAACTCGGCTCCCCCGATTTCTCGTTCCGAGCCGATATCCAATGCACCACAACGCACATCCTTGTACAGGGTAAACTTTATTTTAAGATAAATTGAACTTTATTATAAGATAAATTCAACTTTCAAATAAAAGCAGGTGGTTTAACGAGCATAGTTCTCCCGTCAACACCCAGGTATGTAAAATAAAATAGGTTGAGATATCCTGAAAAATAAGTCAATAAATCAAATCTGTGTACGGTGCGATGGGTAAATCATCGTCATTTTATATCTTTAATTTAGCGCATGCACCTTTTTTTTTATTGCCCTGAATAGTATGGTCATTTGGGCACCGTCTCGGAGAAAAGAGCACCACAATGAAGTTCTCTTCATCAGAAATTTAGATATGGCATACTGTATTTTCTGATGTCCTCGTCACAATCATCATTACAACCATTTCAGAGTATTTAGTTATCAAACTGAAGACGGTGCCTAGGAGTTCGAAAGAGTTGGATGAGTCTAATGGTGATTAGGAAATCTCAGTCTCATTGTGCTGATAAAAAACACACCCGATTTTCATACATATACGGAAATCTACACCAAGTATCTTGAGGTGGTAGCGCTACCCAGCTTCCAGGCTGTGGCTGCTGTAACACCCTATATCTGGCAACATTACTCTGCACCATGTCACACAAGCTGGGGAAATCAATCATGGTTATCAGACAATTTCTACGAAATTCATCCCTAATACGTGATCTCAGACTGGAATCCGCATTTTGTTTTATTATGTGCGGGGGTGCAGTTACTCCTTGTAACACCAAAGAGGAACTGAAAGCAAGGAGTATGGCGGTATTCACCAACTTAAACAAGGAGAACGTTTTGAAGAGATGCAAAAAAAATGTACGAATTGTCTGAAATCTATGATTGAAGCCAATGCCAATTTTATTGAATAAATTTTGTCTTTAGTATTTCCAGAAATGTTTGTGTAATTTTGGTAAATATATCTATTAGAATTAGATATCAGTGTTGTTTTCATTTTTGCCTAATTTAGACGAAAATTTCTCTCTCTCTCTCTCTCTCTCTATATATATATATATATATATATATATATATATATATATAAATGATACTGAAACAGACTAACATGCATAATACAAAGTCCACGGAAAACGGTTGAATCTCCTTCATTTTAACATCTCGTGACATTGCACTACACATGAAGGAGTTCTAAAACTAAAATATCCTGTTAATCTATTTGAATGACTTGTGAGCGTTTATTATAGTTGCCAACGTTGTTTGTTTATAGATACGTAATTTGGTAAAAAGCTCATTTCGTCT
Organism: Ascarosepion bandense; assembly: GCA_037127315.1. NCBI lineage: Eukaryota > Metazoa > Mollusca > Cephalopoda > Sepiida > Sepiidae > Ascarosepion > Ascarosepion bandense. Next base: position 397,123 of record JBBBDQ010002572.1, read on the forward strand.
TTTTAT
>JBBBDQ010002573.1:0-120000 GCA_037127315.1 Ascarosepion bandense
GTCCATTCGAATTCAGTTTAATTATTGGACTATTCGGTATAGTCCATTCGGGGTCTATTAAATAATTGGACTATTAACATAGTCCATTCGGAATTAGATAAATAATTTAACTTTTCAGCATAGTCCATTCGGAGTCAAATGATTAATTGGACTATTTAGCATAGTCCATTCGGAGTCAAATAAATAATTGAACTATTCAGCATAGTCCATTCGGAGTCAAATAAATAATTGGACTATTTAGCATAGTCCATTCGGAGTCAAATAAATAATTGGACTATTTAGCATAGTCCATTCGGAATTAGATAAATACCTGGACTATTCAGCATAGTCCATTCGGAGTCAAATAAATAATTGGACTATTTAGCATAGTCCATTCGTAGTCAAATAAATAATTGGACTATTCAGCATAGTCCATTCGGAGTCATAAATAATTGGACTATTCAGCATAGTCCATTCGGAGTCATAAATAATTGGACTATTCAGCATAGTCCATTCGGAGTCAAATAAATAATTTGTCTATTCGGCGTCAGAACATCTCGGCATCAGTGTCTTTAAACATCGATTAATACATTTTGCAAAGAAAATAAAAAATTGAAACTTTTAATCGCCATTTTTGTCATTTATTTTTAAAATCAGATGTTAAATCTTTTTTTAAACTGATGAAATAACATAAGTTAAAATAAAACTTCTATAGCAAAAACTGTATCATGAAAAAGATTTTAAAAACTTAGTAAATTTTTTAATTATAAAATTTACTTTTTCGTATATATGAGCAAATCCTCCAAAGAATTCAATTAGAACTAATTATTCAACTTCCAATATTACGTTTTTATTCGTTCATCAGCACCTCTATATTATATTTCTTGTTATAATCTTTTGCATTGCAGTTAAATCTGAAGCTGTGGCTAAACTAGCTTTACATTCAATGCAAATTTATAACTCTCGGCAAAATGTAATATCTGACTATTAAAACTATTAAGAATAGAATATCTAATTTGACTATTAATAATGAAAAACAGAGAGTTAACGACAACTAGCTAAACAAGGTGACTTCTTAGTTACTAATCCAATGTCAAAACGTACCTTCGCCGAAAAGAATTTCCCGCCGAAAAAATTCCCGCCAAAATAGCTACGTTAAATTTGCAACGCCCAATGGGCGACGCCGAAATGTCTCATTCCCAAGCATTAAGCATTGCGAAACCAACAAATTTTGTTAGAAACTAACATAAGTTTACTGAGCTGTGACGTAATAGTTCTCATCTATGGCAGTGAATGTTGGACAAAATCTTCACAGACGAAGAAGAGACTTAAAACAACAGAAATGTGGTTTTGCAGGCGGATACTGAAAATACCATGTGCCAAACATAGCAACAACGGCAAAGTTTTCAGAAAAAATGGAAATTAGAAGGACACTTATAATTAACATCAAGAAGAGACTGTTGAAATTTCTAGATCACATAATTAAGAACGACGTTTTGGAAAATTTGATACTCACAGGACAGATTGAAGGCAAGGGATACAGAGAAAAACAATGCATGACCTACCTAGCGAGCTTGAGCAAATGAATGATATAGTAAGTTTTAACAGAGAAAACAAAAATAAAATAAATTTTAAGAACTACAAAAGCAAAGAAATTCGGAGATCCATCATCACCAACGTCCTGAAGAGACATGAGATATAGAAAAACAATCAGGTTATATATTTTACAAATTGAAAGTAACAACGGTTAGCAGGAATTGTCACGAGATATTTATATATTATTCGTCTGATTATTCGTCTACGAATTATTCAACCATCTCACATCTTTAAGACAGAAAATTAATTGCTGCTATCGGTGAAGTAGTTACATAAGTCACTGATGCCTCCTCAACAGGTGTTTACCCGTGCAACCAGACTGGCAACTGGGTCCCACCCATTCACAGTCAGGTTAGCCAAACGCAGACGACAATTCTACTCCTGCAGCTTCCTCTCTCGCACTTCCCGCCTGTGGAACTCACTCCCGTATTCTTGCTTTCCTGACGGCTACGACCTCCAGAAATTTAAAAGCAAAGTTAATACTCACCTACTAACCACTGGACTCTAGCTCTCTCCCCTCCCCTGTATAATCTTCACGTTCTCTCCGCCCATGTATCTGTCATTGCACCTGCTTTCTCAGCTTTCTATTGTTCCTTTCTAACTAGCTTGTACTCCTCACTCTTTTCTAATTAATCTTTCTACATTTGTGTAACCCCCTGCACATCAGTGGCGTCTCTGCCTTGCTCGGGGTGAAATGATTAAAAAAAAAAATAAATAAAAATAACAGTTATCCACAGATAGTTAATTAAGCACTCACTTTCGACTAATGAGTGCATTTCATATTGTTATGGTGAAACATACCTATTCCTCAGATAATGGACTCTCCCTACTATATTAATAAGAGTTAACAGGAAGTTCCTGAAAAGTACTTGCGAAGTTCATAGGAGTTCTTTAGATTTCTATTGGAGTTCAGTAGAACTACTAGGCAGTTGATATTAGTCGACAGTGGAAGATTACCATGTTCCTAACATTTTGGGTACGTTAAGTCGATTAGCAACCGACATAGAACGATTAGAACCTTTAGTGCGAAAACTACTCCACAATACATATTACCAGTGATGTCAGAATGAAGATGTTGGGCACAAGGTCATGTACGGTCATGCGTTAATATTTCAGAATTGAGAGTATTTTGTCTGAGTCTGGTTATTAGATATCATTTCCGATCAGTCCGTTCGTTTGTTTTGTATATTTTTTCTTTTTTTTTTTTTTCTATCTTCCAACCATATTAAAGGTTACCCTTAAAAGTTTGAAAATGTCACGCAATAAATTTCACGGTTCTCCTCGTCACGAGCAGCATTCTATAAAATAATCGATATTTTGATCGATAAACGAAGAATTAGCTAATTTCATTAATATTTCTGTTGTGGATTCTTATTTAGAAACCGCACAAAATAATAACAAAAACAGATAGGGAGAGATAAAATGTAAATATATTGAATAAAATATATACAACCTGGAACACGGGTTAGTAATTCAGGAATACTAGGAATCAAATATATACAGTCTTGTAGTAAAGAAGTAAGTCCGGGTAATGAGTCTATATTCTTACTGACCAACTAAGCGGCAATCCAACTATGCAGCTGAACTCTCGCTCTCAGTATAGGCATGAATATTTGTACACCTTAGACGAGTCCTTTTATTGTGCAATAAAGGGGTGAACCCCAACAATTTCATAATTTCTACAAAACTGAGTTACTGCACAAGATGACGCTGGAATAGCTTGTTTCAAAATCCATCGCGAATATATTGGGGTCGATTCTACTGGTATTCAATTTGAATATTAAAATAAATTATAAAATGACTATACAAGAACGAGTCCCCGCCATATAACATCATACGGGAGAAATCTTCATTCACTAACTCACTTCTATAATTCTGTACAGACCATTTAATGTTGCTAGTGAATTACACTACCGGCCATAATTAATAGGCTACCCCAGTGTTTTAAAAAATGATGTATTTCATACTATTTTTTAGTATTTATTGCCAAGTGAAATGAAAATAGAATGGTTCTTTTGCTAATAGTGCACAATAACATGTGCATCAAATGAATTTATAAATATTTAATAATTACCTATATTGCCGTTTCGTCAATGAAAGAATGAAGAAAATTTAGGATGATTCGAACGCGTTTACTTTTGCTTCCTTGCCTGGTAAAATGTTTCAAAGTAATAATAACAAAAAAGCATTCTATTTTCATTTAGAATTTCCACTAAAAATAGTATGAAATACATCATTTCTTTAAAAAAAACTAGGGTTGCCTAATACTTATGGATGGTAGTGTACATCCGCAGTGAATGCTCCTTAATATGATGCTAGTTTGCCAGTCATGTTAAGCTTAATAACTACAGTAATGCGTTGTGGTGCAGTGGATATCGGCTCGGAACGAGAAATCGGGGAGCCGAGTTCGAATCCTTAATGAGTTTGCGGCATTCACTTACGCGCAAATACTACTGTGAGAGGTATCAATCCGACACTTCTCCCTCCATCTATGGGTTAAATACTAGGACAGATTGAGTTCTATAGATTTTGCTGGCAATCAGTCTACAGCAGAAAGTAATGGCAACCTACTTGTGGTGCAATGGATATCGACTGGGAACGACAAATCGGAGAGCCGATTTCGAATTTAAGTTGAATTCCTTGCATTCACTTACGCACAAATACCCTTGGGAAAGGTATTAATCCGTCTCTTCCCTACCACAGAAAACAAAAGCAAACCACTTCGGGATAATCTAGTCAGCCATGTTTCTTTTGAGACATGATCGCCCAAAACGTGTATCACGTATGGCACTTAACTAACTGCGAGAAAATCATTCGAGACATGATCGCCCAAGCGAGTATCACGGGTGGTAATTAATTCACTGACGGTATTTGATTTTTAGATGTTAGACAAAGAAAAGTAGACGCAACAGAAAGATAAAAATATAACGATATTTAAATCAAAATCAAAAAATGAATTGTAATGGTTAATAATGTTAGGTCAGTAAGTTGCCATTGCTTTCTGCGGTAGACTGGTTGCCGACCAAGGATATAGAACCCAATCTGTCGTGTTATTTAACCCATAACTGGAAGGAATAGACGGATTCATAAATTTCCCAAGGGTATTTGCGCGTAAGTGAACGCAATGAATTCAGCTGGAATTCGAACTCGGCTCCCCGATATCTTGTTCCGAGCCGATATCCAATGCACCACAAAGGCCCAATATAAACTCAGTGACATTTTCGTATTCTTAAAAAATGAGTTCGATTTTGTCTCTTCTTATTCTTACAATATCTTTTACTGTTTTTTTTTCTTTTTTTTTTGATAATTTTTTTTATAATTGTTTTTTTTTTTTTGTTTAACCAATATAATGCTTAAAAGCCACTTAATGTATGTGGTTACTGAACATCATGTATGATACGAAAGTTGGGAATAAAGGTTATATGGATATGGAGAAGAGACAACGACGGTTACTAGAGTAAACATAATTAACCTGAGAACACTCGCCATGCTTACGGTCATATCACGTTGAATACACCGGTTCTCGCTCGATCACCGAAGTTAAGCAACGTTGAGCCTGGTCTGTACTTAGATGGATGACCGCTTCGGAATACCAGTTGCTGTAAGCGTTTAGTGACGGATGTGCGTGCTTACAGTCATATGACGTTGAATACACCGGTTCTCGCTCGATCACGAAGTTAAGCAACGTTGAGCCTGGTCAGTACTTGCATGGATGACCGCTTGGGAATACCAGGTGCTGAAAACGTTTATTGACGGAAAGTGAAATAGGTGAGCCGAGTTCGAATTCCAGTCGAACATGCTGCATTCACTTACGCACTGGTAATCTTTGGAAAAGGTATTAATCCCTCCCTTCCCTCCAGTTATGGGTTAAATAACAGGGCAGGACTTGGGACCCTGTCCTTAAACAAATCCCAATGAAACTTTCTCCATTGGGGAGAAAGCCGGCTCAACCCCGACCAGGGTGCATGCGGCTTGGACTTTGAAACACTCACCATGGGTATATGAGAACTAGCGCAAATGACGCCATTTTAATTTCAATTTAGTTAAATTTTCAGTATTTGATTTTTTTACCTAAATAATGTTTTCAGTTCTTATTAACGTTAACTCAAAGTACAAATTCTGAAGTGCCTGCATGTTAAATATTTCAAATAAAGATTTATATTTAATATTTTTTATATTTTCAAAATTTCGTATAATATACCCATGGTTAGTAGTTGTGTAACTGTAATTGATGGTTAGTGTTTCAGGGTTAAGATTATAGTTTTCGGAGAATCCACTTGGGAGTCTCTTCCGCAAAATAGCGGTTCCTTCGGGAAAGAACCTCAGTGGGCCTGTTTTTTTTTCAGTGGAATAAAGTGAGAATGATGGTGATTCCACTCCGAGGACGTAGTAAGACGCCTAATGTGAATGTCGGAATTAATGACACAAAAATCGTCTGACCATTTGCCATGAGAATAAGGAAATAATAATGAAAGGCTTGGATGTTCCGTCAGTGAAGACTAAAGAGAAGATATGGCACATGCAAGAAATGTCGGTGATTCGACTCCGCGGAAGTGTCATGGCGTGTCCTAGTTGTAAAAGGCATGAACTGGTAGAACTAAATGAATATGACGCTGATTTGAAAATTTCCCATCGAAATAGCATCAGTGAGAAAGAGTGGAAAATAAAATATCCCCCCACATGACAGAGTGAGTGATTTTAAACTCTATCGTGTCTTCAAAATAAAGATTATGCAACACTAGCCCAGATATGGAAAACACGGGGAAAATGTAGGTGATTTGACCCTGTGGAATAATCAAGGCGTCTTCTAGTTGTAAAAGGTTTGAACTGATAGAACTAAATAATGAGGCTGATTTGAATATTTTCAATGGAAATAGCGATAGTGTATCAATAGTCTAGTATGTTGCGTTAGCGGGAAAGAGGCTGCATAATGGAGAACATAGGTCATTCTCTAAATGACTGCATAAACAAATTCGAAATCTATTAAATCTTTAAAGTGAGGATTCAGTAGATTGTGACCTGATGTGGAACAAAAAGGAAATGAGTGTGGTTCAAGTTGGTGGATGTGGCATGATCTGTTCTAGATGCAAATGTCTGAACTTCTTTTTCTTCTATGCGCCTTGTCCCTTCAAGACGTAGGCGATCATGGCCTTACACTTTTCCCTATCCCTGGTGGCTCTGAGCACGCCTTCTCCTGTTACCCAACCGAAACCCCGCCCTGCTATCCACTAGCTCAAGATGAGGAATCAGTTTATATGGCCACAAAATGAGGGATCAGTTTATATATTGATTATAATATAGAATTGATCCTCCATTTTATACCCACATTATAATTTCTTATAAACAGCTGGCATATATATTCTTCTTCTATGTGCCTTGTCCTTTCAAGACGTAAGCAATCATGGCTTTCCACATCTCCCTATCCCTGGTGTCTCTTAGCACGCCTTCTCCTGTACACCATGCAACCCTCGTTCCATCATCCACCTGATTAGGTCCTTCAAATATGTTATCCGCTACTTTCCTCTGTCTCTTTTTCCCTCTATCTGGCCTGCTAGTATCTGGTTCTCCAAGCCCTCCTTCCTAATTGCATGTCGCAGGAACTTTAGCTGTCTCTTCCTGATGTTCAGTATTAATTTCCTTTTTGTTTCCATCATTTCTAAGATCTCATCATTGCTCACATGCTAGAACTATGATATTAGCAGCATCCTTCTGTAGAACCATATTTCAGTTGTTTCATGTTTTTTCTTCATCTTTGATGATATTGTCCAGCATTCACTGCCATATTGAAGAACTGCCAATACATAGCAATCCAGTACCCTCTTCTTTGTTTCTAGTGAAATTGTCCTGTTTTAAGATACTTTACTCAACTTCTGGAATGCTTCCTACGCCTTGCAAATTCGCTTTCGGGTCTCTGTATCGCACTTTCTGTCTTCTGTTACAACGCTTTAGTAAAACAAATTGATGGAGCCCATCTGAATATTTGCCATAAAAATAGCGAGTAGGTAAGCACTGTGGTTGGTGGAAGTTGGAGAATTGAAGAAAATAATTTATTTACACCAGAACTTTCTTTTGAAATCATTTCACTCCAAGCGAGGTGATAATACCAGGAGAACGTCGTGGGAGTTGGGAATGGAGGATAGTGAGAAGACATTTAGTGAAGGGAAGTGGACAACAAAATAAAAAAAATTCAGGAAGACAGGAGATGTTAATAGACGTTATTTGGTATCAAAAAGAAAGATCGCAATTTCTGATATCGTATTTTTTTAATTCCCGGAGAAATACGTTCTTCCTTTATTTTTTCACCGTTCAAATAAATGAAAATAATATAAAAAAAGTTTACTGAAATTCTTTCCCTTTGGATTTCCATAATTCGTCTTATCTGACCGTCAAAATTGTCTAGATGTTCATGGTAATCGCAATAATAGATAAATGATTATATATTATATAAGAGAAACATGCCAAAAATAAGGGTGACCGTCTTTTTTGAAATCCTTTCAAACCATGCAAGGAAATAAATCCACTAAGAGACAAGAAGTTACTGCATGTAAAAAGAATTAAAAAATAAAGATTATTAAAGAGTGACAGCAATAGAAGAGTCACTGTGTCGGGCCAGGATGTTTTTCTCGCCTGAATCCATCCTGTATATATACAAATCAACCATTCACCTGTGCATGGAATACTGCTGCCATATATGGTCAGGCACCCCCGCTGTTAATCTCAGTGTTGGCGGCTTGATTACAGCCACTTCCCCACCGATGAGATGTGGCCTCCCTTTGTCTGTTCTATAAATATTTTCATGACTTCTGCTCCAACGAACTTAAGTCACTGGTGCCTCTGCAACAGGTGTTTACTCGTGCAACCAGATTGGCAACTGGGTCCCACCCATTCACAGTTAGAGTAACCAAATGCAGACAACAATTCTACTCCTGCAGCTTATTCTCTCGCCTGTGGAACTCGCTTCCATATTCTTGCTTTCCTGACGACTACAACCTCCAGGAATTTAAATGCAATGTCAATACTCATCTCTTAACCAGTTTACTCTAGTTTTCTTCACCACCCTGATATCCTTTCCTTTCTCTCCACCTTTGCAACTGTCATCACACCTGTATTCCCATCCTTCTCTTGCTCCTTTCTAACTGGTTCGTCTTTCTCTTCACTCTCTTCTAATTAATCTTTTTTACTCTTATGTATCCCCCTGCACATCAGTGGCGTTACCGCCTTTCTCAGGGTGATACGATTAAAGACAGTAGATCTTTGAAGATCGAAGTTGACTCGCGGGCATGGAGTCAGAAGAGAGTTTCGCAAGTGAGAAATGCATTAAAAGAAATTGTTAGCATAGAACCTTACGTTTACATTCGTCCAAATTATTTGTGAATTTACGAGATATGTTTGATAATCTAGTCAGTTAGTCAACTTTTCCCGAAGGTTGTCATTTCTTTCTCCAATGAAGGCTATAGAACCAAATCTGTGTTACTAGAGCTGGATGGAGGAAGTGATGGATTCATACCTTTCCCAAGAGTATTTGTGCGTAAGTGAATGCAAGGAATTCAACTGGAATTCGAATTCGGTTCCCCGATTTCTCATTCTGAGTCGATATCAACTGCACAGTTGCCATAGCCAAGAGCCTAACCGAATAATTATTATGAAAGTAATTATTTATAGAAAAAGTACAGAAAAGCTATATTCCGGGGTTGGGACAGTGAATAAATGTGAAATAGTAGGTCAGTCGGGTTCTTAGCAATTCCTTGTGAAGGGATGGTAGAACCAGTACAAAAAGGGGTGTTAAATATTCAACAGTTACTTAGGGTACAAAAAAAAAAAAAAAGAAAACAGGAGAGTCATGATCTGACTTAATACATACGAGTCTTCTTCAAAGATGAATATTATGAAGGAAGAAATAAACTTTTGAAACCAATGTTACACAGTTCGTTCGTTGGTAGTTCTTCTTTATGTGGCATGTCCTTTCGGGATGTAGGCGATCATGGACTTCTACTTACCCCTACCCCTTGTCGATTTTAACATATTACCTCTCGGTATCTCTCTCAAACCCCAATCCACCATCCCCTTGCCCAAAGCCATCAGGTATGTCTCGCACTGCTTTCCTCTGTCTCTCTTTCACTCTATCCATCCTGTGAGTATTAGATTCTCCAAGCGCTCTTTCCTCATTTTTCTTCTTCTATGTGCCTTGTCCCTTCAGGACGTAGGCGATCATGGCCTTCCACGTTTCCCTATGCCTGGTGGCTCTGAGCACGCTTTCTCCTGTTACATCATGCAATCCTCGTTCTGTCATCCACCTAATTAGGTCCTTCAAATACGTTATCCGTTACTTTCTCCTGTCTATTTTTCCCTCTATCTGGTCTGTTAGTATCAAATTCTCTAAGCCCTCCATCCTCATTGCATGTCCCAGGAACTTCAGCTGTCTATTCCTAATGCTCAGTATTAATTTCCTTTTTGTTTCCATCATTTCCAAGACCTTATCATTGCTCACATGCTCGATCCATGATATTCGCAGCATCCTTCAGGTTTCCCAATCTGTCTCTTCCTGATACCAAATATAAGTTTCATTTTTGTTTGCATCATCTTCAAAATCTTAACGCTGCTCACATGTTCGGTCAACAGTCTCCTCAGCATCCTTCTTTAGAACCATTAGTCTTAAAATACCAAATTAAATTTTTTTTCTTCACCTCTTTCCCAAATATCAAATTCACATTCCCTTCAGTTTCAGAAAGGATTTACGATCACATCACGTTAAAAACCTGGTTCCCGAACGATCACCGTAGTTAAGAAACGTCGAGAAATGTCCACATGGGAATAACTGGTAATATGAGCTTACAGGTGTTGTTCGTATAATGGATAATGGCTTGGATTTGTATATCGAAAAACCGACTTCCAATTTCCACCGTGTTTGTTATACAGGGTGACCCAAAAAATGGGAACTTTTTAACAATCCAGGAGTGATGGAAGAAAAATATTTTTCCAAAGTAATTGAAATCTTAAAGCATGCCATTTAAGAAACAACGATGGAATTTTCATTTTTTAAAAAATTACATCCTGTATATGGAGTCCTCTTGTATGAAAGCATTCTTGAAATCTGCTGTTGAGATTTCTCACTGACCGCTGCAACATCTCAGCTGGGATACTGTGAATTTCATCCTGAATTCTCTGTTTTAACTCATCCAGAATTATGGATCGAGTCGTGTACAATTTAATCTTGAGATAGCCCCACAAGAAAAAACCCCAAACGGACAAATCTGCCGATCTAGGGGGCCATGTAATATTACCGAACCTTGAAATCACATGGTTACCGAACAATTGTGGCACAGCCTCTAATGATTTTCTTGAACGTGTGAAAAGTGTTCATTTCAGGTGTCTCCAGGTAACAATTCGCAGTGACAGTGACTGAGATCCCCTGCTCATTTTCCAAAAATTAAGGTCCGATGAACCCATGTAATGAAACAGTACACCATACTGTCACCTTACTAGCGTGTAAAGGGCGCTTATGAACTTTATTAAGATTTGTGTCTGCCCAATAACTGTAGTTCTGCTTATTCACGTAACCTGTATGAGGGAAATGGGCCTCATCTGACAACCATAACTTGCTTAGACATTCATATTGATCCATGGTTACTGAGATTGCAGAGTGTTTACTTCGTGAGGCCACTGTTTCGCAGTACTGCCACTTGCTCATGTCTGCCAACACACACTTCAAAACTTCCCGTTTTGGGGGTCACCCTGTATTTACTTACACTTAAATAATTCTGGAAAATGTATAAATACACCTTTTCGCCTTCTGGCTATGGGTTAATCAGTAAAATTTGTATAAAAAATTATTATTATCTCCAAATAAATTTACAATATATTCTGTCTTTAAATAACCGGCAAAAATTTTATAAACCATAAATAACAATCAATCAATAAAAAAACGCTATTAAGTAAAAGTTTTAGAAACTATTTGACACATATTTTCATTAATCTCGGAATAGTTTTTCAGAAATCGCTTGTTTTAATTTAATAATCATTTCGGCTATAAAGATGGCTGTTGCTTTGGAATACTAAGTATATGCTTGAAGGTGCGGGCGGCGTAATCTTCGGAGATCCGAGTTCCAATTCCATTTGGGTTCGTTATATTTACTTTCACGCAAACACCCTTAAGGAATGTATGAATCCACATATTCTCCCTCTTGCAATCACTACTAAATCATTATTATCGAAAAGAAAATATCTCACATTCTAAAAGTATTTTTAAGAATTTAAATAGCCTTCAAAGGGTTGATAATCCCTAGAATATAAATGAATATTACTGCTATTCTGTATTCAGTTTAAACTCATACTAGTTTCTTGGTTGAAAAAAGGGGTTTATGACATATTGGCTACCTAGGAAATTATGTACAACAGTAGATAATCCAGATGTTTAGCAATTGATAATAAGAAAGTATTATACACCTATTCATCTTGATGGCTGAAATGTTGGTTTCCCTAAAAAGGTGGACTGAGGTTCGATTAAATGTTAAGTTTCAAACAGCATGATTTTTTAATCATTTTACCCCAAGCAAGACGGTACCGCCACTGATGTGCAGGGGGCTACACAAGAGAGTTAAAGTTTTAGACAGGAGGAGGGTGAAGAGAAAGAAGAACCAGCTACAGGGCAAGATAAGGATGTGAACACAGGAGTGAAGACAGTTACGAAGAGAGAAATGAAAAGAACAAGATACACGGGGTGATGTGGAAAGGGCTGGAGTTAAGTGGATAAGAGATGGGAATTGACTTTGCATTTAAATTCTTGGAGGTTGTAGCCGTCGGGTAAGCAAGTATATGGAAGGGAGTTCCACAGGCGGTAAACACGAGAAAAGAAGCTAATGGAGTAGAATTGTAGCTTGCATTTGGTTGACCTAACTGTACAAGTGTGGGACCTTATTACTAATCTGGTTGCCCGAGTAAATTGTTGTGGAGGGGACACCAGTGACCTAAGTTCGTCAGAGCAGAAGCCATGAAAATATTTATAGAAGAGACAGAGGGAATCCACATTCCGCCGATGAGGAAGTGGGACCAATCACATTACAGCTTCTTCTTTGGGGCCTGTCGAGATCACTGAGACGAACAACAGAAGCGTCTGACCCGGTATGACAACAGTATTCCATATACGGTCAAATGGTTGATCTAATCTAAACTTATTTATAAATGGAACTTTGTCTGTGTGTGTGTCTGTGTGTGTGTGTAACCGTTACCTATAGACTCCGAAATGGCTGAACCGACTTTCTTGAAAATTTACACAGTTGTACTATAAGCGTCTGCGAGTGTTCTTAGCTAGGTTTTGTGTTGAGATACCCCCGATAAATATTTAAAATCGATAATCGAAAAAATCGAGTTATAGAAAGGAGTGGTCCGATTTTAATCAAATTTGATACACTCATAGACAAAAACATAAGAAACGATATTCAGAATTTCAAGGTTGCAGTTCTTACAATAGTGCAGAAAATAGATAATATATATATATATATATATATATATATATAAGTTTTCACTACACCCAAGCAACGCCTGGCTATACTGCTAGTTTGTATATATGTAAGATGGATTCTGTTGTTGCTGAAGTTGGTTCCCCCAGTTTTGGTTTAAATAGTAGACTAATCTAGAGGGAAGCCAAAAACCGTATGTAGCTCTGTAAAGTTCATACTATATGCAAGTAATGAGTTGTGTTTGGCACAAGGCCAATTGGACAAGCATAACCGAGGCTTCTACAGATGACATCTACTTGCTTAGCGGCATGACTTCCCCTTATATAAGAAGGACTGTCCATTTTCCAACTCCAGAAGTTGATGCAGGAAATTGACCCGTGTTATCCGCTCCACGGGTGTGAGCCAATGACAAAGAGGCTTAGGTCAGGACAGAGCTCCTAGTGACTGTCTGTCTTTGTGGTGCAGCCACCTATAGGATACAAATCTTATATCATCCAACAATTAACTTAAACGAAAAAAAGGAAAGTCCCACACCCACAAAATCAGATCAGAATTACTGAAAACATTTTTGAAAACCCAGACCAAGGCAAATTTCACAAGCCGGTGTGAAAATTAATATTCTGGATTCTGACTGGATGGAGAATAGCAAATTGAAATATGTCCCCGGTCAAATTTTCTTAACAACCTAAAAAATGTGTTTGCGGTTCTATCTAACCACGTGACTAGATTTCACTACTTATCCACGTCTCTTGACAGGCAAAAGACAGTTAGATGCGAGCAGAAATTAAAGGCGACACAATAAAATGTGACAAAAGAAGCTTCAAGTCTAATCCAGACATGTAAGTCCAGTCACATATTCGTTCTCCTTTTTCACTCATACTAATTACTTTTACCTCTTCTTCTCCATCCTCACATTCTTGCAGTCAACAAAGAAGATTTGGGAGCATACAATAAAACTATGACCACGACTTAAGCTGTGGGTGACCGTTTATTTCTTCTTTCTTGGTCATCGTCTTCCACATATTTTAGAGTTATCATTCTATTTCTCTTTCATACCATTGTTCGAATTCCAGTTGAATCCATTGTATTCACTTACGCGCAAATACCCTTGGGAAAGGTATTAATTCTTCTCTTCCTTCCAGTTATGGGTTAAATAACAGGACAGATTGGGTTCTATAGCCTTGGCCGGCAACCAGTCTACCGCAGAAAGCAATGGCAACCTACTGCGGGATAATCTTCTGCCCAGTCAGTCATGTCACTTTCGAGACATGATCGTCCAAGCGTGTATCACGTATTGCACTTAACTGACTGACCATTGTGTCTAACTCCACACTCATTAATTTCTTCCGTCAACACAAACCCCAACTCCTTTTCCGCGCCACTTTTGAATTCTATAACTGCTTGTGATCTTCTTGTTTCAGGACATAAAAAATATATTAAAAATAAAAAATATTTTTTTCTATTCTTCTTTCTGTCACGTTACGTTTATCTTTTTCTTCTTTTTTTTTTACTCTTGTTCCAACCTTATGGGATCCAACTTCAAAGAATTCCGGTCACGTAAAATCCCGAAAGTTGAGTTTTTTCTCGATTCCACGAAGGTTTGAACGAATTTGTCAATAACCTCGGGTAAGATGGTCTAAACATTGGCTTGCGACAATTACTGAACGTTTTGCTTTGCTTTCTATTTCATACTTAATTCAATTTTAAGATTATACAAGGAATCTGTAAAATCATTGTACGTGTTTAAACTTGTATTTGCTTCTCTTCGATGCATAAGTACTCAGCAGATTTAATTTTAGCCCATCAGCAGGCGCTGAAAATTTGTTTGAACATTGGTTAAATTGCTTTAGAATTAGCTTTGACATAAAAGGGCATCAGAATTCTTTTGCTAAACAAGGAAGACATTAATGATGATTATACATTAAGGCAGGTCGATTTATGTGATGCAGTGGATTCGACTCGGAACGACAAATCGGGGTGCCGATTTCGAATTCCAGTGGAATTCCTTGCATTCACTTACGCAGAAACACCCTTGGGAAAGGTATTAATCCTTCCAGTTATGGGTTAAACAATAGGGCAGATTGGGTTCTATAACTTTGGCTGGCAACCAGTCTACCGCAGAAAGCAATGGCAATCTACTGCGGGATAATCTTCTGCCCAGTCAGTCATGTCTCTTTCGAGACATGATCTCCCGAAGCCTGTATCAGAAAACATGACACCTAACTGACTGACTGTATTGCAATCAATTTGAAAGTTGAAGTTTGGCATGATAAATAACGATACAAGAGATATTTTTTCAACTATTTAATTTTTTTTTAGGAAATGAGATTAAAAGATCAAGGTTAGGTTCAAAATCATAGGGTTAGAATTTCATTACGTTGATGGTCAAAAGCCTTATAGGACACCCTTATAATTTTTATAATTTACTGAAGACCTCATCAACTTCAGATGATAGAAATTTCGAACTGAACCTTTCATTTTGATAAGGGGTGTAAATTGTTCTCATTCCGTGAGTCATTGGACTTCCAAATGTCTTAGTTGTCTCCCTTAAACTGAACTCTATTTTTTAACTATTGAACTCACAGGGTGTGCGTTGTGGTGTAGTGGATATTGTCTCAGAACGACAAATCGGCGTGCCGATTTCGAATTCCAGTTGAAATCTTTGCATTCACTTACACACAAATACCCTTCGGAATGAAGTTATGAGTTAAATAATAGGAAAGATTGGGTTCTATAGCTTTGGCTGGCAACCAGAAAGCAATAGCAATCTTCTGCGGAATAATCTTCTGCTCAGTCATTCATGACTCTTTGAGACATGATCGCCCAGATCGTGTATCGCCTATGGCACTTGACTGACTGATTTAACTGACAACACTTTGGGTCAAGTCACTAGATCTAAACAACACTTTTACCCACTGAGTATATGTCTTTGAGGACAATGCAAATAATCTAAATAATCACAATACTTCATCTCAGAAATATAGACAAATTTATTACAGCTTTAAAAAATTTATATTCACAAGGTGACACAAAAACATGAGTAAATCAGTGTGGCATTAGTAAGGCCTTTATTTACTTCAAAGGGAAATTATACTGAACCCTTTAGTTATATTATGATCTGATGCTATGCCAAGATTTGTCATCGGAGGCCACAATTTAAACAACCTAAGGTACGCAGATGACACAGTGCTGATTGCAGACACAGGAAGAAAACTACAAGACACCCTACAGAAGGTAACTGAAGAGAGTGACAAGAAAGGACTACATATAAACTGCAAGAAAAACGAATGCATGGTTATCAGTAAAAAGGGCAGCCCAATATGTCAAATACAAATCGGCGATACTACAATCAAGTACGTACAAGAATTTAAATACCTGTGAAGTGTTATAACAAAAGACGGAAAGTGCGACACAGAGATCCGAAGGTGAATTGGTATGGCAAAGAACGCGTTCCAGAAGCTAATTAGAGTATTAAGCCACAAGAAACTTTCACTAGAAACAAAGAAGAGATTATTGAATTGCTATGTGATGTCAGTTCTTCAATATGGCAGTGAATGTTGGACAATATCATCAAAGATGAAGGAAAATTGTGAAGCTGCTGAAATGTGGTTCTACAGAAGGATACTGAGGATATCATGGATCGGGTATGTGAGCAATGTTGGAAAAAATGGAAATGAAAAGGAAACTAATAGTGAGCATCAGGAAGAGACAACTGAAGTTCCTGGAATTTGCAATGAGGAAGGAGAGCTTGGAGAGCTTGGAGAGCTTGATACTAACAAGCTAGATAGATGGAAAAAGAGACAGAGGAAAGCAACAGATAACATATTTGAAAGGCCTGAGCAGGTGGATGACAGAATGAGGGTTGGGAGATGTTACAGGAGAAAGCGTGCTAAGAGCCACCAGTGATAGGGAGCCGTGGAAAGCTATGATCGCTTACATCCCGAGAAGACAAATCATATATAAGACGTCTTCGTGTGATTTTCAATAAACAATGCAAATTTTAAAAACATTCTGTCTTTTAATTTGTGTCCAGCTGTATTATGACATTATATATACACTTTTATCTTTTTGTTATTTTTATTAAATATAATGTATCAAATAATCTAACAACTCTTATTTGTTGAGTAGCCTTTTTTTGCAATCTATTACTGCTTGTTTTTACACAGTTTTTATAAAAACATTGCACACTTTGCTTGTAGTTATTTATAATTACAATTCTAGTTTTAATATATTTTTCCATATAATGAATCTAATTAAAATATATAATTTTTATATGGATTTATTCTTGAAATAGTCAAATTTGAATTTAGTTTGTAAGCAAAATCCTGCAAAAGTTACGTATTTCTGTACATTATTTCATTCTAAATCCTCACCAATGGGCGAAAGCTATGAATCTAATGTTTGTTTTCAGTTCTAATACTATCAAACGCCAGCTTTAAAACTGATATGTCCCAGAAAGAGATATATATCAATACGAGGTAGTTAAGTGATTTAGGCAAATGCACTCCAGTGCGTACACGTAATCGTCGTATGCAATGTCCTGAGACGTTGGTGTAGTAAATGGTGGTAGACCAAAAGATCTCTGGTGGGAGATCTCTCGATCTCTCTCACTCACTCTTGGCGTTCTTGCCTTCGTCTGTATTTATGGCTGATACCATCCAATCACATTCCAGTGAGGGGGAACCAAGGTGTATACATATTCATTACCTATTCATTACATCACAAACCTAACAAAATATTGATTTCCTAAAAATCGTGAAAAATCAGGGTCTTCTTTCGAACAAGCAATATTCCTTTTGCTTCCCTAGGTCAACTGCTGATGTGTAAACTGTTACTGATGCGAGAGACTATCAAGCTTTAGATAAGAATGGTGAAGTTCGGGCCGTTGCTTTAAATATTCCGAAGGTGATTGACAAGGTTTGGCATGCTTTCGGAAGCTGAGACGTTATAGTATTTTGGGGTAAATTTTTTATCTGATATAGTCTTTCTTATCTAAACGTTATCTTGAACAGCCACTCTTCTGTATCTATTTTGCATTGATGCAGAAGTTATCCAAAGCTCTATCATTCGATTTACATTTTTCCTATTTTTCATAAACGACCATCAATTCTCCAATAAGTATACATATATACTGATAACAGAACTGTTGTTTTAATGGTGAGGCTGACCGGATAAATATAGTCACATTGTCAGCTGATGTAAAATGTGAGATGCAATCTGTTGTTATATGGGGCAAGAAATGGCTTGTTAATTTTATCGCGTCACAAACGGAACTGCCTATTTTTAATCGTTCGAGAGAAACTTATTTTTACTTCCATCGGCATGGCCGATGCTAACCTCCGGTAGAAAAACTCATAGCTTCTTCTTAGGCTAACGTTTCCAACGGTATTAATTAGAAACGATTATATTCAATCAGTTGCTAGGACTACTACTCAGAAAGTTGGTTCACTGTGTCATGCTAGACATGTTTTCATGGCCTTCTACATCTCCCTATACGTGGTGGCTCTTAGCACACATTTTCCTGTAACACCACGCAACCCATGTTCTGTCATACACCTGATCAGGCCCTTAAAATATCCACTGCTTTCCTCTGTCTCTTTTTTCCTCTATCTGGCCTGTTAGTATCAGGTTCTCTAAGCCCTTCTTCCTCATTGCATGTCCCAAAAGCTTTAGTTGTCTCTTCCTGATGCTCGGTATTAATTTCCTTTTTGTTTCCATCCTTTCCAAAGGCTCATCATTGCTCACATACTCGCTCCATGATATCCACAGCATCATTCTGTAGAACTACATTTCAGTTGCTTCAAGTTTTTTTCTTCATCTTTGATGAGATTGTACAGCATTCACTGCCATATTGAAGAACTGACATCACATAGCAATCCAGTACTCTTTTCTTTGAACCATTAGCTTTCCTCACTTCGGTTCTTTTCTTTCGCCTATAGAACACTTCACGGTAAACCTTTTAGCTTTAGTTGCTCTTGAGCCTTGTATTGGGTGAACATTAGTATATTTATAAACAAAAAAGTTTTCATCGATTCCAAATAAAACATTGTTATAGTGTAAGGCAAAATACACCAAATGACCAAAAGTATGAACGAATTATATTGGTACTAGCAGTATAGCCCGACGTTGCTCGGGTGTAATAAAATCTTTAAAACTAATCCATGATCCTGGACTCTTTGGACGTTGGCACGAAAGACTAAGAAACAATAGTTGTTTCCAGTTAAAGCGAAACCGTAGACTGAAAGAAAAATGAGTGGATGGAAGTCAAATTTTGATTTCCTGCTATCGATAAGTTTTTTCGTCGTAAACTGAATTTTGAAGGCTATATAAGTCCTCTGAGTAAATGGTATCATGGCTGAGACTAAGAACTACAATTATATCTACTTAAAGCCAAACACAAAGCAAAAACTAAAATAAAAGGGCTGAAAAAAATACAGACATACAGGAAGATAAACAGAAACACACAAAAACAACTTGCCTTTTATATATATATATATATATTATCGATTTTCTGCACTATTGTAAGTACTGCAACCTTGAAACTTCTGAATATAGTTTCTGAATGTCTTTGTCTATGAGTGTATCAGATATGATAAAAATCGGACCACCCCTTATATAACCCGATATTTTCGAATATTGATTTTCGAAATTCATCGGGGGTACCTCGACACAAAACCTAGCTAAGAACACTCGCAGACGCTTATAATACAACTGTGTAAATTTTCAAGAAAATCGGTTCAGCCCTTTCGGTGTTTATAGGTAAGGGACACACACACACACACACACACACACACAAAGTTTTATTTATAAATAAATTTAGATTAATTTCCTTTTCGTTTCCATCATTTCCAAGACCTCACCATTGCTCACATGATTGATCCATGATATCTGCAGCATCCTTCTGTAGAACTACATTTCAGCTGCTTCAAGTTTTACTTTAATCTTTGATGATATTGTCCCACATTCTTTCAACTACGATCAACTTTTAAACGCAGAGTCAATTCTGCTTATTAGCTTTACTGTTTCTTCAACGCTCAGTCTCATTCTTATATGTTAGTGATTTTTAGTGTCTTGCTGGGGATGAAATGGTTAAATAATAAATGAGCGCGAAGGTGAGAAATGCAAATTTAATCGAAAAACAATGAATATTCACAGAAAAATGCTATTGTGTTTACTTCATTAACATGATAAATTGGTCTGAACACGGAATTACTCGCAGAAAAATTATGCTTCACAATAAAAACAAATATTCCTTCTTAATACTAACACAAAATCATTATTTCCCAGCGTCACAAACGCTACAAAATCTTTATAATCCTTGATACAAATATGAAGCGTTGAAAACGTTTGTCAATACATTAGTCTGTTATTAACTAATGAAAGAAATATTAGTCTTTAAGCTTCAGATTAACACTCGATTACAAATTTTCCCTCAGTTGCGCTCCGAGTACAAACTCAGTAATCTTTAAAGGGACTATTTTTGAGTCAAATGAATAAATGAATAAGTGTAAGGTGATTTTTTAAGCCCAGGTTCAGTCAGTTAAGTGCCATACGTGAAATACATTCTTGGGCGATCATGTCACGAAAGTGACATGACTGACTGGGTAGAAGATTATCCCGCAGTAGGTTGCCATTGCTTTCTGCCGGTAGACTGGTTGCCGACCAAGGCTATAGAACCCAATCTGTCCTATTATTTAACCCATAACTGGAGGGAAGAGACGGATTAATACCTTCTCCAAGGGTATTTCAGAGCCGATATACGCTGCACCACAACGCAAAATAAGTACTCAGTCGTAATTTATCTAGCAAGAGAAGTTTGCTGGCTATTATACAACTGCAATGCTGGTTTTCTAAGCTTAGCTTATATATGGCACAAGGCCGAAAGTATGGAGTACATGAATGACAGAAGATTATGCCGCAGTAGGTTGCTATTGCTTTCTGCGGTAGACTGGTTTGCCATCCAAGGTTGTAGAACCCAATCTGTCTCTGCTATTGTTATGGTGAAAGATACTTATTCCTCAGATAATGGACGCTTCCTCCTTTCTTAATAAGAGTTAACAAGAATTTAACTCGAGAAGATTTTCGGAAATTCATAGGTGTTCTTAGAAGTTCTAGAGAGTTCTTTATAGTTCTATGGGAGTTCAGTAGAAATACTTGGCAGTTCATATTAGTCGGCAGTTAGCCGAATACTAAGGAGTCAGCTTTCAGTGGAAGATTACCAAGTTCCTAACATTTTGGGTGCATTAAGTCGATTAGCAACCGACATAGCACGATTATAACTTTCAATGCGAAAACTATTCCACAACAGTTATGTAACCCACAACTGGAAGGAAGAGTCGGATTAATACCTTTCCCAAGAATATTTGTGCGTAAGTGAATGAAAGGAATTCAACTGTAATTCGAACTCGGCTACCCGATTTGTCGTTCCGAGTCGATATCCACTGCACCACAACGTACATCCTTGCTGAGAATTACACGAAGCCAAAGCTCCCAGCGATTTATTAAGTGTAGTATAGTTGTGGAACATGGACGAATGTATAGAATAACCAATGAAGATTGTAATTGATCTATCAGACGATTTTACTAATCATTACGCTACATTTAAGTACCCATAAATAAGTAAGTGTATGAACTCAATTCTATATTTATATTTTCTGAACATAATATAACCTGCAAAAAATTCTAAAGTAACAATGTTAAATACCCCGATTTTTAACAGATTTATGGCGTGAAGCACAGCATTTTATGAATGGTTGAAGTGTATGCTAAAAAACGAGAGTAGGGGAACCCCGAAGTAATGTAATAGTTAGCAAGCTTGTCTCGTTAAAACCTGTTAAAAATGAGTAGTGACTTCGATCCTCACTGGGTGTCCCATACTTTCGGCCTTGTGCTACATCTAAGCGGCGCTGAGAAAATGACCTAAATAACGATAAAAGGGAAAGGAAAGCGAAAAGGAAAACGTAACTTGGCAGAAGAAATTTCTAGGACACAATGAGGAAGGTAGAGCTTGAAGAAAGGGGGTAACTTTTTTCCTGCAAACATGAAGTGGAGACAATTGTATTGAATCAATCGTTTGGTCTATGGCGAGGATTGAATTTTTTCTCTGATTTTTTCCACTTTCCCATATCCCTTGGCGGTCTAAATCGACTTTCTCCTGTTACCCCAATTAATCCACTCTCTTCCACCCATCTGCTTAAGTCCATCAAGTATGTCATGCGTTACTCCCACTTCTCTCTCTTCTCCTCTATTCGTCACCTGAGCTTCATATTCTCCAAGCCCCTTTCTTTATTCAGTCAGTTAAGTGCCATACGTGAAACACCCTTGGGCGATCATGTCTTTTTCGAGACATGACTGACTGGGCAGAAGATTATCCCGCAGTAGTTTGCCATTGCTTTCTGCGGGAGACTGGCTGCCAGCCAAGGCTATAGAACCCAATCTGTCCTATTATTTAACCCATACCTGGAAGGAAGAGACGGATTAATACCTTTCCCAAGGGTATTTGCGCGTAAGTGAATGCGATGAATTCAACTGGAATTCGAACTCGGCTACCCGATTTCGGGTTATAAAAGGAGTGGTCCGATTTTAATCAAATTTGATACACTCATAGACAAAGACATAAGAAACGATATTCAGAAGTTTCTGTAGTTCTTACAATAGTACAGAAAATCGATAATATATATATATGTTGCTCTAAAAAGAAGAAAAGACGTCATACTTATCCCAAAACCCGAGGAATCTTTCGGCCAACACTTTTTCAAGGGCTTCGTTGGCAAAAATATGAAATGGGCTGAACGAAAACAATATCAATAGGGGAATTACTCACAGTACTGGGAGAAAGTGGAATACGTTTAAAAATAAACTTTAATGAAAAAATACATTAAAATGTGAGGGGGGTTGTAGGTTCCTCGGGTTTTGGGATAAGTATGACGTCTTTTCTTCTTTTTAGAGCAATTTGTGGTTTCTGTGGGTACCGTTCTTTATTCACACACACACACATATATATATATATATATATATATATATATATATATATATATATATAAGACAAGATGTTTGTGTGTGTGTGTCTGTTTTTCTGTATGTATGTCCTTTATACAAATCCACAATTTTTATCGGATTCTCACTAAACTTTACACAAATATTCTTTAGGCTGAGTCTGAGCTTCAGAACCATGGATTGGTTTTAAAGCTTTCATATCACACGAGCAACGCCGGCTATACTGCTGGGATAAAGATAAAAGAAATCTGGGAGAATTTGGCATACAAAACATATTGCAGGCAAGAGGAAACCAGCCAGTAACTAAGCCAACAAGTTCCTGCTAATTATTAGCAGAAGAGGAAAAACACTGGTGAGGATATTAAGAAGACAAACATGGCTTAGAGTTACAAAAGATAAGAAATTGTAAAAAGCCACAATCCACTATAATGGTTATAGCACATTTTTTATTGTTTTATTTTTTTTAATCGTATCACCCCGAGCAAGGCGGAAATGCCACTGATGTGCAGGGGGCTACATAAGTGTAAAGAGATTAATTAGAAGAGAGTGAAGAGGAAGACAAACCAATTAGAAAGGAGCAATAGAAAGCTGAGAATGCAGGTGTGATGACAGTTTCAAAGGTGGAGAGAAAGGAAAGGATATATGGGGTGGGGAAAGAGCTAGAGTCAAGTGGTTCATAGATGAGTATTGACATTGCATTTAAATTTCTAGAGGTTGTAGCCATCAGGAAAACAAGAATATGGGAGCGAGTTCCACAGGCGGGAAGTGCGAGAGAAGAAGCTGCAGGAGTAGAATCGTCGTCTGCATTTGGCTAACCTAACTGTGAATGGGTGGGACACCACCACTCCACCACCACTCCACCACAACTCCATGTCTTTAGTCTTTTAAGTAATATAGTGTTATATTCTCCAAGCACTCTTTCTTCTTCATGCGTCCAATGAATTTCAACTGCCTCTTTTTTATTGCTTGCTCAAGTTTCTTTATGGTTCCCGTTTTTCTTAAAACATTCTCCTTTCTCGTGTATTGAGGCCATATTATTCTTAGCAGTCGTCAGTAGAATTCATCTGTATCGTTTCACGTCACTCATTTCATCTGTATGAAAATGGGGAGAGTAAAGAAGTGCTTTAGAAAAATCTCGGAAGAATTGAAAGACGGAAGCGAATGTGAAATCATTATCGCATCACTATGAATAACGAACCGACTGTAAGAAATTTGTTGCCACTTACCACGAAAACATTTAAACTATAATGGTCGGAAAGATGAACCGTTTAGTAATTATAATTACAACTCATAATAACTTGACACCTCTTAAACAACGCAAACACATGTTTTTAGCAAAAATGTTTTTAGCAGAAACCAGATAGCCCTCTTCATAAATTCAGATCCGGTTTCTTCTAAAAGCAATTGTATGTACTAAAAATTCATATTATTAAATATTCGTACTTAGAGAATTCTAAACGCGCGCCGGTGTGGGTTGACGGTTAAGAAGGCAAGAGTGGTCGACCATTTCGACTGATTGGTAAATACAATCTTTACTTACTAACCGGTGCAGGATCCGACATCAACTAACAAAAATTTAATGGTAAAACCACAATCAATCCATATGTGATACACGCTTGGGCGATCATGTCTCGAAAGAAACATTATTGACTGGGCAGAAAAATTTCCCGCACTAAGTTGCCATTACTTTTTGCGGTAGATTGGTTGCAGACCAGGCCTATAGAACCAATCTGTCCTGTTATTTAACACATAACTGAAGGGAGAAAATACGGATTTATACCTTTTCCAAGGATATTTACGCTTACATGAAAGCAATGAATTCAACTGGAATTCGAACTCAGCTCACCGATTTCTCGTTTCGAGTCGATATCCACTGCAGAACAACACTTTAAAAATATCTCTTTGTTGTAAAATTACTAACAATACATTTCATCATCTACCAACAATATATATCAATAAAATGCATATAGAATTATCGAAGATTAACGAAACTTGGTTATAAACAACCGACAATTTGAAATGATTTGTTTGAACATTATTTTTTATCGAAAGTCGTATTTAACAGATATTCTGTTTTTAATTAAACACTCTTATATATTTATATTTACAAGCCTGATTATTTACGATAAATTTTTATTACGAAAATGTGTATCCTTCGGCAGGATTCGAACCTGCGACACCTAACCACATAGGGGAAACTATCATGTGATCTGGCACGTCTTAAACCTCTCGACCACGAATGACCATTAGTCTAAATGAGGTTTTAATCAAGCCTATATAACACAGTTTTCGATTTCTGCTCTGAAATGTATCGTAATGTCAACAAATGTAAACATGTTACGAAAATTAACGAAGATTAACGAAACTTGGTTATAAACAACCGACAATTTGAAATGATTTGTTCGGGGTTATCGATACTCGTATTAAAGTAGATATTCTGTTTTTAATTAAACAGTATTATATATTTATATATTATATATGCCGAATGACACACATTTTCTTAATAAAAATTTATCGTAAATAATCAGCCTTGTAAATATAAATATATAATAGTGTTTAATTAAAAACAGAATATCTATTAAATACGAGTATCGATAAAGAAATAATGTTAAAACAAATCATTTTATATAGAATTATATACAAAATGTATGCAGCTGAAAGCTAATTTTTCGTACACAATACTTCGATTTCAGTATTATATAACCCATAGAGATATTAACAAAATCAACCAATCAACAAAATTTTGACAAACCGGGTAAGGTTTATTGGGGGTTTAAAGAGAAATCTACCACGTGGACTAAGGAAGGGGCGAAAACACACAGACGAATTATAATGCTATTCACTATGTTACAATACGAAAATCATTTTAAATTAAACATAATTTTAAACTTAATATAACAAAAAAATAAACAAAAAAAATTGAATTATTATGAAAACAAATACAAATATTGAAAACAAAGCATGAAAAACAGTTAAACGAAAAACTTTTTTTTCCTTTTCTTTACCTGCCATTCTAACAAAACTGAACCACAAATCTTAGTAAGACTTCGCATTTCATATCCAGTAAACAGAAGTTTTTTGTCTTTGAAATTTCGTCCTTCTTCAAAGAAAACTTTCGTTTTTATTTGGATATTTCCAGCAATGCATTTTATTTTTTGCGATACTATGTTGTCTAAGGAGGGGGTATACACACAGACGAATTATAATGCTATTCAATATCTTACAATACGAAAATTATTTTTAAATTAAACATTAATATATTTATAAACTTAATATAACGAAAAAAAAACAAAAAATAAAAAAATTAAATTATTCTGAAAGAAATTTTAAAAAATTAAATTATTCTGAAAATTTTTTTAAAGAAATTAAATTATTCAGAAAAAATTTTTTTTTTAAATAAATTATTCTGAAAAAAAATTTAAAACAATGAAATTTATTCTGAAAAGAAATTAGAAATAATTAAATTATTCTAAAAAAAATTAAAAAATAATTAAATTATTTTGAAAAAAAAATTTTCAAAAATTAAATAATAAATTAAATTATTCTGAAAAAAATTTTTTTTAAATTAAATTATTCAGAAATTTTTTTTTTAAATTAATTATTCTGTAAAAAAATTTTAAAAAATTAAATTATTCTGAAAAAAAATTAGAAATAATTAAATTATTCTGAAAAAAATTAAAAAATAATTAAATTATTTTCAAAAAAATTAAATTATTCTGAAAAAATTTTTTTTAAAAATTAAATTATTCTGAAGAAAAACCAAACAAATAAAAAATAAAATAAAAATACAAATATTGACGTGACGATTTCAATACTCGGACCTTTCTATTGTATTTCTTTTCGCGCCAAGTCTTTTGGAAAATGAATGAATGTCTTCCTCAGGCTACATTATAGTAGTGTATACTGAGATCTCGTTTTGAAGTAGCAACCAGTTTAAAGACAGGACATCTCTGAATTCAAATCAAAATTCGGGGAAGAGGGATGGGCTCTGGCAGGCTAAATTGCACACACCAATTTCGCTATGACTGCTGTCTGACAGGTGGGGGATGGTAAAATCAAGCAATTAAAGAAATTTAAATACACTGGAAGTATTCTAGCATAAGAAGGAAAGTGAAACACTGAAATCCGAAGGCAAATTGGCATGGACAAATATGCATTCCAGAAGCTGCGTAGCTTAAGAGACATAAAAATTTCGCTAGAAACAAAGAAGAGAATACTGGATTACTATGTGATGTCTGTTCTTCAATATAACAGTGAATGCAAGACAATCTCATCAAAGATGAAAGAGAGATTGAAGCAACCGAAATGTGTTTCTACAGAAGGACGCTGCGGATACTATGAGAGCAATGATGACATTTTGGAGGAAGATGGACACTAAAAGGAAACTAATAATGAGCATCAGAAAAACACAGTTAAAGTCCATGGACATCTAATGAGGTAGGAGGGCTTGGAGAATCTGATATTCGCAGGTCTGATAGAGGAAAAGAAAGAAAGAAGAAAGCCGCGTGTATCATACTTGACGGACCTGAGAAAATGATTGGCAGATCGGGGTTTGGGTTGCTTAGAGTCATCAAGGATAGGGAGACGTGAAAGACCATGATCGCCCACATCCTAAAGAGACATGACACTTAGAAGAAGAAGAATCTGATCAAAAACGACAGAACTAACTTCAATGTTTATGTTATAGTGGAACATCCTACCATCCCCAAGAATGGAATGCTCTAGACTATAAAGGACGGGGACAAGCGGAGAGAGAAAACGTCTTAGCATGTCTTCGACGCTATGACACTGTCAGCCCTCTGCCTTCGGTTAGAGGGCGCTCTCTGCTCGGAAGCAGAGAGCACAACCCAGTCGTGGTTCCGCCGAAGGGTAGAACCACGACTCGGTAAAAATAGATATTTTTTTGGCCCGGCTATATGGCCGGGAATACCCACTGTAAAATGACCATGTGTCACATCTGGCCTTGCGTGGGATGGCTAGTAAATACAAACGTCTTAGGCGAAGGTGTTCTCTACTTGATAGTGCATTCCGCTCCTACTCGTTGATTGCTTATCTGTATCTTATTGTTAATTGTACAGTAGTACAATAAATCCATTGTATCTATTTCCTGTGTCGAGTACCATTCTTCCACTAATCTTTACACTGATATTCCTTTCCGGGATATATTAAATTATAAATACGAATGACACATCTTGGTGCCAGAGGACGTCGTACAGATATCGGCAATCCGGAAAAGAAAATCTGGTAAACAGCGGATGTACATGGTGTCGTTATTTCTGATTGTCTCTGTTTCGATCAGGTTATTCTGATGTGGCAAGGAAAGGAGCCAAACGGTTTTTTTACGGGAGGAGAGTCTCCGACAACGATTCCTTGAAGCTTCGCGAGCGATGCCAGGGAAAATTGTCGTTCTCCTCCGAAGGAAGCCGACTCGGTCGAAAACGACGTCGACCACGACCACGACGAGCAGAGTGGAACAGACAAGGGCGAGAGATCGATCGAACGAACAAGCATATGTACGAACGAACGAAGACACCTTGCCTGAGCGCACAAAACACGACAGACGACGAAGGCGGCAAAGACGGCGGTGCGCTGCGACGTGGGCAGTGGGAACGAGACGAATGACGAACGGTCAGCGAAAGTTAACAGCAACTGCGAAATCAAGTAAGTGAAGAAAGAAAATAGAGAAAGAAGAGAGAAACGACGTGCATGCAGTAGTGAAAGCATGAAGCGTACCACCGTTTTGCGTCAATTTACCGACCTCGAGTTGAATTCATTGCATTCACTTACGTGCAAATACCCTTGGGAAAAGTATTAATCCGTCTCTTCCTTCCAGTTATGGGTTAAATAACAGAACAAATTGGGTTCTATAGCCTTGGCTTGCAACCAATCTACCGCAGAAAGAAATGGCAACCTACAGAGGGATAATCTTCTGCGCAGTCAGTCATATGTCTCTTTCGAGACATAATCGCCCAAGCATGTTTCACGTATGGCACTTAACTGACTGACTATTCTGAGGTAGTGAGAAATTGACTTCAGAATTATCTACCTGAATCAGTTTGTTATTTTTTTCCCTCGTGAAAAGATGATATTTTTAATATGTTCCACTGAACAAAGTTATACAATCACACGTATACTAAAATCCTGTAAACCGTTTACTTATTTGGTCATCTATTGAACAGGATTTAAATCGTCATATAATTCGGCGGTTTTCTAGGTCAGACTAGGCTGTTGAATATAATCTCTGCATATTAATAACTTCGTAAAAATCGGATTTATGAAAAGTGGGCTCAAAGGATACGACCAACGACGATGAATTATAATTATAATGAATCTGATTGCATATTCGTTCCTAATGATAGAAATTGAAATCAAAAAAACAACGGAAGAAAAGTTGAAAATGAGTTTGGGGTATTAAGCAATTGAACATGCTGATAATATTAATAATCTGAACACGTTAGAAAATGTCATATTGATTATAACATTTGACATGAATATGCAGACCGAAAAAAAAGCGTTGGAAGAAGAAAGATGAAAGAAAAAGACGAAATACAATTGGAAAGAATAACAGGCAAAGGAGCTAAAAACGGAAAAGAGATCAAGTAAAGATGGCGAATATAATGGAAGAGAAAATTCAGCAGATTCAATTTCGCTATGTTAATCGTTATATTCTGACTTCTTAATAACTTCTTCTATTCTACTTCTCATTCATATTTTTTTTCTTTTTTCACATATTCTTACACACTCAGTAATCATTTATGTCTCACTGGGTTTATTGCCTTGTTACGGGTGAAATGATTTTTTTTTAAAAAAAACGAAGAAAAAGAAATAAAATAAAGAAAAAAAATGATGACAATGAATGATGGTAGAATTTGATGAAAGAATAAGTGTGAGAAGATGAGTAGTTTAAAGAAAAATGAGAGTAAGCTTGAAGTGAGATGGCTGAAGAACGTTAAGTCTAAAGAAGAATAAAAAAGGATACGCAGAAGGGAAAAAGAATGGGAGTGAAATACTCTTGTAGATTCCAGGTGAGAAACCGCACAAAATAAGGAACAACAAAACATATATTTGAGATAGAAAAATTATTTATATTAAACATAAAGACACAAACTGTAACGCAGGTCAGTAATCCAAAAATACGATTCGTAAGAAATATATATATATATATATATATATATATATATATATACAAGTCTTTGAAGTGAAGCCGTGCTGGAATTAGTATGTCCGCGTAATACTGTTCAGGCTGTGTGGAGCTCAGAGCTACTATGACTACTGACGCGGTATTCTCTGTGTAACTTCGGTATTGTTCGGTAACTTAAGGATCTGCCACGGTTCTCCAATGTCCTCTAACGGATCTCTCTGTACTCTGCTGTAACTCACTATGGCAGGAGTATATGTATACTCAAGTCGTGTACATTATCATAGAAAAAGGGGAGATCCCACAATAAATACTAAAAACAGGATGTAAAAGGGTGCATGATAAACTAGAAAAAGCAAGAAACAAACAATAAAGGAAAGATTATGTTGAGGAATAGGACCACAAAAGAGAAGAAAAAAGTCAGGAAGGAGCGAAAGAAAGGAGAAAGAGGCGGAACAAATTCGGAATATGAAGTTGTATCGAAATGAGAAACATGGTTGAAATATTTATGTCCAGGTTTATTAGGAAAAACAACACTACAAAGAAGACTAAAGAGAAGAAAGAAAATTACGAGAAGGAAGAAAAGAAGAAAATATAAACGAATAAACAGGTGATGACAGGAAAAAAGACAAAAAGACAAAAAAGCTGAAATTAGAAAGAACATTATCATGAAGAACAGAAAGTGAATTATGAAAATAGAAAATAAAGGGAAAGTGAAAGAGAAAGAGATGTTAGGGAAGAACAAAAAGACGAGGAATAAAAGAGAAAAAGAGACAAAGAAGAAAAGGAAGGTGATAGTGATGAAGAACAAAAAACAGAAGTAAACGAGAAAAATAAACGAAAGGAAAGAAGGAAATGGTGTTGGGAACGAAAACGAAGGAGTAAAAGAGAAAAAGATGTGAAGAAGAAAGAGATACTGGTGAAGAACAAAAAGAGAAAGAGCAAAACAAAAAAGAGTAGCAGTTGAAAAAGGAAATAGTAATGAAGAGAAGGAGTAAAAGAGAAAAGGATACGAAGAGAAAAGGGAAAGAGATAGAGACGAATAACAAAAAGAAAAAGAAAAAGAGAAATAGAAAAAGACAAGAAATGAAAGGAAAAGGAGATAGAAATAAAAAACAAAAAAGAAGGGAAAGAGAAAAGAGAATAAGGCGAAAGTGAAGGAAATAGTGGATAAGAGCAAAAAGAAGAGGAATAAAAAGAGAAAAAAAGCGAAGGTGAAACAAAAGAAGTGGCAGGTAAAATAAAAAAAGAGACAAAAATGAAGGAAAAAGAGATAAGGAGAAGAAGGCGAAAGAGACAACGAGAAATATGTGGATGAGGAAAAGAGACTGAGGAGAAAAAGATAAAGATGAACTGAAAAAGAAAAAGAGAAGTTTAAGGAAGAACAGAATATACAGGCAAATGAGACGACAGCGAAAGAGAACATTTGAAGAAGAAAAAAGATGAAGAGAAGGTGATGGGGAAAAATAAAAGGTGTTATAAGAGCTAAAGAGAAATAGGCAAAAGAAAAAAGAGAAGACTAATAGAAAATAAAATACAAATTGAAGAAAAAAGAGAGAGCGAGGAAAAAAGAGAATGAGGGGAAGAGAAAAAGAAACTGAGGAGACAAAGAAGAAACGAGAATAAAAAGAAAAAAGAATGAATGTAAAAGTAAAAAAAATGAAAGAAAAAAGCAAACGAGAAGAGAAAGAAAAAGCGAACGAGGAGAGAAAGAAAAAGCGAACGAGGAGAGAAAGAAAAAGCGAACGAGGAGAGAAAGAAAAAGCGAATGAGGAGAGAAAGAAAAAGCGAACGAGGAGAGAAAGAAAAAGCGAACGAGGAGAGAAAGAAAAAAGCGAATGAGGAGAGAAAGAAAAAGCGAACGAGGAGAGAAAGAAAAAGCGAATGAGGAGAGAAAGAAAAAGCGAACGAGGAGAGAAAGAAAAAGCGAACGAGGAGAGAAAGAAAAAGCGAATGAGGAGAGAAAGAAAAAGCGAACGAGGAGAGAAAGAAAACGCGAATGAGGAGAGAAAGAAAAAGCAAACGAGGAGAGACAAAAAAAGCGAATGAGGAGAGAAAGAAAAAGCGAACGAGGAGAGAAAGAAAAAGCGAATGAGGAGAGAAAGAAAAAGCGAATGAGGAGAAAAAACCGAACAAGGATAAAAAATGAAAATGTGGAGAAAAAAACAAGTGAATAAGGATTAAAAAGAGAGAATGAAGAGAACAAGAAAATAGAATGAGAAGAAAAAGAGAATGAGAAGGAAAAAAGAATGAGGAGAAAAAAGAAAAGGGAATAAGGAGAAATGAAAAAAATAGAATGAAGATAAAAAGAAAAGAGAAAGAGAAAAAGAGAATGAGAAAAAGAATGAGGAGAAAAAAGAAAAGGGAATAAGGAGAAATGAAAAAAGAGAATGAAGATAAAAAGAAAAGAGAAAGAGAAAAAGAGAATTAGAAAATGAAAAAAGAATGAGGAAAAAAAGAAAACAGAAAGATAAAAAAAGAGAATGAGGCGAAAAAGAAAAAAGAATGAGGAGAAAAAGAAGATAGAAAAGAAAAAGAGAATGAGGATAAAAAGAAAAAGTGAATAAGGAGAAAAAGAAAAACAAATGAGGAGACAAGAAAAAGTGAGTGAAGAGAAAAAGAAAATAGAAAGAAAAAAGAGAATGAGAAGAAAAAGAAAAAAGTGAATGAGGAGAAAAAGAAAATAGAAAAGAAAAAGAGAATGAAGAGAAAATGAAAAAGAGAATGAGGAGAAAAAGAAAAAACAAATGAGGAGAAAAGAAAAAGTGAGTGAAGAGAAAAAGAAAATAGAAAGAGAAAAAGAGAATGAGGTGAAAATGAAAAATAGAATGGCAGAAAAAGCGAATAAGAAAAAATGGAATAAAAGATTTAAAAAAAAAGAAAATAGAATAAGAAAAAAGAGAATGAGGAGAAAAAGAAAAAGAGAATGATGAAAAAAAGAAATGCAGAAAAAATATTTAAAAAAAAAAGAATGTAATCTGAATTATTTTTAAGCCGAAAGTGAAGAGAACATACAAACAAGAAGGGAAAAAATCGTAATATGATTCTTAGGTTAACGATAAAGTTCACACGAAAACCGATGTATAAGATAACCTAAGGAAATTTTTAGTAATTACAGCAAAGAAGCGGCAAAGACATTTTTTAATGAAAGCTGTCGGCTAAACAAGGAAAAATGTCCCTTAATAATGATTAATAACTGGTTCTAGGACGACTTCTATAAATGCAAAGCAAGTAGAAATAGCAAATGCAAGGCTGTAGAGATAACAATTTTGAAAGCTTCAATCATATAAGTAAATACTTCACGTTGAACTCCAAAGAATACAAAAATAAGCAAGTGTGAGTGAAAGGGGTTATCCATTGAGGATTGTTCACACTACTCGAACTTTACATTTAAAGCAATAATATTACAAATATCTGAATACAAGACATACTACATAGTACTAAAAAAAGTACTCCCAACCCAGTTCAGAAGACTGAAATGGTTGTCATAAAGAAAAATAAAACATGTCATATAGAGTATTCTGCTGTTCCACCTGATCAAATAAGCTATTTGAAGGAGAGTCAAATGCAGAAAAGAATAACGAATCATTCATATATATATATATATATATATATATATATATATATATATATATAAAACTGTCTACCTACTGTTGGACAACCTTGTGTATGCACACACACACACACACACACACACATAGATAGATAGATAGATAGATAGATAGATAGATAGATAGATAGATAGTTTTAGTGCAAAGAATTTGTCAGTTTAACTGAGCAGGTTCATGCCGTATGCTATTATTGGATTGGGTATCATGATAGAAATATTGAACTGCGCACACTCATAACAAGCGTTTACATTGTTGGCGTGCTACTCTGTCGCTCAATAATAATAATAATGGTTGTAATCATTACGAAAATCCCATATAACTTTTCATTATCTGAGAGCCAAAAGGTTAAGCCCATGGGAGAAAAAAATTTCTTTGCCCCATGTCTCTAGTAGAAGACTTGGTTAAGCATTGCATCACACGGCAAATCAGGAGAATGGGAAATAATCATTATCATTATTATTAGTAGTAGTAGTAACAGGAGTACTAGTCGCAGTTATAGTATGACTAGCAGCGGTATTTTAGTAGTAGTTGTAGCAGTAGTATGTGTGGTAGTAGAAGCAGCAGTTGTATTAATAGCAGGAGTAATAGTGGTTATAGTAGTAGCTGTAGTATTATGTGTAGTAGTAGTAGATACGGCATTAGTAGTTGTAGTAATAGTATGTGCAGTATTAGTAGTATTAGTAGCAGTAATAGTGGTTGTAGAAGCAAGAGTAATAGTAGTAAATGTCGTAGTCATAGATGCAGTCGTAGAATTTGTAGTAGTAATAGCAGCGGTATAGAGAGTCGAAGCATGAGTAGTAGTAGAAATAATAGTAGTAGCACTAGTATTTGTAGCACTAGTATGTGTAGTACTAGTAGCAAGAGTAGTAGTGGCCGGAGTACTAGTACATGCAGCAGTAGTACTTATAGTAGCAATAGTAGCAGCAGTATTAGTAGCAGTATTTGTATTATTATTATTATTATTATTAGTAGTAGTAGTAGTAGTAGTAGAGATATTAATAGCAATAGTTGTCATCTTAGCTGGTGTCGTAATTGCAGTAGTACAGTAGTAGAATGTGTAGTGTTAGTGGCAGTAGTAGTAGTAACTTGGATAGAAATTGTAGCAACAGAGTAGTAATAGTAGTAATAGCAGCAGTAATTATAGCATTAATATGTGTAGTAGTAGTAATAGTAGTAGTATTAGTAGTAGTAGAACTAGAAGCTGTAGCAATAGTAGCAGCAGTATTATTAGTAGTAGTAGACAAGGCAGTTGTAGCAGTAGTAGTAGAAACAATAGTAATTGTAGTAGTAGTAGTAGTAACCGTTTCAGTAGTTCTAGTATTAATAGTTGTAGCGGCAGTAGCAGTACGAGAAGCCAAAGAAATATAACTCAATTAATGAAGGAAGATGTTTTTAAACAAAGCTATAAAAATATGAACAGTTGCCTCAAATGATATTAATGACCAGAATGGAAATTTTCATCTCAAACAGCTTGGCCCCTTCATTTTCCTGAAGGTTTAAAAAATAAGAAAAAAAGATATTGCTCACTGTTTTGAATTGTTTTGTTATTGCTAGCGGTCAATTAATAACAACAGATTTTCTAATCGAATTAAATTCATTCTTCCGATTCTATTTTGAACTTCTTTTGATTGAGGACTTAACAAGAATTGTAGCCTCGTTCGTTGAAATCTTTTGCGACAATTACATACAAAATGCATTAAAGTCGTGATTTCTAATGGTGTTTACTTTCATGTTAAAATGGTGGCATCAAAAAATTTCTAAAGAAAAGATCACTAGAGAAATAATAGAATGTCATGTTGATGGGTATGAGTGAAGGGAAGTAAAATCTTAGGAGATAGCACGAGGGACAAAGATAGACAAGGAAAGTGAGCAAAGAATACAAGAAACATGGGTCACAAATAGGATAAAGAAGAGACGAATTAATCAATTGACTACTGATCATCGTTTTCATTATCTGTAACAGTGCGATGCAGAAATGATAGGTTAGCATTCCTGATTAAAAGATAACTGTAGACTGTAGGACGCCCTGGTTGGTTTTTTCAAGCTCAAGAAGAACTCTGATTCCATTCTGGCACGTTGAACTCAGAAATACATTTCATCAATACACTACCGAATTAAGGAAATTAAATCTAATTTTAATGCAGTCTCCAACCATTGAACAATGGTCCTTCAATGGTTTGTTGCCTCATAATTTATAAAATACGCTATTATTTGCAAGTTATCTAATTTAAAATTCTAAACTTATTTATTAATGGGACTTTGTGTCTGTGTATGTGTGTGTGTCTGTGTTTGTGTGTCCGTTACCTATAGACTCCGAAACGGCTGAACTGATTTTCTTGAAAATTTGCACAGCATCTGCGAGTGTTCTTAGGTAGGATTTGTGTTGAGGTACCCTCAATATATATCGAAAATCGATAATCGAAAAAATCGGTGTTATAGAAGGAGTGGTCCGACTTTAATCAAATTTGATATATTCATAGACAACGACATAAGAAACGATATTCAGAAGTTTCAAGGTTGCAGTTCTTACAATAGTGCAGAAAATCGTTAATATATATATATATATAAAAGGCAAGAAGATATTTGTGTGTTTGTCTGTTTATCTGCCTGTATATCTGTATTTTTTCAGAAGCTTACTGTTTTTAATTTTTTTTTCTTTTACTTCTTTTTCAAAGGGATTTTTTAAAATTTTTTTTTGCAGATTAAAAAAAAACAAACTTTGAGAGTTTTGGAGATTAACATAGATGGCTAACCAAGGAGAATGCTACAGGATTGAATAGTGGTCAATTATCAAGTTTTTGGTTACTGAAGAGTGCAAACCAGTTGAAATTAATAGGAGGATGTCAACTGTGTATGGTGCAACGTGTGTCAACCAGAAAGAATGTCTACAAGTAGGCTAAATTGTTTAAAGAAGTACGGAGCCGTGTTGATGACAGGTCTGGGAGACCTACAGAAGTGAGGTCTAATGAGGTGATAGAATCAGTCAATGACCTCATTCCGTCTGACAGGATGGTGACAGTGGATGACATTGCATGGA
The DNA here is from genome assembly GCA_037127315.1 of Ascarosepion bandense. Taxonomy (NCBI): domain Eukaryota; kingdom Metazoa; phylum Mollusca; class Cephalopoda; order Sepiida; family Sepiidae; genus Ascarosepion; species Ascarosepion bandense. The sequence continues at coordinate 36,814 of JBBBDQ010002573.1, forward strand.
CTTTGAGCCTATCTGTTGAACAAGCACAAGGGTCATCTGTTACATGGAGTCGTCTAGCATCAAAACAACGCAAGGCCTCACACAGCAGCCCAAACGGTGCAGACAATCAACGAGCCGGGCTGGGAACAGCTCCCTCATCCCCCTTATAGTCCAGGCCTTGCCTCTTCTTGCCTGTTTGGTCCCTTGAAAGCGTTCACGAAAGGCACGAAGTTTGAAAGTGACGATGAAGTCAAAAGTACTGTGAGCGATTGGCTGAGACATCAGTCTAAAGATTTTTGCGCTGAGGGAATACAGACGCTTGTGCACAGATGGGAAAAGTGTGTGACACTGCTAGGAGACTACGTTGAAAAATCAAAAGGTAAGCTTCTATCTGTATGAGAAGTTATTATACCGAAAAATCCACCTTATTTATTGAATGACCCTGGTAACTACAAACATTCATATTTTATTTTTAGTTATTGCAATATGCATGGTCATCAGCAAAAGATACAACCCAAAATGCCAAATCCAGGTGGAGGATATCAGAATCAAGCAAGTACAAAAATTTAAATACCTAGGAAATGTTCTAACAGGAGATGGAAAATGCGACACAGAGATCCGAAGGCAAATTGGCATGGCAAATGACGCGATCCAGAAGCTAAGTAAAGTACTAACAGACAGGAAAATTTCACTAGAAACAAAGAAAAGAGTGCTGGATTGCTATGTGATGTCAGTTCTTCAATACGGCAGTGAATGCTGGACAATATCATCGAAAATGAGGACAAAACTGGAAGCAGCGGAAATGTGGTTCTACAGAAGGATGCTGTGGATATCGTGGACTGAGCATGCAAGCAACGATGAGGTGTTGGAAAGAATGGCATCAAAAAGGAGATTAATACTGAACACCAGTATGAGACAACTGAAGTTCCTAGGACACGCATTGAGGAAGGAGAGGATTGGGAACCTGATACTGACTGGCCAGATAGAAGGAAAGAGAGACAGAGGAAGACAGCGGATAACATATCTGCAGGGCCTGATCAGGTGGATGACGGAACTCGGGTTGCCAGGAGTAACAGGCGCAAACATACTAAGAGCCACAAGGGATAGAGAGACGTGGAGAACCATGATCGCCTACATCCTGAAGAGACAGGGCACATAGAAGAAGAAGAAGAATATTTTGTTAATGTTAAGTCCAAACATTCATGGACGATGAGTTTATTTAATCAAAATGAAAACAGAAAAACCGTGAATCTTTCATCGGTATTTCCAGTCAGTCAGTCAGTTAAGTGCCATACGTGATACACGCTTGGGCGATCATGTCTCGAAAGAGACTTGACTGACTGGGCAGAAGATTATCCTGAAGTAGGTTGCCATTGCTTTCTGCGGTAGACTGGTTGCCAACCAAGGCAATAGAACCCAATCTGTCCTGTTATTTAATCCATAACTGGAAGGAAGAGACGGATTAATACCTTTCCTAAGGGTATTTGCGCGTATATGATTGCAACGAATTCTACTGGAATTCCAACCCGGCTCTCCGATTTCTCGTGCTGGGTCGATAACCACTGGACCACAACGCACATCCAGTAAATAATTAAAAAAAAACTAAAATCAGTATAACTCTGGAATATAGTAACCAGAAATGAAACAATTATTACGAGACGTAATAAATATTTCCGGTCATTTGATTGCAATTCAAGAGTGTCTCGTTGATGTAATGAAGAGGTAATGAATATATACACACCTTGGTTCCTTTTTTTTTTTTTTTTTAATTAATCATTTCACCCGAGCAAGGCGGAAACGCCTCTGATGTGCAGGGGGTTACATAAATGTAAAAAGATTAATTAGAAAAGAGTGAGGAGTACAAACTAGTTAGAAAGGAACAATAGAATGCTGAGAAAGCAGGTGCGATGACAGATACATGGGTGGAGAGAAAGGGAAGGTTATACAGGGGAGGGGAGAAAGCTAGAGGCCAGTCCCTGTAATGTGATTGGCTGGTGTCAGCCATGAATACAGATGGAGGCAAGGACGTCCAGAGTGAGTGAGAGAGATCGAGAGATCTTCCACAAGAGGTCTATTGGTCTACCACTACTGATTACGCCTACATCTCAGGATACTACATATGACGATTACGTCTACGTACTACATTCTACCCGGTAATATTTGCCTTAAACACTTAACAACCTCGTATTAATATGTATCCCTTTTCGGGACATTTCACTCGTCAAATACCAATTTGTAACCTAATGCCAAACTAATCAGAACAGTTTACTGGTGTCTGCTGTTTACTTAAGGTGTGACATTCTTTAATTCAGTGTCCCTTCAGAATGTATGCGATCATGTTTCTTCAAAGATTATTTTTGAAATTTCATGTATACTTGTAAAATATAGTGAAGTGTTTTCCGTTGCATTCCCCACATATTGATATTCGGTGATTTCTATATGTTAAGCTAGTTGCTGTCCAAACCTTTATTTTTTCAAGATAGTCGACTTTGGCATCTGATGATTTAACCTTCACGTGTCAAAAAAAAACTCATTTAGAATCCAATGTATGTGTTATTTACAATTTTGCTTCGTTTTTAACGGCTTATCAACTCCACTAGTCAACACAATTTTTGGTGCCAAAAATCAAAACAGGTTCTTCAGACAATTTGATGGTAATGATTTCTAAAATGACCTTAGATTTTCATGGACAGCTATCGTTTCTGCTGTACTGTAATTGCTCATTTTTTGGCAAAACATCTATGGCTGATCACAACATTTAGTTAATAAAGCTCGCAGAAACCCATCAATTTTACGTTAGGCGGAACAATTTATGTCAGCCATCTAAAATAAACTATTTTTATAAGAAAAAAGGCGTCTTTGATACAAATATTCAAAATAGAAGTACCGAATTTTTCCAATTCATTACCAAAATTTAAATTAACTGATAAACCTTATCAGCAATATACTTTATCTGTAATACTCTAATCTAAATAGTTTTACGGAATGGTGTTGGAGATACCATAGACTGAGCAGGTGAGCAGCGATGAGATGTTGGAAAGGATGCAAACGAAAAGAAAACTCATACTTGACATCAAGAAGAGACAGATGGTTTTCCTGGGAGACGTAATGAGGAAGAAGGGCCTGGCGAATTTAATACTCACACAACGGGTAGAAGAGGAGAGCGCCAGGGTAAAGCAGCGTGAGACATATTTGATAGGCCTGAGCAGGTGTATTACGGAGCGGGGTTTGAGAGAGATGCCAAGAGGAAAAATATTAAGAGAGACAAGGAACAGCGGCAAGTAGAGGTTCATGATCGCCTACGTCTTGAAGAAACACAGCACATGAAGAAGAAAAAATAAAGCTAAAAGACATGATTGCGTCGCTAATCAGTAATGAGAAGAAGTTGATTCATACCTAATCAGAATTTGATAAATAAATTCTACTGTGGATATTTTTTTTATAAGCGTTTCACCCCGAGCAAGGCATGTCACTGCCACTACTGCGCAGGGGGCTACATAGAGTGGAGAAAGGATGATTAAATATAGGAAATTTCAGAGGGTGGGTGATAGGCGGGTAAGGATATCGAGAATGAGAGTTGGGTAGATGAGAGTGTTCTGAGAATAATTGGGAGTTAGTGTGACAGGAGGTGTCTATTGACCCTACATTTAAATACCTGGAGATTGTAGCTGTCGGGAAAGCAGACTTGTGGAAGGGAGTTCCACAGGCGGGAAGCGCGAGAAAAGAAGCTGTTGGGGTAGAAATTCTCTATTATAATTAATATATAAACTGATCCCTCAAATTCTGGTCATGCTAGTTTCTATCTAATTGTATTCTATATTTATGGGCTTGAGCAAATGGATGAAGGAGTGGGGTTTGGGAAAGATACCAAGAAGCAAATGGTTGAGAGCGACAAGGAACAGGAGCAAGTAGAGGTCCATGATCCCCTACGTCTTTAAAGAACACGGCACATGAAGAAGATTCGAATTTGGAGGTTAATATTTTGAGTTTGGTAGCATCTTTTGCAATATTGGACAAAATCCCGCCTGGTGCAGAAAAGGAAAAAGCGATGTAAACATGGAGAAAATAAATGATGAAGAAGCAGTCGACAAAAGTAAGAGGAAAGACGAGAAGGGGTAGAAATGAAAAGATGTAAGGGAATTATGGGAAGACGAAACCGGAAGAGAAAACAGGAAGTTTCTGAAAACTAAAGGAGCCCAATAATTCGTTTAATGTGAATAAAGATGAAAACAGGCTATGACACTCTTGTTAAAAGATGAAACACTACGAACATCAGATTTCTCCCGGGATTTAATCCTCAACGTGCACCACATCTAGTGCTTTTTATTCACTTACCAGCGAAGCGCAAGGGAACTCATAAAATTCTCTTCAAGCCAGTTTATAATACAAAGTGCAAATGCACAACGCTGTAAGGTGCATGGTGGTGTTAATATCGTAAGACTCGTTCTTATTACTCAAATGTTTGAGTTGATGAATAAACAACCGCAGACCTTGGAGGAAAAGATGTTTACAAGTGGTTCAGTTCTACAATGAGCATGAGATATAATGAATATAAGAAATATTCCGATATATCTTATCTAAACTTATTTATAAATAGAATTAGTCTCTGTGTGTGTGCGTGTGTGTGTGTGTGTGTGTGTGTGTCCGTTACCTATATACTCAAAAACGGCTGAACCGCTTTTCTTGAAAATTTACACAGTTGTACTATAAGCGTCTGCGAGTGTTCTTAGCTAGGTTTTGTGCCGAAGTACCGCCGATAAATATCGAAAATCGATAATCGAAAAAATCGGGTGATAGAAGGAGAGGTCTGATTTAATCAAATTTGATACACTCATAGACAAAGACATAAGAAACGATATTCAGAAGTTTCAACTTGCAGTTCTTACAATATTGCAGAAAATTGATAATATATATATATATATATATATATATATATATATATATATATATAAGAGGCAAGATGTTTGTGTGTGTGTCTGTTTATCTGCCTTTATGTCTGTATTTTTTTTCAGCCCTTTTATTTTAGTTTTTGCTTCGGGTTTAACTCTAAGTAGGTATAATTGTAGTTCTTAGTCACAGCCATGATACCATTTACTCAGAGGACTTATTTAGCCTTCAAAATTCAGTTTACGACGAAAAAACTTATTTGATATCGATAGCAGGAAATCAAAATTTGACTTACATCCATTCATTTTTCTTTCAGTCTACGGTTTCGCTTTAACTGGAAACAACTATTGTTTTTTAGTCTTTCGTGTCAACGTCCAAAGAGTCTGTCCTCCAGGACCATGGATTAGTTTTAAAGCTTTCATTACAATCAAGCAACGTCGGGCTATACTGCTAGTATATCATAAGTAAAGAGAAATTAATTGATTCTTTTTCATTTTTAATCATTTTCTCCCAAGCAAGGCAGTAAAGCCACTAACACACAAGAAATTACAGGGTGTGGAAGAATTAGAAAACACAAACATTTCTAAAGAATGAGAACAAAAGAAGAGTAATCATGTGAACAGCAGATAGGGGTTGACATTGAATTTAATTTCTGGAAGATCAAACTTGACTGAAAAGCATCGAAGAGTGTTCCATGATCGTGAAATGCAAAAGAAACTATTATCATAGAACTTGCCGTTTACATCTATCCAACTCAACTGTAAATTCATGGGATTTAGTTGCCAGTCGAGTCCAGCCAGTCAGCTAAGTGCCATACGTGATACAAACTTGGGTGATCATCTCTCAAAAGAAACATGACTGACTGGGCAGAAGATTATCCCGCAGTAAGTGGTAATTGCATTCTACGGTAGACTGTTTGCCGGCCAAGGCTATAGAACCCAATCTGTCCTGTTATTTACCCCATAACTGGTGGGATGAGATGGATTAATAACTTTCTCAAGGGTACTTGAGCGTAAGTGAATGCCACGAATTCAACTCGAATTCGAACACGGCTCTCCGATTTCTCGTTCCGAGACGATATCCACTGCACCACGGGACAATGGCTGATTGTTGATTTAGGATTTTGGTAGCATAGTGATTATAAGTTCAATTCCATATTCAAGCACTGTGTACTTGCACTTTGTGGAAACGGGCGAGCATACAAAGGAAGTACTCGAAATAAGAGAACTAAGCATTATCGCTAGACATAAGCAGTAGAACGAGAACAATCTACGAGATAAAATAAAGGTTTTAGTTCAGAATTCCCTGCAGGTTTCCCTGATCGTTATATAGCTGAATAATTCAGAGGTGGGGACATAACCGCAGTATACGTTGAGAGAACAACAACAAAGATGAGGATAATAATGCAGGTATAAATAGTCTAAAAAATTCTAAAAAAAACATTCGGCATTCATTGACAATGACAAATTTCAATTTCAAATGACAGCCACTCTAACTGTTCAAGTTAGAGTTGCTGTCATTTGAAATTTATAAAACTTTTTCTTAAAAAAATTTTTAGGCCAATATTTTTATTACCACAAATGTTATTTTAGTGGATAACCGTGTTTGAAATAAACGTCCTTTAATTTAGAACAGCATGTATGTCTATCGCCATTCACAATCGTGTAGGAAAATGCCCTGCCGGAGAGTCAGTCAGTCAAGTGCCATGCGCGATACACGCTTTGGGCGATTATGTCTCGAAAGTGACATGACTGACTAGGCAGAAGATTATCCCGCAGTAGGTTATCATTGCATTCTGCGGGCCGGAGAGTACGTTTTCATTTCAGATTTTCTCGGGTGAGCTGGCTGATAGACGTAACATACACTGCTTAAAAATTTAAAAATGAGACGTTTATTTCAAACACGGTTATCGACTAATATAACGATTGCAGTGATAAAAGTTGTTTTTTTCAAAACAGTTTTTCAGGAAATTAAACTTGTCATGACCAATTACTAGTGGGAGTTTCATTCCAAATCTTTTGTTTAAAATATTGTGGAAAGCTAACATCTTATATTATAATTTTCCCTTCTTGTTACATATGCTACCAGCAGTATAGCCCGGCGTTGCTCGGGTGTAATGAAAGCTTTAAAACTAATCCATGATCCTGGAACTCAGACTCTTTGGACGTTGGCACGAATGACTAAAAAGCAATAGTTTTTTCCAGTTAAAGCGAAACCGTAGACTGAAAGAAAAATGAATGGATGTAAGTTAAATTTTGATTTCCTGCTATCGATATCAAATAAGTTTTTTCGTCGTAAACTGAATTTTGAAGGCAAAATATGTCCTCTAATTAAATGGTACCATGGCTGAAACTAAGAACTACAATTATACCTATTTAGAGCCTAACCCGAATGAAAAACTAAAATAAAAGGGCTGAAAAAATACAGACATATAGGCAGATAAAGAGACACACGCACAAACACCTTTTCTTTTATATATATCTATATTAACGATTTTCTGCACTATTGTAAAAACTGCAACTTGAAACCTCTGAATATCGTTTCTTATGTTTTGTCTATGAGTGTATAAAATTTGATTAAAATCGGACCACTCCTTCTATAACCCGATTTTTTTTATTATCGATTTTCGATATTTATCAGGGGTACTGCGACACAAAACCTAGCTAAGAACACTTGCAGATGCTTATAATACAACCGTATAAATTTTCAAGAAAATCGGTTCAGCCGTTTTGGAGCCTATAGGTAACGGACACACACAGACAGACAGACAGACACACACACACGCGCACATACAAAGTTCCATTTATAAATAAGTTTTTCTGCCTTTCTTTTCTGGTGTGCAGGGGGTTACATTACAGGCAAGTGATGAGAAAGAGAGACAGGTTATAGGAGGTGTCAGAAATTGGGTATGGGAAGGATGAGAATACTGATGAGACTAAAGTAGACGGAGAAAGGAGCATGAGAGACGAAGCAGGTTAGTGAGATAAGAGATGCCTATTGATTTTACATTTAAATTTCTGGAGATTGTAGCTGTCAGGGAAGCAAGTATACGGAATGGAATTCTACACGCGGGAAGAGCGAGAAAAGAAGCTGGGAGAGTAGAAGTTGCGGTTATATTTCACTTAAAAGGGTGGAACCTTTTTGTTAGTCTAGTAGCTGGAGTAAATTCATACATAGGGGTCTCGAAAGAACTAAGAAACAGAAACCGTGAATGTATTTGTAGAAGAGACACAGGAAAGCCACATTACGCCAGTGAGAAATTGACTGCATCTGAACCGCCAAGTCGGAATCGATTACATTACAGATTTTCCGTTGGATTTTGTCAAGTTCTGAAGTGATAAGTAGCTAGCGGCTTGCAACTTTTCGTCTGAGAAAAAGAGGTTGTAGGGTGGAAAACTGATGTAACCAGTATGTAATGAATATGCATACACCTTGGTTCTCCCTCACGGAAATGTGATTGGCTGGTGTCAGAGAAGAGATCCAGAGGTCGACCACCAGAGGTCGATCACCAGAGGTCGACCACCAGAGGTCTTCCACTAGAGATCTATATCTACTGACTACGCCTACGTCTCAGGATACCTGTACGACGAGTACTGTACATTACGTCTACTTACTAGTTCGACCAGGTTACATTTGCCTTAGCCACTTAACTAGCTCAAATGATATATATATATATATATATATCCCTTTCCTGGACATATAAAAATAACTCTTCAACCACAAGAACGTGAAAGCAAAGAATCTTTGTAGATTTGAAAAGAAAAAAATGGATAGCTCCTGTATTCTACCACTATATATGGCAGTAGTAATCCATTTTTGGCCTGATCTTGCTCTTGTAAAGGTAAATGATAACTGGCGGATCATTTATTGAAGTGGTACCGGGAATTGACTATTTTTTTAAAAATATCTTTAGTGATGGATCATATGAACGAGTTACACTTTAGATTTAAGTTGAGTTTACGAGCCGTTACATTAAAGTATGTGAAATGATATAAATTCTTTATTCTGAATTTTTATGATTCATTCTGAATAAGTGCCTGCCGTATTTTGGAAAGGTTTATCTGAAATCGAACTTCTGGAAACAGTTGGTATCTTATTTAAATTGAGAAGAATTCTCAAAACTAAAAAAGGAAAAACGTATCCGATTTAAAGGCAAAGTTTGGCAACCATTTCCGCACCTAGTAATCAGCAATCAATTTAGATTATTAAAGCTACAGTAAAAATCAATGCGTGCCTACAGTCTAATCACGACCAGATGCAAATTAACGTCTTGAAAATTGGTTCATTATTAATTGGTTTATTATTAATTTACATGAGAGAAGACGATGAAGAAGCGTAAGTATTAGTTTTAGATAAAATTTGTAGAAGTGGATAGGCATAAATAGTTAGTAACAGAGGAAGGGAAATTACAAACACGTGACGATAATAAGAAACGAATGAGGTTAAGAACGAGTCATTAGCGATTTTCTCGCATCGCTTTATGTCGTAACGTTTCATCAAGTATCTACCTAATCTTTACAGGCGTCTCGGCGTGCTGCGGTAGGCAAATAGTTATCAAACTAATCTGACCGTGAAGTATAATTTCGTTCCTCACTAGGTGTCTCATATTTCTAGCCATGTGCAGAACCTTTTTCTTCTATGTGCTCTGTCCTTTCAAGACGTAGGCGATCATGGCTTTCCACGTCTCCCTATCCCTGGTGGCTCTTAGCACGCTTTCTCCTGTGGTAGCACATAACCATCGCTCTGTCATCTACTTGATCAGGCTCTTAAAATATGTTATCCACTGCTTTCCCCTGTTTCTTTTTCTCTCTATCTGGCCTGTTAGTATCAGATTCTCCATGCCCTCCTTCCTAATTGTATGTCCCAGGAATTTTAGCTGTCTCGTTCTGATGCACAGTATTAATTTTCTTTCAAAAACCTCATCATTACTCACATGGTCAATCCATGATATTGGCAGCATCCTTCTGTAGAAACACATTTCAGTTGCTTCAAGTTTTTCCTTTACCTTTGATGATATTATCCAGCATTCAGTGCCATATTAAAGAACAGACATCACATAGCAATCCAGTACTCTTTTCCTTGGTTCTAGTGAAATTTTCCTGTCTCTTAACATTATACTCAACTTCTGGAAAGCATCTTTCGCCATGCCAATTCGCCTTCAGATTTCTGTGTCGAACCTTTCGTTCTTCTGTTATTTTGGGTTGCTCTTTTTGCTGATGACCATGCATTCTGTTTTCTTGCAGTTTATTTGTAGTCCTTTCTTGTCACTTGCTTCAGCTACCTTCTCTAGGAGGTCCTGTAGTCTCCTTTCCGTGTCTGCAATCAGCACTGTATCATGTGCGTACCTTATGTTGTTCAAATTGCGGGCTCCGATGACAAACCATGGCATAACATCTAGAGTCCTCAGAATAGTCTCGCTGTACAAGTTGAAAAGGCACATCCTTGTCTTACGCCCCTTTCTATCTTTGTATATCTGCTGAATTCGTTACTTGTCCGTATGCAGGCGGTTTGCTGCCAGTAGAGATTCTTGATTACTCTTATGTCTTTCCCAAATACGTCGAAGTTGCTGAGCATGTCCATCAATTCTTAATGGCGTATTTTGTAGAATACCTTTGCATAATCGATAAAACATAGGTACAAGTCGTTCTTCATTTGTATTGCCCTTTCGCAGAGTATCCTATTCATAAATATGGCGTTCCATTTTCGAGTGTCTTTGACGAACCCCCACTGTTTTTTGTCCTATCTCTGACCTGATTCTACTTCTCGCTCTGTTCATCCGGATTCGGACAATCAGTTTTGTAATGTGGCTCATTAAACTAAATTTTCGGTGGAGTTCACACTCGTTTGCACCTGGCTTCTTAAGCAGTGATATGAAAATCTACTTGCTGAGGTCATCTGGTATTACACCACTATTCTAAATTTCATTTATTATTTCTGTAATTTTCTCTATTATCTAGAACTTTTTTGTGCCTATTTATTTCATGATGCGTTCTATGTCGGCATTGTCTTCAGTTCTTCAGTATCAAACGCAAAAATCTTAGACAGTATCAACGCGGGATGATTTCTGTTTTTGCTTATTTGTTATATTATATAAGAAGAGCTGTCTTGATAGCATCGATTCTAGGAGAAGGCGTGCAGGAGTTGGTGAGTTAAAGTTCTTAAGGTGCAATGATACAATAAATGTAAACTTATACGGCTACCACACCTTCTCCTAGCAGCCAGCTACAATGTGTTCTTAAAAAAGTTTATCTAAAAAACGCTCTACGCGCATCGCTAGCAAAAATGCTGTTCTCGACAATGACAGCACATGGTTGCATACAGCAAGAATATCACAGAAAAGAAGATCATTATATATATTCGAATAGGCCGTGCTATCAAACGTGACGGCAAAATATATAATGATCTTATATTGAGTATCTTACATTAAGACATAAGAATAAATAATCCTAACCCCACGATATATATATATATATATATAATTAAATACACATTAGTCTTTATTAAAATACAAAGGGTATATATATATATATATATATATATATATATATATATGTGTGTGTGTGTGTGTGTGTGTGTGTGTGTGTGTGTGTGTGTGTGTGTGTGTGTTCTTCACTACTCGACGACATAATTATTGCAAAATAATAAGATTTTGTGAAAGAGTAAACAGGTGGCATAAGCTTTCATAACTGATACTAAAGAACGCGACAGGAGGGATATATATATATATATATATATGTTTAAATAAAATAAAGACAAGAGAAAAACTGTATTTAAAACCCCCTACGCGTTTCATCCTCCGATGGACTTTATCAAGGCAAAAAGAGGAAATGAGCTTTATTCTAAATTACGTATCTATAAACAAACAGTGTTGACAACCACAAAGACGCTCACAAATCATTTCAAAAGATTAACAGAATATTTTAGTTTTTAGAATTTCTTCATGTGCAGTGCAAAGTCACGAGATATTAAAATGAAGGGAATTCGAACATTTTCTTTGAAACATTTTATTATGTATGTTAGTCTGTTTTAGAATTCTTTCATGTGTAGTGCAAAGTCACGAGATGTTAAAATGAAGGAAATTCAATCGTTTTCTTTGAAATTTTTATTATGTATGTTAATCTGTTTCAGTATAATTTCCGTAAGTAAAGGTGAGATTGGGAAAAATCCGGGGCGCAAATTGATGTTTTGGCAGAACTGGATGGCGGCACTCTCGAGAACTTTTCTTCTGAATAAATTGTTTACTCTGTTTATTAGTGTGGCATTTTTAAAATCGAAATTGTGGTTGAGTTTATTTCTGTAAATCGCATACGGTAAAGACAGCATAAGAAAAAAGTTTATTAATAGTACCTATATTGGACACACTCCCACTTCCTTGTGAAGAGGCCTAACATCCAAACCACAAAAAATATTTAGATTTATATACCCATAATTTACAAAAACCCTTAGTGAACTTTCTGATCAAAAAAAAAGAAAAATTCTGTATAAATCACAATATATTTTGTAATTTAGTAGTCTCAATCACGAAACGCAAAATAGTTCTTCCCAAAATGAGTGTAGATCAGTAATCTAAAACACAAGAACGCAAAAACGTTCTTCTCAAAGAGAGCGTAGATTAGAAATCTCACATACGAGAATGCCAAATATAATGTAATTCGGTAGTCGCAAACACGAGAACGCACTTTTCTAGTTCTACTCTAGCAGGCATATTTAAATCTCCTCTTATCTTGTGGTCGCCGTGAGTTTGCATCAATTTGACAGCATAAAAACAATATGGCTTCCCCACGAGATTCTTTTTTACATACGGACGTCCATGAGGTAAGTTTTTTTTCAAGCTACATATTAGAGAGGCACTATATATCTGACAATTCTCTTAGACCATCAACCTTACATTATTTAATAATGGAAATGGAATATTGAAAGTTTTTGAAAAATAAAAAGATGCTGATGCGAATTTGAGTCACGCGCGGTAGGTGAGAGTTTGTATTGAACGCCTTTTTTTTAATAAAACAATATAAATTAATACGTTACAGTCAAATTCCGAGGAATAAAATGACAACAGCAAAGACATAACACTTTTAGAAATGGCTGTAGAAGTGGCCGAAAGCGCTTCGGACGATCAAAATCATGAGCAATGTTTATATTTCTCCTACAACTCTTCTTTGTGTTTTGTTGGCCTCCCGCTCAAATGCGCCCCACACGTAATAATTAAGGGCTTACAGTCTGAGTAGTTATGTGGTCAGATGTACGAGATGAAGTGGTCACAGAAAGTGTCTGATAGACATGACTCGGTTCTCTGCTTGTGTGGCATGGTGCAGAGTCCTGTTGCCAAATAGAGCGTCTTTCAACAGTCACCCCACTCGATCCATGGAAATACATTCTCCTTAGGACACTTGGTGAAAGCGTCCATGTGGAGTCTAAGGTCCTGTGGGAAGATAAATGAAGGCATGACGCCGCCATCCCTAGCGTTCACTCCAAATTCTTTCGTAATCATCATTAGACACATTCAATTCGCCGAATCCGCTACACTGTTCTCCGATTAACACCTAAATGCTCTGAAATATTCGTATTTGAGCTTTTGACAGGATGCCAAGGAGTAAATCATTTTACTATTAACAGTGTAAACATAGGAATCATCACTTTCATGATGATTCTCTGTTTCAGTCCTGAATGCGATCTTCGATCAATATATTCGGGAGGAAATGACAATGTGTTGAGCTACAACCGTTGGTAATGATTATAATGATGACGATCATTTTTTTCGGTAATTTTTATATTTTTTGATTAATTTTTTAAATTTAATTTCATCCTATTTTTTGATGTTTTACTTCTTTTTATAGTTTAATATTTTTATTAGCCATTTTTATATCGTAGAATGAATCTGACGTATCAAGTCTTGGACAAATGAACCTGTCTTGATCCATCCTTCAGGTTGAAATTCTTCATTTTAAACCTGCACAGCATGGTAATTGTAGATTCTCAATTCATTGATTTCTTCAGATCGCAAAGTTTATTTTTTAAACCTAGTAACAAATGTCAGTCTAAAAAAGCAATTTTTACTGATCCAGCGGGCATCCACGCCATGAACTTCGATATTTCCCAATCCCTTACGCAAGTAGTAGACTTCCCCACTCGCTTCCCAAGCACTCCCTCGGGTCATTCCTCACTACAATATATGTTTTACCTCTGCACCTGATGCCTGTCAAGTCTCGCAGCTTTGTCCTCTCGGCAACTCTGACCATGCTGTTGTCTCTCTCATTATTTCTTTCCACTCTCACTCCCCCCAGCAGCCCCCTACCTATAGAACCTCCTACCTCTAACCAAAAAGCTGACTGGGATGCCTTTCGCGATTTCCTCTGCGACGTCCCCTGGGGAAAAGTGTTCGATCTACCAGTTGATGACTGTGCCTGTGAGGTCTCGTCATGGGTGAAAGCTGGCATTGATGCCTTCATACCCGCCAGGAAGTATTGCCTAAAACCTCATTCCTCTCCGTGGTTCTCTCCTGTCTGCTCGGCCGACATTGCCCACAGGAACCATTACTTCCGTCTATTCCGGAGACAGTCACCTGATCAATATTCACGTCTGTTCGCAATGAGTGCAAGAGAACCCTAAATGACACCAAACGGTTGTTTTCTGAGAGAATGCGACAGCGCATAACTGACCGCAAGTTCGACTCCAACGACTATTGGCGGATTTGCAAACGAGTGCTGAACAACAGGAAATCCTCAATGCCTCCTTTAATCCATGGATTTGAGGTTTTCACGTCATCTGCGAACAAAGCTGAGTGCTTTGCTCGCAGATTCTCATCTAACTCCACATTTGACTCATCTGGAGTATAACCCACCCGACTTCCCTATTAGAACTGAGGCCAAACTGCACGACTTATATATTACCCCGACAGTAGTATCCCGAGTAATTTCAAAACTTGAGCCCCATAAGGTGAGCGGAGACGATGGAATCCCGGTAATAGTCCTTAAGAAGTGTACTCCTGAACTCTTCCCTGTCCTCTCTAAACTGTTTAACAACTGCCTTTTTGCTTCCTGTTTTCCTGCATGCTGGAAGTTCTCTATCAGTCTTCTACCGATATTCGGGAAAGTGTTCGAGGCCATAATCAATTCTGAAATAGTTCAACATCTTATTGCCCACAAACTCTTCTCTGACAGGCAATATGGCTTCCGCTTTGCCACGTCCACGGCCGACTTGCTAACAACCGTAACGGAGTACATGCTCCAGCCACTTGATGAGTCTGACGAGGCTCGCGCAGTTGCTCTGTACATCTCCAAGGCTTTTGACAGGATTTGGCACTCTGGCCTTCTATGCAAGCTACGGGGTTACGGCATTACCGGTCGCCTGCTTGACCTAATCCAATTTTTCTTAAATAACCGCAAAATGAAGGTCGTTTTGAATGGACGTGCCTCTTCTTCCTACAGTACGAATGCTGGTGTCCCACAGGGCTCTATCCTGGGCTCGACGCTCTTCCTTATTTTTATCAACGAACTCCCTGATGAGATCAAGGGCCATGTAGGCATCTACGCAGATGCCACCACAATATACTCCCACACCAGTAAGAAACCTGTCGTGGCGGATAGACATAATCTCGCTACTGACCTTGAACGGGATCTACACTTTGTGATGAATTGGGGCAAGAAGTGGCTTGTCAACTTCAATGCGTCTAATACCAAGCTGTTGTCTGTCAACCATCACAGGCATTGCTCCATTCCAACTGGTTTGTACACCTCACTCTCTTCTAATTAATCTTTTTACAGTTATCTAGTCCCCCGCACATCAGTGTCATTTCCGCCTTGCTCGGGGTGAAATGATTAAAAAAAGTAAGTTTACCTTGAATACGAATTAATTCTTACTGGATTATTCCTTTTTATATTTTCTTTTTATATATCTTATTAAATTTGCCTGTTAACTTAATATGTGTGTGAGATTCTCTTCTACTTTTCTTCTCTGTTTCTTGATTTTTGGTTCATTACTTTTTGTGGTGCATTGGATATCGGCTCGGGACGAGAAATCGGGGAGCCGAGTTCGAATTCCAGCCGAATCCATTGTATTCACTTACGCGCAAATACCCTTGGGGAAGTTATTAATCCGTCTCTTCCTTCCAATTATGGGTTAAATAGCAGGACAGACTGGGTTCTATAGCCTTGGTCGGCAACCAGTCTACCGCAGAAAGTAATGGCAACCTACTGCGGGATAATCTTCTGCCCAAGCGTGTATCACGTATGGCACTTAACTGACTGACTTTGGACGAGTTAGAAAGAAAAATAATAAAGTTTTTTTTATCTGAACTATAATTGGTGACCCATTCAAAATATATATTTCTAATACCACGACTGGTAAACCGACCATCACCATAACTAGAGTGCTTAGTTTCATCAGGCAATTATAACTGATTAACGTCAAATTTTAAGATCTTCGGCAATAAAACCTGATTTTGTAGCCGAGTCCACCCAATATTCGTGTGCGATAAAATCCAGCGAAGCGGTAATTATTTTGTAATAATTATTAATTTAGCTTATTAAAAATCTGTTGGCTACCTTGCTTACAAAGTAAACATTTTAATTATACTAAAGAGAAACAGCATAAAATATGTTGGCAGCGTAAATGTTATCGGCGACGAAAGTGGAATAGGTGTGCCGAGTTCAAATTCCACTTCTTTTGAATCTACTTAGGAATTTGATAAAGACATAAAGCCTTATTTTTTCAGTGATGGTTTAAACAGCCTGGATTGTTTTGCTTTAGTTTACAACAATTCTAGTAAATGAAAAACTCATGCAAATAGTAGAAAAGTCACAGTTCTTTACAAGTGGAAAGACAATTAGTCTACGAAAAAGGAAGACCCTAGACCGAAATTCTTTAAATAATCGGATAAAACTCACAATCTTCCTGTATTTGGATGTGTTCCGTCAAATTATATGTAGATGCAGCTATATATATTATATCAATGACTCTTACGGGTTACGGGAGATTTTACGCAAGTAACTTTTAAGAGAAGTATAACAAAAACATTAATTTTATGTTTGGTATGATACTGCTGTTGTTCTGGTGTTATATTATGTTTATGCCTGCATTCAGATATGTGCCGTCAGTTTATATTGTCGTAGATGCAGCAATATATATCATGGATCAAGAGCTGTACGGATCAGGAGAGATTTCACACAATAAACAGATACAAAAGAAGGTGATAAATGCATCTGGGTATATTTTTTAATTATTTATTAAATGACTCTTTTGGATGACATCCGTTCGTCTCAGTATTATCGACAGCCTCAAAAGGAGAATCTGTAATGTTATTGGTCCCGAACTGGCAGCTCGACTCCACCCACTTTCTCATCGGCAGGATGTGACTTCTCTCTGTCCTTTCTACAAATATTTTCATGTCTTCTGTTCTGACGAACTTAGGTCACTGGTGCCTCCTCTACAACCAGACTGGCAACAATATCTCACCATTTTACAGATAAACCTACCAAATGCAAGCGACAATTCTAATCCATCAGTTGCTTTTCTCGCGCTTCCTCCCTTTAATATACTTGCTTTCCAGACGGCAACAATCTCCAAGAATTTAAACGCAAAGTCAATCCTCATCACATATCCACTTAATTCCACTTTCCACATCACCCCGTGTATCCTGTGATTTTTTTTCTCTCTTCGTAACTGTCTTCACTCCTGTGATCACATCCTTCCCTTGCCCTTTCTCGGACACACTCTATGACTGGTTTTTCTTTCTCTTCACGCTCCTTCTGTCTAAAAATTTAACTCTCTTATGCAGGCCCCTGCACATCAGTGGCGGTACCGCCTTGCTTGGGATGAAATGATTATAAAAAAGAAAGTTTCGCCTAAAATAAACTCCGGTTTATTTCAGATGTTCCTTGTATTCATTAACTTTTAATTTAGGTAGATTCTTCTTATTTCTTCCGCAGAATGTACTTGTTCCTATAACTTCTATGTTATTTAGAAATCTAAGACCAACGAATACTCATTTCTTTGTTATAATTTCACTGTCTTTCAGGCCCACTGTTGTATATGTCTGTCAACCTAGGGATAAAATCACAGGTTCTAGGCAAAACAGTTTATATTTAGCACATCGCTTAAGCATTATGCAATCGCCAAAAATAAACCAATTGGATTATAGTAACTCAAAATCAGGCTTGTCCACCTGATGAAGTTCACCTAGCAAAACGGCTGAAACGTTGTGATACAAATTTTATATATACATCTGCCAAACTGCTTGTTTTCCTGCATGCTGGAGGTCCTCTTCTGTCGTTCCTGTATTTAAGAACTCTGGTGAAACCTCGGACCCATCCAACTATCACCCTATCAGCTTTCTGCCTATTTTCGAGAAAGTGTTCGAGGTCATTAATAATGCTGAAATAGTGCAGTATCTTACTGCCCATAAACTCTTCTCCAAGCGAGTCTCTCCGAAAGCAATACTCTGTGCCTCTTCGGCCTTACCCTCTCTTCTGATCTCAAGTGGAACCACTACATTGAGTCAATAGCTAAATCTACTGCTAAGAAGGTTGGGTCACTGTGTCGGGCCAGGAAGTTTTTCCCACCTGAAACCATCC
Source organism: Ascarosepion bandense (assembly GCA_037127315.1). Lineage (NCBI taxonomy): Eukaryota > Metazoa > Mollusca > Cephalopoda > Sepiida > Sepiidae > Ascarosepion > Ascarosepion bandense. Next base: position 55,251 of record JBBBDQ010002573.1, read on the forward strand.
TGCATATATACAAATCAACCATTCGTCCGTGCATGAAGTGCTGCTACCATATATGGTCAGGTGGCCCCGCTGTTCATCCCCGTGTTCTTGACAGGCTCCAAAGGAGAATCAATAATGTGACAGGTACCGACTTGGCGCCTCGACTCCAGCTACTTCCCCACCGACGGGATGTGGCTTCTCTTTGTCTGTTCTATAAATACTTTCATGGCTTCTGCTCCAACGAACTTAAGTCACTGGTGCCTCTGCAACAGGTGTTTACTCGTGCAACCAGATTGGCAACTGGGTCTCACCCATTCACAGTTAGATCAACCAAATGCAGATGACAATTCTACTGCTTCAGCGTCTTTTATCGCACTTCCCGCCTGTGGAACTCTCTTCCATATTCTTACTTTTCTGACGGCTACAACCTCCAAGAATTTAAATGCAATGTCAATACTCATCTCTTAACAATGACTTGATACCACATAGCGAAAATATAGATCTAAATAAACAGTATTTTATGTTCATTCTTTTTTTAAAAAATATTCAAACCTAGGCTGCCTTTTGGCCAACGTTTCTTCTAGGATCAATCGTTGTAACAATTATAATTATATTAGACTGAATAGGAAAGAATCCCAAGAGATAATACGTGAACACATTTAAAATTACGATTAATATATAAATAATGAATGCAAGAAGGTACTTAATGGAGCTAAACTGATATTTGCAGCCAGAATGAAGCAGCGCATAGCATCCCGTAAGTTCGGCTCCAAAGACTACTAGAGGCTCTGTAAAAGCGTGCTGAACAACAGTAAGCCCTCAATCCCCCCTCTAATCAAAGAATTTGAGGTCCTCACCTCTTCAACAGACAAGGCTGAGTGCTTCGCTCGCAGATTCTCTACTAACTCGACACTGGACTCGTCTGGAGTATCTGTACCCGACTTCTCTCTCCGAACTCAGGCCCAACTGTCTGACATACTAATTACTCCTTCGGTGGTCTCCAAAATAATTTCTAAGCTTGACCCACATAAGGCGAGCGGTGGCGACGGAGTACCCATCATTGTCCTATAAAATGTGCGCCTGAACTCTCCTCTGTTCTCTCTAAACTCTATAACTTCTGCTTTCTGCTTCCTGCTTTCCTGCCTGCTGGACATTCTCCTCCGTAGTTCCTAAATATAAAAATATTGGAGAACCCTCTGACTCCGCTAATTATTGCCCTATTATCGCCCTATCAGCCTCCCACAAATATTTGGCAAAGTGTTCGAAGCCATCATTAACGCCCATAGACTTTTCTCTGACAAGCAGTATGGCTTTCGCTTCACTTGGTCTAATGCTGTTATGCTCACGACTATCACTGATTATATACACCAAACCCTCGACAAAAACGGTGAAACCCGAAATGTGGCCCTTGACATCTCCAAAGAGTTTTACAGATTCTGGCATGCTGGCCTTCTATGCAAGCTGCTGGGCGAAGGTATAACTGGACAATTGTTTGATTTAATCCAGTCCTTCCTTTCAAACCGTACAATGAGGCTGGTATTGAACGAACAAGCCTCCCAATACTATCACATGAATGCGGGTGTCCCTCAAGGCTCTATTCTAGGTCCTACGGTTTTCCTTATGTATATTAACAATCTCCCTGATGTAATAAGATCTCAAGTGGGCATATATGCTGACGACACTACGGTTTACTCCCGTCTCGATCAAAAATCTACCGAGGCTGAAAAAGCAAACCTCGCTGCCGAGCTTGAAAAGGACCTCCAATCCGTGGTGGACTGGGGCATGAAATGGCTCGTAAATTTTAACGCTTCCAAAACGAAGCTACTATCTAATAACGATCACAGACAATCGTTTCTCCCGCCCATTAACATGGATCAGGCTTCTGTCCCTGAACGCGAAACACTGCGCCTCCTCGGGTTAACTCTCACACCAGACTTCAAGTGGAATAACTATATAGAATCCATAGCTAAATCCGCTGTTAAGAAAGTCGGTTCTCTGTGCAGGGCAAGAAAGTTTTCCCCGTTCCAAACAATCCTGCACATATACTAGTCTATCATCCGCCCGTGCTTTGAGTATTGCTGTCATATCTGGTCTAGTGCTCCTGCTATCAACTTAGGTGTCCTCGACCGAATCCAACGGAGAATCTGTAATGTGATCGATTCCAACTTGGCAGCTACGATACAGCCGCTTTCTCACCGACGCAGTGTGGCTTCCCTGTGTCTCTTCTACAAATGCTTTCACGGCTTCTGCTCCGATGAACTTAGCTCACTGGTACCCCCTATATACGAATTTCCTCGAGCCACAAAATTATAAACTAGATCCCACCCTTTTACTGTGAAACCAATAAATTATAAACGCAAATTCTACTCCAGCAGCTTCTTTTCTCGTACTTCCCGCCTGTGGAATTCTCTTCCGCATACTTGCTTTCCCGACAGTTACACTCTCCAAGAATTTAAATGTAAAGTCAATAGTCATCTCCTGTCACACTAACTTACATCCTCTCTCTTATGCTTTTCTACATCCACCCCACTCTCATCTGTTCTCTCTTCCCTCTCCTACTCTCTTCCTGACACTCCCTGCAACCTCTCACTCCTCAACATTCCTCCTATGTAAACTTCTGCACAACAGTGGCAGTAAAATGCCTTGTTTGGAGCTACACGATTATAAAAGAATTACTGTACAAATAACTGGCAATTTTCTTCAAATTCAAATTTCTTCGTTTGCTTTGTACACGGACAGGCAGCTTAACTCGCTCTTAATTTTCGGGAAAAGACAAGAGTGGAAGATAGTGTAACATTCTTAATTCAAATTTCCTGGGTTAACCTGCGTGGTAAGTGTATATGAATCGTTTCTTAATTATCTATTTTTTTCCAAACTTTTTCGGCGTTTATGCTCCATTTGAAAAAAAAATAAAATAAAATAAAATGTTAAGGGTGGCGAGTTAAAACCTAGTTAACTCACCACCCTTAACATTTTATTTTATTTTATTTTATTTTATTTTTTCCTCCCACGTCTATTGAACAGGAGTAGAGGCTTGCCCCTTGTTTCCTGTTTAGGATGTGGTTTCCGGCTTTTTCTTCTCCATCTTCAGACCTTGGTATTGGTGCTTCCGTGATTTTCCTGCGATCTGGGCGGTTGGTGGCAACGCCTCATCACTGTGAGGTTACCGGGTTGGCAGTTTCCTAGTTACTGCTGCCGACTGGTACTTAGGAGCCCTAACTCTTGCGTAGCGTCAAGAGCGGCTGCTCTGATCAACAGTTGTATAATATCGGAGTTCTTGTAGTGCCATGTCGCGCATGGATAGGTGTCCCTGCAAGCGCTTTCGGTTGGCAACCCTGAGGCCACACCTTGTTGCAGCCCCAGCCAATTTCCTTTCCAGCACAGATCGCGGATAATGACCACCTGTATCCTCTACTTTAGGTTCCTTTCTATGAACAAAAACATATGACGAACAAAACCAGAAACAAACCTAAACCAGCTAAAATCAAACTACCTAAACCCCTTAACTTTTCCTTCACTAATATCCGTGGCATTCGTACTAACTTTCTTAGTGTAGAACCGTTCCTGCATGAAAAGTCCCCGGACATACTTGCACTCTGTGAAACTAACCTCAACTCATCTATTCCCTCCACTGATCTCTCCATCCTTGGTTATCTTCCCCTCTTAAGGAAGGATTCCACTGCCCACATGCATGGGCTGGGGATCTACGTCAGCGAACACCTCCCCATAGCTAGGGTGACTTCACTGGAATCTACTGACCACCAATATGTATGTCTCCGTCTTTTTTTCCTCAGTTCGGTTAGTTACCTTTTCTTTCTTTACCGTTCTCCCTCCTCTCCTGTCTGCTCCCTACTAGATAGCATTGCTGAAAACATAGATAAGGCTATTTCCTACCACCCATTCGCCCACATATTTGTCTTGGGAGACCTCAACGGCCATCACTCTGAGTGGTTTGAAAACTCTGTTACTGATCCAGCGGGCATCCACGCCATGAACTTCGCTATTTCCCGATCCCTTACGCAAGTGGTAGACTTCCCCACTCGCTTCCCAAGTACTCTCTCGGGTCATTCCTCACTACTAGATATATGTTTACCTCTGCACCTGACGCCTGTCAAATCTCGCAGCTTTGTCCTCTCGGCAACTCCGTCCATACTGTTGTCTCTCTCAGTATTTCTTTCCAATCTCACTCCCCCCAGGAGCCCCCTACCTACAGGACCTCCTACCTCTACCAAAAAGCAGACTGGGATGCCTTTCGCGATTTCATCTGCGACGTCCCTTGGGGAAAAGTGTTCGATCTACCAGTTGATGACTGTGCCTGTGAGGTCTCGTCATGGGTGAAAGCTGGCATTGATGCCTTCATACCCGCCAGGAAATATTGCCTAAAACCTCATTCATCTAGTGGTTCTCTCCTGCCTGCTCGGCCGCCATTGCCCACAGGAACCATTACTTCCGTCTATTCCGGAGACTGTCATCTGATCAAAATTGACGCCTATTCACGTCTGCACACAATGAGTGCAAGAGAACCCTAAATGACGCCAAACAGTTGTTTTCTGAGAGAATGCGACAGCGCATAGCTGACCGCAAGTTTGGATCTAAGGATTATTAGAGGATTTGCAAACGAGTGCTGAACAACAGGAAATCCTCAATGCCTCCTTTAATCCATGAATTTGAGGTTCTCACGTCATCTGAGGGCAAAGCTGAGTGCTTTGCCCACAGATTCTCATCCAACTCCTCATTTGACTCATCTGGAGTTTACCCACCCGACTTCGCTATTAGAACTGACGCCAAACTGCACGATGTATATATTACCCCGACAGTAGTATCCCGAATAATTTCAAAACTTTAGCCCCATAAGGCGAGCGGAGACGATGGAATCCCTGTGATAGTCCTTAAGAAGTGTGCTCCTGAACTCTTCCCTGTCCTCTCTAAACTGTTTAACTACTGCCTTTCTGCTTCCCGTTTTCCTGCATGCTGGAAGTTCTCTTCAGTCGTTCCTGTATTTAAGAATTGTGGTGAACCCTCGGACCCATCCAACTATCGCCCTATCAGTCTTCTACCAATATTCAGGAAAGTGTTCGAAGCCATAATCAATGCTGAAATAGTTCAACATCTCATTGCTCACAAACACTTCTCTGACAGGCAATATGGCCTCCGCTTTGCCAGGTCTACGGCCGACTTGCTAACAACCGTAACGGAGTACATGCTCCAGGCCCTCGATGAGTCTGACGAGGCACGCGCAGTTGCTCTGGACATCTCTAATGCTTTTGACAGGGTTTGGCACTCTGGCCTTCTATGCAAGCTACGGGGTTACGGTATACCGGTCGCCTGCTTGACCTAATCCAATCTTTTTTTAAATAACCGCAAAATGATGGTCGTTTTGAATGGGCATGCCTCTTCATCCTACAGCACGAATGCTGGTGTCCCACAGGGCTCTATCCTGGGCCCGACGCTCTTCCTTATTTTCATCAACGACCTCCCAGATGAGATCAAGGGCCATGAAGGCATCGACGCAGATGCCACCACAATATACTCCCACACCAGTAAGAAACCTGTCGTTGATAGACATAATCTCGCTACTGATCTTGAACGGGATCTACACTTTGTGGTGAATTGGGGCAAGAAGTGGCTTGTCAACTTCAATGCGTCATAGACCAAGCTGTTGTCTGTTAACCATTTCAGGTAACCTCTCCTGCCTCCCATAAGCATGGACCAAGCTATTCTCCCTGAGAGCAAAACACTGCGCCTCCTCGGCCTTACTCTCTCTTCAGACCTCAAATGAAATCACGATATCGAATTCATATCTAAATCCACTGCTAAGAAGGTTGCGTCATTATGTCGATCCAGGATGTTTTTTCCACCTGAATCCAACCTGCATAGATACAAGTCAACCATCCGTCCGTACTTGGAGTACTGCTGCCATATATGGCCAGGCGCCACTGCCGTTCAGCTCAGTGTTCTTGACAGGCTCAAAGGAGAGTCTCTAATGTGATAGGTACTGTCTTGGCGGCTCGACTGCAGCCACTTCCCCACCGACAAAATGTGGCTTCCCTTTGTCTGTTCTATAAATACTTACATGGCTTCTGCTCGGATGAACTTAAGTCACTGGTGCCTCCTCAACAGGTGCTTAGTCGTGCAACCAGATTGGCAACTGGGTCCCACCCATTCACAGTTATGTTAGCCAAATGCATTTGACAATTCTACTCTTACAGCTTCTTCTCTCGCACTTCCCGCCTGTGGAACTCGCTCCCATATTCTTGCTTTCCTGATGGCTACAACCTCCAAGAATTTAAGTGCAATGTCAATACTCATCTATTAACAACTGGACTCTAGCTCTCTCCCCACCACGTATATCATTCCCTTTCTCTCCACCTATGTAACTGTCATCACACCTGCATTCTCGTCTTTCTATTGCTCCTTTTCTAACTGTTTTGTACTCCTCACTCTCTTCTAATTAATCTTTTTGCAGTTATGTAACCCCCCGCACATCAGTGGCATTCCCACCTTGCTCTGGGTGAAATGATTAAGAACAAAAGATACTAAATGTACATATTAGTAGCAGTATTAACAGCCCACAGACTATTCTCTGACAAACAGTATGGTTTCCGCTTCACCAGGTCTACTGCTGATATGCTCACGACCATCACTGACTATATACACAAGGTTCTCGACAAGAACAGCGAAGTTCGAACTGTTGCCCTAGATATCTCCAAAGCGTTTGACAGAATCTGGCATGCTGGCTTTCTATGCAAGCTGCTGATCCACGGTAAATCTGGACAATTGTTTCATTCCTGGCAATAGATACTAATTGTACATATTATTGGCATCAGATACTGAATGTACATATTACAGGCAGTAATTACCAAATGTACATATTACTGTCAATAGATGCTAACTGTACACATTACTGTCAGTAGATACCACATGTACATATTACTGTCAATAGATGCTAACTGTACATATTACAGGCAGTAATTACCAAATGTACACATTACTGTCAGTAGATACCACATGTACATATTACTGTCAATAATTACCAAATGTACATATTAGTGGCAGTAGATACTAAATGTACAAATTACTGGCAATAGATACTAACTGTACATATTAGTAGTAGTATTAACACTATCAAATGTGAATAAAAAATGTTATACATTAATATTTTATTATTTTTCTAAATTTTATGCAATTTGTTGATATATTAAATAGTTTACTGCACAATTTACACCTTAAGATATCGTTAAAAACTTAATCAGAGTATTGCATTAAGCCCACTATATTGAGAGCAATCATTTTTATTCGAGCTGATTGTTTGAGGTTTTTCAACGTGATATGGTTGTAAACCCTCTGGGAGAATTCATGGAGAACTCACGAGAAAGCAAGTTTCCTAAGAGTTCACATTTCACAAATATTAAGGAAAAGGAAATTGTGGAGAGCCTTGACAATCTATCTTCTGAAACAGCATGCCATTAAAAAAAAGAATCCTTTTCATTTTGTAAAGAAATATTTGTTAGAGATCTTCAATGGACCACTGCGTTTCTAAAATTCTTGTGGGTGGGTGAGGCTTGCTGGAGAGGGGAGACTAATTCGATCTCACTTGACTGACAAAATCAGTCATCGAATGAAAAACGAAATTGTTTACTGTAAATCCAAATCACGAGCTGACCGACTAGCAAGATCAAAAACGAATAGAAAATTGAGGTCAGTCTGCGTCAATATGAATGTCAATTTATTCGACGATTACGTGAATGGCAAGCGATCATTGGCTCCAAGAAAATCTGATTAGCGGCCAAATTCTCTCTTCTGTGTGCCGTGTCTCTTCAGGATGTTGACGATTTTGGCTTTCCAATATTTCTTGTCCATTGTAGCTTTTTGTTATCGCTCTTAAACTTTGTTCCGCCATCCATTTACGCAAACTCGCTAAGCAGGATATGAGTTGTTTTCTTCTCCCTCTTTCCTTCAATCTCTCCTGCGAGTATTAAATTTTCAAGCCCTCTTCCTTCATTATAGAAGAAATTTTAACTGTTTTAACTGATGTTAAGTATAATTTCCAATTTTTTCTAGGACCTCATCTTTGCTCACATGTTCGGTCCATGGTATCCCCGGTGGCTTATTTGTAAAACCACATCTTTTTGCTTCAAGTCTTTTCTTCATCTTTGAATAGATTGTCCAGCTTTGATTGCCATATTGGAAGATCGATACTAAATATCAGTTCGTTACCATTTCTTTATTTTTATAATCGTTTCACTCCAATCAAGGCAGAGCCATCACTGGTATGCAAGGGTTTAAGTGGGAGATAAGAAAATACTTTTAAAAAAGTTCAGGGGATATTAAAGAAAGGATAAGAGATGGGAATCAAGGCGATAGATAGCAATTGACGTTGCATTTAAACTTTTGGAGATGATAGCTATCAGGGAGGCAAGCAGGCGGAGGGGAGTTCTACAAACGGGAGGTGCGAGAATAAAAACTATTAGAGCGGAAGAAGCGGTAAAAGAATGGGTGTTCATGCCAATCTCGCAGCACGTATAAATAGATGAAGTCGGCGCACTTGGGAAAGAAGCTGGTCAAAGCAGGAGCCGTGAAAATACTTGTAGAAAGGACATAGGGAAGCCACATCAAATCGGTGAAAAGTTACCGAAGATGGATTTCCATGTCAGGATCGATTAAATTGGATTCCGTTATATTTTGTCTAGATCCTCGAGATGTAAAACAGAAGTACCCGATCAGATATGGCAACAGATTGGGAGATTTATAAATGTGTAAAATGGATTCTGACAAGAAAAACATCCTGCGATCGAACCTTTCTAGCAGTAACGGGGTTACGGTATTACCGGACGCTTGCTTGATCTGATGCAATCTTTTTTAATAACAGCATAATGAAGGTCGTCTTGAATGGGCAAGGCTCCACATCGTACGGTATAAACGCTGGTGTCCCTCACGGCTCCATCCTAGGCCCGACGTTCTTCCTTATTTTCATAAATGACCTCACAGACAAGATCAAGAGCCATATAGGCATCTACGCAGATGACACCACAATTTACTCCCGCATCAGTAAGAAACCCGGTGTGGCGGACAAACATAATCTTGCTGCTGATCTTGAAAGGGATCTACATTCTGTGGTGAATTGGGGTAAGAAGTGGCTTGTAAATTTCAATGCGTCTAAGGCCAAGCTGCTGTCTGTCAATCATCACAGGCAACCTCTCCTCCCTCCCATAAGCATGGAATAAGCGAGTCTCCCTGAGAGCAATACACTGCGCCTCCTCGGCCTTACTCTCTCTTCAGATCTCAAGTAGAACCACTACATTAAATCATTTGCTAAATCCACTGCTAGGATGGTTGGGTTACTGTGTCAAGCCAGGATGTCTTTGCCGCCTGAATCCATCCTGCATATATACAAATCAACCATTCGTCCGTGCATGAAATATTGCTGCCATATATGGTCAAGTGCTCCCGCTGTTCATCTCAGTGTTCTTGACAGGCTCCAAAGGAGAATCAGTAATGTGAGAGGTACCGACTTGCCGCCTCGACTCCAGCTACTTCCCCACCGACGGGATGTGGCTTCTCTTTGTCTGTTCTATAAATACTTCCATGGCTTCTGCTCCAACGAACTTAAGTCACTGGTGCCACTGCATCAGGTGTTTACTCGTGCAACTAGTTTGGCAACTGGGTCTCACCCATTCACACTTAGATCAACCAAATGCAGACGACAATTCTACTGCTTCAGCTTCTTTTATCGCACTTCCCGTTGTGGAACTCTCTTCTATATCCTTGCTTTCCTGACGGCTACAACCTCCAGGACTTTAAATGCAATGTCAATACTCATCTCTTAAATACTTGACCCTAGTTCTTCCCACACCGTCCTATAGATCCTTTCCTTTCTCTCCACCTTTGCAACTGTCATCACACCTGTATTCCCATCCTTCTCTTGCAACTTTCTAACTTGTTCGTCTTTCTCTTCTCTCTCTTCGACTTAATATTTTTCCTCTTATGTAGCCCCCTGCACATCAGTGGCGTTACCGCCTTATTCGGGGTGATATGATTAAAAAATAAATAAAATACTTAAAGTTAAGGAAATAAATAAATTTAGGATTAAAATAAATGCGTAGATAAAGAAATGGATAAATGATCCAGCGGAGCATAAAGAGAAAAAAATGAAGCTCACATATCTCCAAATAAATAGAAAGATCTTAACATGTTGTCCTTTTGCTTGCACAGTACAGGCTGAAATAATTTCAGGCATAAGGCTTCCAAGATTAATAAATGATATTTGGACCTACTTGTGTGCAAAACAGAAAATGAGTCAGTCGAAAAACGTGAAGAGCATGACTCATTTTCCAATAGGTGTTGTCAAATCGCTGACTCGTGTGATGATTGCGACACACGAGTGTGATTACGTAAATGTAATCTCACATATTTGGGAACGTGTTGGCTCTTTCTCGATCCTAACCTAAACCTCGTCCGCCCTATATATTCAGTTTCGCACTGACATCTGAACTTGTAGATGAAAAAATTTTATTATGATAGGCTCAGTCCGTTAAGTGCCATACGTGAAACACGCTTGGGCGATCATGTCTCGAAACAGACAGGACTGACTGGGCAGAAGATTATCCCGCAGTAGGTTGCCATTGCTTTCTGCGGTAGATTGGTTGCCAGCCAAGTCTATATAACCCAATCTCTCCCGTTATTTAACCCATTACTGGAAGGAAGAGACGGATTAATACCTTTCCCAAGGGTATTTGCGCGTAAATGAATGCAATGAATTCAACTGGAATTTGAACTCGGCTCCCTGATTTCTAGTTTCGAGCCGATATCCACTACACCACAAAGGAAAAATTCTTGTGGGATGGAAGACATAACTTCTTGTATTTGCTCTTCAATTTTTTTCAAAGTCTTGTTTTGCTATCGTAGAATTAGCAGAAAAAATCCACAGGGTGTTCAGTCAGGATGCCTGGCTGACTACTCATACATAAATTAAGGCGTTACTTTTCAAACACCCTGCATATCATACCATATTAAATAAATAAATAATGTTTGTGGCAAATTTCAACATTAACTTGAGTGTTTTCTTGTTAAAAATTTGCATAACTTTAACACAGCCAACAATATGAATAAATTTATTGCAATTTATATCTTGCTTTCTCGACACTTATCATGAGCAAAACAAATTCACAGGATTTCGAGAAAATAGACCCCAGAATTACATTTAAAATCTGCGAAAATATATCCGTTAATATCCAGTTGTTTTGGTATAAGTTTGCCGTATATAATTTTCTTCTTTTTTTAGAATCGCCTCACCCCAAGGAAGGTAGTACTACCACTGGTGCGCAGGAGGTGACATAGAAAGGAAAGTGAAGAGAGAGAAAAGAACAGGTCACAATAAGCGTTGGGGAATGTGTAGGAGAAGGACGGGTAGATTGGTGTAAAGAGAGCTGCGAGAGAGGAAAGTGTAAAGTGGGAAGACTGATGGGTGTCAAGGAGATAAGAGATGACGTGGTAGAAAAAATAAATAAATACTGATAAGGTAGAAAAGGTCCCAGAGCACTACCTTGGTCCCACAACCATCCACACCGATCGTATATATATATATATATATATATATATATTGGTCAGAATTAAATTAGACCAGTATACCGTTGTATTAAAAAGCGCTCAATACATATATAATGAAATGTAGGACTTTTAAACGAATATATATATATATATATATATATATTGTAATTTTGTTATTACAATGGTTTATAAAAGCATGGTATCACTATACTAAAATTTTCATGTTTCAAAATAAAACGTTAAAAGAAATGTTAAAAGAAATGGTGAAAATGATTTATTTTGAAAATATGATTTATTTTGATTTATTTTGAAAATATATATTTTTTCTATTTATTTTGAAATAAATATATATTTATATTGATTTATTTTGAAAAAATATATATTTATTTAGATTTATTTTGAAAATATATATATATATATATATATATATATATATATATATATATTCTGAATGAATCGTTCATTCAGCGAATTTGAACACACTCGGCAACTGCCGTGTGTTTACATTGGATATCACACTCTACAGTCTGCCTTCCTCTACTGAGCGCCCATAGCTCAGAGGTAGAATCACCGACTGATGTCAGTTTGGTCGGGTTACATTCCTGGTTAGAAAAAATCGGATGTCTAACCGTACTGATGAACTGTGAAGCAGATCGGTCTGCGGATGACAATATATATATATATATATATATATATATATATATATAGAATAAATGAAACTTTGTCTGTGTGTGTGTATGTGTGTGTGTTAATTAGTTACGTATAGACTCCGAACGGCTGAACGGAATTTCTTGAAAATTTACACAGTTGTACTATAAGCGTCTGCGAGTGTTTGTAGCTAGGTTTTGTGTCAAGATACCCCAGATAAATATCGAAAATCGATAATCGAAAAAATCGGGTTATAGATCGAGTGGTCGGAATTTAATCAAATTTGATACACTGAAACGATATTCAGAAGTTTCAAGGTTGCAGTTGTTACAATAGTGCAGAAAATCGATAATATATATATATATATTATCGATTTTCTGCACAAGGCAAAATATTTGTGTGTGTGTCTGTTTATCTGCCTGTATGTCTGTATTTTTTTCAGCTCTTTTATTTTAGTTTTAGCTTCCAGTAATGAAATATTTGGTAAACACAAGGTAATCTACGATAAAATCCTAAAGGATAGCAGATACCAATCATCAAAAATCAAGTTTGTTGAAAAATTCAGAAGTTCAAAAAGTAAAAATATGTACCCAAAAATCATATGGTATAACCCTCCTTCTAATCAATCAATTAACTTCAAACTGGGACATAAATTTCTTCAACTAATCGATAAGCATTTCCCCCAAAATAACCCTCTAAATAAAATATTCAATAAAAATACAATTAAACTAAGCTATAGCTGCTCCAATAATCTAGAAAAAATAATGAAAGTACATAACAACAAAATATTAAAAGCACACAACAAAAATAACTCCAACACTAATACCAATCCGACCCATAATCACAACCCCTGTAACAGTAGAAACCCAAACCAATGCCCCATGAACAACAAATGTCTAACAAAATCCCTGATATATATGTGTTCGATCTCATCCATGGAGAATCCTAAGGATGAAAAAATGTATATCGGAAATACCATGAACGTATTTAAAAAGCAATTTTATAATCAAAGAAAGACAAAACATGACATCTCCAAATATTTTTGGAAGTTAAAAGACGAAAATAAAACACCTAAAGTTAAATGGAAAATCCTTAGACAAGCAATAACAGCTAAATCCATAAAGGAACCGTGTTTCCTCTGTCTCCAAGAAAAAATTGAAATACTTAAATATATGAACAGTAACAAGCTTTTAAACCAGAGGCATGAAACTACATTAAACGGCAAGCACATCAGAGTGCTAACATTACAATCACGCTAAAAAATACTATAAGAGACAAAAATAGGACCCATATATATATATATATATGTAAAGATAAAGATATGTGTATATGTGTACATATGTGTATAAAAATTCTGTAAGGTTTAATAGTAACTATAAATAAGGTGTATAGCCATAACTAGTATTGACTCATAGAGTAAGGTTGGTAACCGTAATCGGTATTAATTAATATTAATTATAAAGTAAGGTAAATAACTAAAATTAGTAAGGTTAATAACCATAATTAGTGCAAGGTTGATAACCAGTACTAGAGCAAGATCAATAACCATAGCCATAATTAGAGTCAGGTTAATAACCATAACCATACCATAATAAGAAGAATCATGCATTAACTAGATATGTGAATAGAGGTTTAAAATTAAAATAAGGTGTAGAATCATAATTAGTATTAACTAATAAAGTAAGGTCAATAACCATAATTGTTGTTGATCAATATTAATTATAAAGTAAGGTTAATAACCATAATTAGGAATGTCAATAACCATAAGTTGGGTAAGGTCAATAACCATAACCATAATTAGAGCAAGGCTAATAACCATAACCATAATTAGAGTAAGGGTAATAACCATAACCATAATAATATGAATCATATATTGACTAGATACGAGGATAGAAATTTATATGAGAATAGAAATTTAAACTTAAAAATTTAATATTGAAGAGAATTTCCAAACAATGATCAAATTAAAAATCAAAGATTTAAAATTAAAAATTTAATACTGAAAACGATTTCCAAAACAAATTAAAAAAAAAATTTTACATGAAATATAAAAAAACCATATTCCCTAAACCCAAATTTAAGATTTAACTTGCAAACTTACATTGATCGAAAAAACTCTGCTTAAATAAAAATAAATAAAATATCCAAGCCAACTATTATAGGCTCTTCTAAGAAAACCATTAAGATATAGTCTAGCCAACTGATAATTAGAATTTACAACTGTTCAGAATCAAAGACTCCCATTAATCACTTTAGAAACACCCCAAATAAATTCCAACGATCATTAACTGATTCTCCTATCTCGCTAACCCGCACCAAAATCTCTAAATCTCTCCACAAAAAAAATTCCAACTGTCAACGAAATATCACAATATCAATAAACCCCAGCCAACACCCCTAACAAAACTAAATAAATATAAAAGAAAGGATTTCCAGTACTTTCCACATCGCCTGAATAGGCATTGGGTCCCCACTGCCTAAACGAATTATATATAGAGAAATTATGTATATGTTCTAAAGTATAATTTATAATAAATATTCACAGCTCTATATAGTATATTATGTATCGAGCACTGTTTTAAATTAATGTTTTGGACGTTGAAAGAATTCTTCGTTCTGTATTCACTCGGATATATATATATATATATATATATATATATATATATATATATATATATATGTGTATGTGTGTGTGTGTGTGTGTGTGTGTGAAAAGTGTATGTACATAATTATGAATATCAACATATATATATATATATAAATATGTAATTTGTTATATATATTATATTGTTAACATATTATATATGCGAGGTACTTATTTAAAAGCGCTCAATATCAGTGATAGAGCAAACATATTCATATAGATAGGTGTGAGTTTGTAACCCTGGGTTTCACTCTTTTGCGATCGTCAGACAAACTGATTAATTTTTTTTTTAAATTGGTTATATTCGTGTATTTTTGTGGAAGTGGGGGGAAAAAAATCTGTCGTCACGACAGACGCAGACATACACATATATACATTTATACACCCATCAACGCGCGCAAGTACACACACACACACACACACACACACACACACACACACACACACACACACACGTACGCGCGTTCGGTCACTGAGGCTTGCATAAACATACACATGCGAATCGTGCGGGGTTCGGTATATATATGTATATGTGTGACGTTGCACACATACACACTCATTCGGTTGGCATATTCGAATGGTGTATAGCGATGTCAACGCGCGAATAGTTGTCGATTTCTCGTACGTACATATGTACTTTTGATGGGTTCTGTGTGAAACTATGGTAGGTAAGAATTGCTATTATCTTATTTAAGGCTGTATTGTTATTTTTGTTTTAAAGTCGGTTATTGGCTTGTTTTATTATTTTTTGTGGTTGTGTATATTTACATGGTGGAAATTCTAATTTGTAGTGCTTGTTAGTGTTTATTAATTATTAATTTTACTATGGCAGAGACGTGTGATTTTTTTTTTATCCGTTTGGTATAAATTGTGAAAATAGGTATGCCTGCATTTGGAAATTAGTTCTGATCTCGTGTTTAGTAAGTTCTTTTGTGGGGTATGTGATATAATTGCTACTTTCTCATGTAGACAAAGTAGGCATTTTTTTGTAATGTTGTTATAAGCAGGTGCTTTTTTCAGTATTTCCCAGCTTATTGTTGGTGAAATATTTCTGTCATTTAGACGCCATACGTATGTGGATAGTGTAGTGCTGTTCAAGTATTTTCTGTTGGAGAATGAAAGATTGTGGTTGTTATTTCTTTTCTTAAATGGTCCCTCAGTGGCACCGATGTAGTACATCGTGCTGTTGTTTGCACTTACCTTGGCTTTACATACTATATTTGTTTGCTGGCAATTTCTCTGGAGTGGATATGTAGTTCCGTTTCTGCAGTTGCATTGAGCTTCTTCGATTGTATTATTGTAGTTTGTTATTTTTTTGTTGTGACTTTTTATAATTTGTGCAATATTTTTTGTGAAGCTGTAACTAATTTTGACGTTGTTTTTGTTGAATATTTTTGCTGATCAGTTTGTCACCGGGAAGTGTTTTTCTAATAAATTCAGGAATGTCTTACCTATGTTTGTTTTTATGCAAGCCTCAGTGATCAAACGCACGTACGTGTGTGTGTGTGTTCTTGCGCGCGTTGATGGGTGTATATATATATATATGTCTGCGTCTGTCGTGACGTGTACGTACGAGAAATCGACAACTATTCGCGCGTTGACATCGTTATACACCATTCGAATATGCCAACCGAATGAGTGTGTATGTGTGCAACGTCACACATATACATATATATACCGAACCCCGCACGATTCGCATGTGTATGTTTAAGCAAGCCTCAGTGACCGAACGCGCGTACGTGTGTGTGTGTGTGTGTGTGTGTGTGTGTGTGTGTGTGTGTGTCCTTGCGCGCGTTGATGGGTGTATAAATGTATATATGTGTATGTTTGCGTCTGTCGTGACGACAGATTTTTTTCCCCCACTTCCACAAAAATACACGAATATAACCAATTTTTTTTTTAAAAATTAGTTTGTCTGACGATTGCAAAAGCGTGAAACCCAGGGTTACAAACTCACTCCTATCTATCTATCTATCTATCTATCTATCTATATATATATATATATATATACATATATATATATATATATATATATATATAATTCGTCTTAACCGGTCAACCACGAATTATTTCGCAGTGAAATGAAGCCAAAACAAGATTTATAAACACAGTTTTTTTTCTTCATATTCACCTCTGCTCTGAATTAGTATCCTCATGTAAACAAATATAAACAATGTTACGTAAAATTCCGGAAATTCACAAAATTGATTAAAAACAGACCTATTTTTATTTATTCGTCTGAAAAAATTTTAATTGATAGAATAGACGTTATTAGGAGTCGCTGATATATATGTATATATATATATATATATATATATACGTAATTGATTCTGGTTTATTTATATGAGGCAGACAGTAAAGTTAATAGGTTTTGTACGGAGAAGTGAGTAAGCACATAATTCAACCGATCATATAAAGAGAAGTTAATATTTATAGTTTCATAAAAACAAATTTAAAAATCATTTTCTCATATTTATCGTTAAAATCAATGAAGTCGCAGAACATTGCTTCAGAAACCGCGGTATTTTAGTTTTTCAAATATAATCATGTTTCCTGTCGTTAAAATAACAAGAATATGAAGTTAAATATTCAATATAACTTTAAAAAATTGCCTTTACATTCGCACACAGTTGTGTGCTGAATGTTGTAATGGTTTTTACCTGTTGCTTGGTTGTCATCGTTATTTTCCTTGTTTAATATATTAGAACTATTCCAACGCTCTCTAAATCGGTCAGCTGAAAACACACTTGCTTGACAATATCTTTTGACAAACATGGGAACAGGTATAAACTCTAATAGTTGTAAAATGTACCTGTTCCCAATAAAAGGGTTGAGCTGAAAAATTACACTGCTGAACATTTTACTGAACTTTTACATCTTTTATTTCATTTCTTCTTATGTATTGAAATTATTTCAATAATGTTTAAAATTGCCGATTTTTTCAAACGGACCGACCACTTTGGCGGACATGGAATCAATAATGAACCCCTACTTAATTGTTAGTAATTCAAATAAGCAAAGAATCCACAGAGATAATTATTATACGACAGAATATTTTACAAGCTTTTAAATCTTTCATCTTAATATTCCTCGGCTTTTAAAAGGGTTTTAACAACGTTTAAAATGGCCGAATTTTCTCTCGTGCTGTGTTTTCCAACGATTTTCAATCAGCCCCTACTTCCCCCATTGGGCACACACTTTTTTGTTAAGACCTCTTGCCCTGTTAAATTAAATTTGGAATAGTATTCTAAATTCATCTTTCCTAGCAATATAGTATTTAGTTATAATTTTTATATTGTTTGAACTTATAAATACGAAGGACTAAATGCTAAAAAGAAAAAAACAAATTTTTTTTTGCTAGCTTATGTTTTTGATGCGATTGTTGACTTTGATGTTTAGTTTCGGCCGTTGTACGCTCCCGCCTTCTTCAGGTACAAGGAATTGCGAACCGAAACCTTTATTAGAATCTCTGGGGTCTATTGTAGCACGTTCGCCCGGGCTTTGGGTCCTATCCCGGTCACGGAAGCCAATTATGATGAGGTCCTGAACCTGAGTCAGGGTTTATGCTGTCCACACGGAACCAATTATGACGACGCTCTTGGGTTACTAGTTGTCTGATGGCCTGCCTCCCACGTTATCAATTTTGATCTCAAGGAAGACACGTTGAAAACTCGGTAGCCGTTTCTCTACCATTTCAAACAGACCGGACACTTGTTTGATAAAATAAACTACGACACAAAAATAAATAAATAAATAAATAAATAATTTCGAAGACACCTAGATAAGTTGTGGAAAAGTCTTCATATATAAAAAAAAATTAATTAGCAAGAGAAACAGAATATAATGGTGTTTGAATTTCTATTTTCACAACGGAGCGAAAGTTTTCGTTTAAGAATAATTGGAGCTTTCAATTTTCCAAATTTTTACAAAAAGTCTTTTTAGAGCTCCTTATCGAAGGAAACACCCAAAGTGGAGTGTAAGATTGGCGGTGGCGGAGGTAAATGGGTCTTGTCTCCCTTGCTTGGCAACAACCACTGCACAAGTTTAACTCTTTCTCGGCTCTTTCTGTTTCCGTACATCTTCAGCCAGGACTCTATCGGAGGCGCATTATTTGACTTAAACTCTTCTAAGTCGGTCGGCAGCAGGCTTTTCTACGTTTCTTTACATCTTCAGCCAGTAGCTCCAGTTAGGAACACTTTTCCTTCAGTCCTTACATCTCGACTGGTCCCAAGTCCAACTCCAACTGCAACTGGCTCATTGTAGATCTTTTAGTCAGGACCCCGATGGTAAGTGACCACTCTTTCGGTTGTGGCTCCCAGTCGTTACATCCTTGGGCAGAGAACCGACTGGACCCAAACTGCAACTGATTTTGGCCCTCTCGACTCTGATATTTATGCGTGTCCCAAATTCTTTGAGGAGGTGCGTGATGGACACAGGGTGTTCATGCAAATCAAATCTTTAACCAATGAGAGTACTTCTGCCTCCACATTTTGAGGTTGGGTTATGTCATTCCCTTGGTTTAACCAATGAAGTAACAATATTTCCTTCTAACATCATTTCTTTTCTTCTTCCCGATTACATCATTTTTTTAGGTTTTCAAATTTTCAAATCTTTTCCCAGCAAATTCGGGAACTAAGGATCTGACCTTACCCTAACACCTTCAAATGTTTTGACAGTCTTGTTTTGACTACCGCTATTTTTCACTTCCACTGGTTGAATGACTCAAGGCTTCTGATTCACTTTCGTATAAACAATGCAAAAATATATTTTTCCTTTCTATTCTCTTTGATTTCCTGCTAGTTTTTTTTTCAGATTCAACAAATTTTGTAACAAATCTTTTGTTTATAAACTTAACTCATATTGCTATTTCCAAGAATACCACCAATAATAATTTCTTTTGCTCAGTCGTATTAAACTTAGAATTACATTTTTTCTACCTGCAATATTACAGTATTATATACTTTTTTCATATACCAGAAATAATGTAATAATATGGTCTTCAGTCATTGCGTAGTAGTGCCTCTTTAGGCATTCATGTGTTATCTCCCTCTAACCCTGTAAGTTACTTGTTTACCATTGCTGTAGCCTGGTATCTGAACTCACAACTAACTAATTCATGAAAAGCCCGTCTGGTCACAAAAAACCGGGACACGCCCTGGTCTGAGACTATATCCAGTACAACCGATGGATGAAACGGAAATTACATTCCGATACCTTCCTGAGACTGAAAACATTCCTCAGCAGGATCACTGATGAAGAAAACCGAAAAAGGATCCGGCACGAATTGGACAATTCCTTCAGGCAAGAATTCGATGTAGTCAAGGTCCGCCAAGTACAAAAACTAAATAGATTAAAAGATCTGAACAGGTCACATGAGGTCCATCACCCACCTATGAAGGTAGCTGTCAACATCAGTCAACATCAGTTGTGAGCCTATACTGAATCAGCTCTGAACAAGGGTCTCAACTTCGTCACAATCATCAGGCGGATACAATATTTAGAAATCATTGCCCGCATCAAGAAAATAGCCTTGAAAATCCCTCCGACTAAGCCGGATGAGCTAAGATAGAAAGTGAGACAGACACCGAAGAAAGCCAAATCACCTAGAGCAAACATCACGAAAGAGGAGAGGCTGGCAATCAGGACCCGACAGAAAAATGAGAACATCATCATACTACCAGATGATAAAGGCAATGCAGCTGTAGTGATGAACAAACCTGAATACACCAAGAAAATGAAAGATCTCATTAGGAGTCGTAGCTATAGCAAGGTAAAGAAAGACCCCATGTTGAAATCAGAACAACAGCTGTCACAGATCCTAATCAAGAACAAGGATCACATTCAGTCTAGGACCCACAGGCAGTTGTCTGAACGCTACAGCAATCTACCTCACATATATGTTCTACCTAAGATTCATAAAGATGGTATTCAGCTAAGGCGGATTGTTAGCAGCCTAGGCTCGGTGTACCAACCTCTGAGTCACTTCCTTCTAGATATAATTGATTAACTGATAGGAAAGTTGATTTCATATGTTCGAAACCTCCTGCCCACTTCGTGGAACTTGTCAAAGATACTCCCATCCAATGCAACCAGATGGTGAGCCTGGATTTGGTGAGTCTGTTCACCAAGGTACCCACGGTGGAGGTACTATCGGTAGTCAGGGACATACTGGCCTCGGATTCATCCCTAGGAGAACGCATCAGTGTTAGCATCAACCTGCTGGAAATGCTAACTTTCTGCACACAAGCAACACACTTCTGCTTGGGATCAGGCATATATCTTCAGGATGAAGGCTTAGCAATGGGCTCGCCATTATCTCCAACACTGGCTAACATATACATGGAATACTTTGATGGCATTAGAATCCACAGTTCTAAAGCCAATTCTATGGCTGAGAGAGTTCGATGACACCTTCATATTGTGGCCACATCAGGAGGAGGTCCAGACCCTACTGAACCATGTGAACTCAATAAATCTATCTATACAGTTCACCATAGAAAAAGAGAGTGACATCAAACTGGCATTCCTGGATGTGCTAATAACTCGAACAGAAGTGGGGTTCAAACATCCATATACCGGAAACCAATATTCACCGTACAATACCTAAACTTCCACTACCACCACCCATACAATGTAAAGAAAGGGATCATCCGCTGCCTGCAACATCGAGCAAAAGTTATAAGCGGCGGCCCAGAGTCATACGAACAGGAAATAGTCAATATAAGCAGAACCCTATAACGAAACAATTATCCAGGATACATGAAAACAACATACATGGAAGGGAGGGTGCATGAGGATAACAACTCTCAGAAAACAACCTCGGTCTGTCTACCCTATGTGATGTAGTTACTGAACATTAGAGTTATAAGTCCCAAAAATTCAGCTGTTCTTGTTCTTAAGTATACATGGCCCAGTAGGTATAGACGTTGGTTAGTTTCTGTGACTTGACACAAAAGAGTTGTGGATTCAATACGAAGCTACAGTAATGGTGAACAAGTAACAAAAGAGAAAATAATGACATAAACAAGATGTTGACGTTTCACACTACTTCAAATAAAAAATTAGGAAGCAAGCCTCCATCAGTACTGGAAAGAGTGACAACAGCTACTGAACTTGAGAAACCTCTTTTCTGAAAAATTGTTTTAAGAGAAAGGTTTTTTTAAATTTCAATCAGACATGAAATGAAGAGAAATCAGCCAAACCAAAATCACCTAAACAATGTATCTCCATTAATCGCTAAAAGCAGAATAGTATGAATGAAGAAGTTCGCAAACTTAATAAAAACGAACTTTCTTTAATAAAAATATTATTATTACTATTAACAGAAAAGATCAAAGTAATTTTAATTATTTAAAAAAAAGAATTAATCCCTTCTAACATTTTCGAAATGTTGGCAGAAAATCTTGTTTTGATTTGAGTTATTGGGTAACCAAAACGTTACGACTGTTTCCAATGGAAAACATAATGATGATATAACCCTTTTTTTCCGGTGACAAACACATTAATTTAGAAATTCTCGCAAAAATCAAATAATTGTCGGATTTTAATGAAAATTTACGTACTCATTCACAAATGAATCAAATTAGTTTGGAAATTACTACTTTATTAAAATTTTGATAAAACTATTTTTGCCTGTGTTACTCCGCCTCCAGGTAAATCGATGAAATTTTAATAATAGTGCTGCGTTCTATACTTTATTAGTTAAACGTAGACGCCTTGGGGAATATAAATCATCTACTTTATTTTTTAAATTTTGCCTCTGTATCTGAAAATCTGCTCCGAATGCGTAAAATAAAAAATGCACTAAAACTCTGATATTATTTAATTTGATAAGCGTTTAATTGCTCAAATAAATAATAAAAATTAAGAATATGATAGTCTGAAGAAAAACAATGTTTTGCGCGATTAGTAATGAAATTTAAAAGAATTGTTTTCATTTTTTTGTTATTATAATAATTTATAAAGTTTCAAAAATATTTTAAAATCTTCTTCAAAGAATTGTTGCGATTAGAGTTTTGAGTTAAGAATTGATTATATTGCCTATCGAAAATGGAAAAGTTTAATAAAATCGTTCTGCCTCCATACTTTTAAAATAATTTTTTTTTGTGCATTTGAAGTTTTTTTTTTGTATGATAATTGCTATGTGCAAATTAAAAGGCCAGATTTTCCTCTCTTACTCGTAAAAATTTGTACAATTTTGTCACATATAGACGCCATACACTTTATTTCTAATCAAGAACCTGTCAACAAGTTCTTGATTTACGACGCGGGCAGGTTAAAAATTTCAAATCTGTGATTAAGAAAGAGTTTTATTCTAAATTTCACGCTATAAATAAGTAATACTTGTGTAAATCTGATTAATTTAACATTAAATTTGCTAATTTCTAAACATAATATGTCACATATGTATATTTTATTTTTGCAAAAACTTTAAATCGATAATTATTTTTTGTTTACAAATGTGTCGGTGCAGCAAAAATGGCAGCAAAATTCAAAGATTGAAAAAAAATCTGAAACTGTTATATTTCAATCAATATAATTTCTGTTTGAAATAAGCTAGAAAGTATTTTACTTACTACAATAAGTAAATTTAATCATTTAGCTTTCAAGAAAACGTATGCGGCCTTTTCACGATTTAGTGGAGGTACCTAACCTAAACTCAACATTTCTCTCACAAATTGCGAAACCATTCTTTAGTCTTTAATCCCCTTCTCTGACTTTGTGATTCTTGGCTACGATCCACTGTTAAGAAAAGATCATGTTCTTGGACTTAACGTCAATTACCACCTCCCTCTCGCTAGGGTGACTTCTCTTAAATCCCCTGATCACCCATACATCTCCTGATCACCTGTCTTTCACTTCTAAAATCGGTTAGCTATCTTTTCTTTCTGTGCCGTTCTCCTTCATCTCCTGATTGCTCCCTGTAGACAGTATCTCTGACAATATAGATAAGGCTACTTCCTTCTACCCGTTCACTAACATATATGTGTTCGGTGATTTTAATGCCCACCATGCCAAGGGGCTGAAACACTCTGTCACTGATCCATGCCATGAACTTTGCAAGTGGTGGATTTCGCCATGCGCTTCCACAGTAATCCTACAAGATACACCTTTCTGCTAGATCTCTGATTCACCTCTATCTCTGATTCCTGCAAAGCCTTGTAGCTTTTCTTTTTTGGAAACTCTTATGATGCCGTCGTTTCCATTAATATCTCTCCACTCCCACTGTCCCCAGGAACTTCCTACCAACAGAACTTCTTACCGCTACTAAAAAGCAGACCGAGATTCGTTCCGCGATTTTTTATGAGACATTTTTGGGAAAAAAAGTGTTTAATCTCCCCGCTGAAAACAACGCCTCAGAGGTCTCCTCTTGGGTGAAAGCTGGCATCGACGCTTTCAACTAGGAAGTTCCGTTCTAAATCTCAATCGTCCCCCTGGTTTTCTCCTGCCTGCTCGGCCGTCATTACTCACAGGAATCACTTCTTCCAGCAACATCGGAATTACGTGTCTTACCATAACAGGCGCTTATTTGCCTCTGCTCGTAATGTGTGAGAGGACGTTAAATGACGCTAAACTGTTGTTTGCTGAGAATATGAAAGTATGTATAGCAAACCTTAATTTCGGCACCAAAATATACTGGCGACTCAGCAAATGTGTGTTGAACAACTGCAAATCCTCCACCCCTCCTTTAATCAATAAATTTGAGGTCCTCAAAAACACAGCAGACAAGGCCGAGTACTTTGCTCGAAGATTCTCTTCCAACTCTACTTTTGACTCATCTTGTGTTTCCACACCGCTCCCTCCTACAGCGGAGGCTCGACAGTATCCAGAAGAGAATCGGCAATGCGATCAATCCCGAAATTGCAGCTCGACTCCAGCCACAGACGGGATGCAACTTACCTCTGTCTCTTCTGCAAATATTTCCATGACTTCTGCTCCGATGATCTTAGCTCTCTGGTGGTCTCTTTAAAAGAATTTACTCGAGCAACCAGACTGGCAACAAGATTCCACCCTTTTACAGTCAAAGCAAACAAATCAGTTTCTTTAATCGCAGTTCCCGCTTGTCGAATTCCCTTCCGTATACTTGCTTTCCTGATAGCTACAATGTCCAAGAGTTTAAATGCAACGATAATTGCCACCTCTTAACCCTTGATTCCCAATCTTCTCTTATCTTTTCCCCAAAACTCCCTGTCTCTTGATTATTCCCTTTTCATTCTACTCTCACGCAACTCTCTTCACACCAGTATTCCCGTCCTTCTCTTACCCATTTTTGACACCCCTTGTAATTGGTCCCTCTATCTCTTTGCTATCCCCCTATGTCGCATGATTGTGGTGGCCAGTTGACATCACTGTTTCAAGAGATAATTCGACCTGAGAACTTCTCATTCAATAAAACCATTGTTGCATTGGCTATGTGGCATTTTACATGATCCTGTTGGAACCACAAATCTTCAACATCCTTAGCATTCAATTTCGGCCATAATTGCCATGACTAAAATATCATCATCCAATAGTGAAATCAATAAATTTCTAACAATAACAGTTATTATTTACTGCTAACTCTGATTCATGTTAATGAAACACCCTATATATATATATATATATATATATATATATATATATGTTATAACATTCACCATCACCGACGATTTTATTTTGTGTTGACATAAAACTTCGCTTGGCAACGCCAATAGTTACCAAAAATCTAAACGTCGTATGTTTGCTTTAATTTCAGTTGAAAATAAAGACAAAGATTCTCCAACATTTGGATAATTATTTATTGATTTTCTTCTAAGCTTTCTGCTCACATGAGCCATCTTCAGAGAGGTTGTTTAAACGGAAATATTATAACATCCACCATCACCGACGATTTTATTTTGTCTTTATTTTCTTTCAGACATGTCAGATTAAATAAAAATTGCAAACATTGTGTATACTAATTTTCAATAAAATCCATTCATACTCACGCGTATTATATTTGAATGACCTCTAACGTTGACAGATGTTATTATTATTCATTTCTCAATGTACTCCTGTACTTTCAATCTCCTCCCGAGATCATCTTCAGAGGTGTGTGTTATGTCAACAAAAAATAATCGCAAATCTGTGTTGCTAAAGATTACTGTAAATTTATTTCTGCTCAAAATATATATTTTGGTCAAAATATATATTTTGGTTGTATATAGATAGATAGATAGATAGATAGATAGATAGATAGATAGATAGATAGAAATGAACATAGATAGATAGATAGATAGATAGATAGATAGATAGATAGATAGATAGATAGATAGATAGATTTCTTACTCTTAAGCACTCAACATATAACTGACCATGCGTAAATATTTCTTTCTGGTGCCAATATTCAGCTTTCTGAAGCATTTCGAACAGAAAACTGGGTTCCAGTATTTAGAAAAAGTTAAAGTAAATATATAGAAAACGCACTATTGCATTTTTATCAAATAAGTATTATTTGTTAATTTAATCAATAAAATTTGTTAATTTAATCAATAAAATTTGTTAATTTAATCAATAAATTGTTTTAAAGATAGTTAAGATAGTTAAGATGTTAAAAAAACAAAAACATATAATTTTTCCCAAAAATGAATTTCAAATATATGTTACTAAGTTATGCATCCTAGTTAAACCAATTGTACTTTATAATCACTTAACTATCTGTATATTTCCCCCAAAATTTGGTTCCGATCGCTCAATGGATGGCACTTATAGAGGTAGTGGCGAATGGACGAACTGAAGGAAATCACCAAATTTTATATATAGGTATATATATATAGTATATATATATATATATATATATATATAGGTATATATATATATATAGGTATATATATATATATATATATATATATATATATAGGTATATATAGGTATATATATATATAGGTATATATATATATATATAGGTATATATATATATGTGTGTGTGTGTGTGTGTGTGTGTGTTTTAATGTAATGACGTCTGATTATTGTTATTTCCAAAACCTGAAATGTAGATGCATGCTACAAAACGGAGAAATGACAGGCTAGTAGCCATAAACGAGTGCAGGCTGAAAATCCACTTACAAAAATCTGACGAAACATTAAAATATCTTTTGATGAAATTCCTTCCTGGTGATGCTAATAACTTTTTAGCACCTCCTTGTATATATATATATATATATATATATATATATATATATATATATACTAAATTCTACAAGATATCCCTTCTTGATCAGTTCAGCAACTTTTCGGCATCTATTTGTGCGTAGAAATTATGAGAAATACTAAATCGTTCCCCCATAATGTGTTTAGTAGAACTTTGTATTAATGCAACCCGGGGATGCTGAAAACCTCTTGAACTGAACCACTTCCCAACACCTAAGCAATTGATCAAACATTAAATATTATCTGGGAATTCTTTTTGGGAGAATCGAAAAACAGTTTACACCCGCGCGCTATCGTGCGTAAGAAGACGTAATGTCTTCATTTCCGAAAGGTGATATAAATTCACAGAGAAGTTGTCGGTGAAAAATAAATTATTGACTGATCGGAGAACAATAATGCTTTTTATATTTTGTCCTCGCCTCTCAGAAACCAGACGTCGAAGTCAAAAAGTAAAGGTGACAGTAACTTTATTTCTATTCAATTTCGATGAAAAGAGAAATTCAGATAGGCAGCTACTAAGTTTGTATATGAATGCTAATATGACAGGAGATATTCACAAAAATTTTCTTTAAGAAAGGCAAGAGCGAATAGATAAAAAATGCGGGGGAAATCATAAAACAAGAACAAAAGAATGAACTAAAATTAACAATACAACACAATGAATATGTTCAAAGTTATTATGGTACAAGTGCATTTTAAAATGTTGGATCCAAGTCAGTGTATTGTGGCATCCAATAACAGTCAGCCTTATTACACAAATAAATATTTGTTCGAGCCGTATATCTGTACTATTTTTGATTGTTTTTTGTTTGTTGATATGTTTGCGACTGTAACTACAAAGATTTCTGTCGAATATCTAACAAAGAAAAGAGTACTGGATTGCTATGTGATGTCTGTTCTTCAATATGGCAGTGAATGTTGGACAATATCAACAATGATGAAAGAAAAACGTGAAGCAATTGAAATGAGATTCTACAGAAGGATGCTGCGGATATCGTGGACCGAGCATGTGAGCAATGACGAGGTGTTAGAAAGAAGGAAACAAAAAGGAAATTAATATTGAGAATCAGGAAGAGGCAACCGAAGTTCCTGGGACATGCAATGGGGAAGGAGGGCTTGGAGAAGCTGATACTAACAGGCCAGATAGAAGAAAAAAGAGACAGAGGAAAGCAGCGGATAACATATTTGAAGAGCCCGAGCAGGTGCATGACAGAACGGGGGCTGCGAGACATTACAGGAGAAAGCGTGCTAAGAGCCACCAGGAATTGGGAGACGTGGAAGGCCATGATCACCTACATCCTGTAAGAACAAGGCACAAGTCCTCATCTGTATTGCGATCCTGGGCATGACAATAAACCGCATCCGGCAGCAAGACCTCAAGTTGAGAGTTTTTGAGGAGCGTGGAACCACCACTTAATCGCTATTGTTCTCAGGTCCACCCTGACCCGGGGTTGTAGCCCCTATTAGGGTCCCGGAAATGGAAAGAGCCAGCTCATACCTTCATTCAACGGTCCAGTTTCACCTGTCACACCAGCAGAAGAAAATGTCATGCAAAGACCGATGTGTCAGGTCACTGAAAACGCTGCTCACGAAGGGAATGACTTTTGACCAAACGGAGCGCCTGTGTAATCTTGACAGATAAACATATACCTACGTGCGTATATTCTCAGATATCGATCGGTTCCAGCAAAGTACAGCCACGCCTTATAACCTCTCAAGGTAAATTTATGTATTTAAGAAAATATATGGAAATATATACAGCGAACATATTTCATTTAGAAACATGAGTGGATTTGTTGAATAACTAATTTTCCGGACTTAAATAAAAAATCCGAATACTGATTCGGATATTTGTTGAAATCTTAGATAAATCTTTTCACATTCATTCAGTATGATTAATATTTTGTACTAAATTATGAACATTAACAAGAAAGGTAATTGTATTGAAAAATAGATCAAAATAACAATAGTTCTTTTGTCAAGGCACTTCAGTTATTTCACCTGTTAATTGTTACCCATTTTACATATTGTTACATATGTCACATCCACGTCTTTTCGTGGTTAAATTATATCTGTAATTACTGTCATTAGAGTTTTAGTTTCTAAAGGTCACATATGTGATATCTGGATTTTCGTAGTGAAATGTTACACACATTACATCGGTAATAAGATATTTTCGTTGTTAAACGTTTTATATTTTATGAAAAACATTAGTTTTTTTTTAATGTTACATGTGTTATATATATATGATGGCGGACTTTTAGATGCTAAATGTTACACAGGTTTTAGTTCATTTAGTTGGGAAATGCTACAGATGTACTGTACAATGATTCAGAATACCAGCTGTTTTAGTTGTTAAATGTAACGACTATTACATACGTTTCGAGTGGTTTTCTTCTTCTATTTGCCTCGTCCTTTCAGTATGTAGGCCATCATGGCTTTTCATGTCTCCTTATCCCTGCTGGCTCTCAGCGCTCTTTTTCCTGTTACACCACGCAACTCAGACTCTTCAAATATGTTATCCGCTGCTTTCTTCTATCTCATTTTCCCTCTTTTTGGCCTGTTCTTATCAGGTTCTCCAAGCCCTCCTTCCTTATTTCATGTCGCAGGAACTTTAGCTGTCTCCTCATGATGCTCAGTATCAATTTTCTTTTCGTTTCCATCCTTTCCAAAACTTCATCATTGCTCACATGCTCGATCCATAATATCCGCAGCATCCTTCTGTAGTATCACATTTCAATTGCTTCAAGCTTTTCCTTCATTTTGATGATATTGTCCAGCATTCACTGACATGTTAAAGAACTGACATCACATAGCAATCCAGAACTCTCTTCTTTGTTTCTAGCAAAATTTTCCTGTCTCTTAATACTCTACTCAACTTCTGGAACGCGTCCTTCGCCATGCCAATTCGCCTTCGGATCTCTGTGTCGCACATTCCGTAATATGTTAGAACACTTTCCAGGTATTTGAATTTTTGTACCTGCTTGATTTTAGTATCCTTCACCTGTATTTGGCATTTGGGGCTGCTCTTTTTGCTGATGACCATGAATTCGGTTTTCTTGCAGTTTATTTGTAGTCCTTTCTTGTCACTCTCTTCAGCTACTTTCTGTAGGAGGTCTTGTACTTTACTTTCCGTGTCTGCTATAAGTACTGTATCATCTGCGTATCTTATGTTGTTCAAATTGTGGCCTCCGATGGCGAATCCTGGCATAACATCTAGGGTCGTCAGAATAGTCTCGCTGTACAAGTTGAATAGATCCGGTGAAAAGACACATCCTTGTCTTATGCCTCTTTCTATCGTTGTATATCTGCTGAATTCGTTACCTGTCCGTATGCAGGCGGTTTGCTGGTCAGTAGAGATTCCTGCTTACTCTTATGTCTTTCTGAAATATGTTGAGGCTGCTGAGCATCTCCATCAATTCTGTGTGGCGTACTTTGTCGAACGCCTTTGTATAATCGATAAAACATAAGTACAAGTCTTTCTTCATTTGTATTGCCCTTTCGGAGAGCATCCTAATCATAAATATAGCGTTCCTTGTGTTTTTGAAGAACCCGCACTGTTTTTGTCCTATCTCTTGCCTGATTCTGCTTCTTACTCTGTTCATCAGGATTCGGACAATCAGTTTGAGTTTTTTTAGTACTTTCGTTTGTTATATGTTACTGATTTTTTTTCTCCGTAAAAGGGTTGAACCTAGTTGCCAGTCTAGTAGCTCAGGTAAATTCGTGCAAAGTCGTCACAATAGAGCTTAGCTTGTCAGAGTAGATTTACTTCGGTTGTTTAGTTTTATGGCATATCAACACCTCAGCGGGTCATTTATTGCCAACTAAATTTTTTATTTATTTATTGCTGGTAATACCTTTTTCTTTCGACAATTTATTGTTGTTTTTATATTTTTGTGTCTAATAATACTCTTTTCTTTTCGAGTATCAAGATTCATTGGGATTTTTTAAGGGCAGGGTCTCCAAGTGCTACCCTGTTATTTAACCCATAACTGGAGGGAAGGGACGAATTAATACTTTTCCCAAGGGTATCAGTGTTTAAGTGAATGCAGGGTATTCAACTGGAATTCGAACTCGGCTCAACGATTTCTCTTTCCTAGCCGATATCCAGTGGACTACAACGCACATCCGTCACTAAATGCTTATAGCACCTAGTATTCCCAAGCGGTCATCCATTTAAGTACTGACCAGGCTCAATGCTGCTTAACTTCGGTGATCGAGCGAGAACCGGTGTATTCAATGTGCTATGGCTGTAAGCCACGTTGCGTAAGAGTTCGGGCTTCTAACTACCAGTCGGAACCAGCTATCAAGAAAACTACCAACCTGTTACCTTTAGAATGAAGAGACGTTGCTACCATCCACGCACATTACAAAAAACTTTCAACAGCATTAATATTAAGACCTGAGGGGAGAAACTGGGAACCTCTTCCTAAACAGGAAGCAAGAGATGAACCGGGTGATAATAGGGTCTATCTACTTCAACCAATGTAACAAACTTACGCCTTCTGATTGACATTATCATAGTAAACATCATTTAAGACAAAACCCGTTGGTAAAAATGCTTGTCCTTTATTGATAATATGTCATTCATTATCACAATGTGAGATATTTAATAAGAAACGTAACAAGAACAAACAAAAAGACAAAACTGTCTAGAAAATTATTTATGTGCGTTGTGGTACAGTGGATATCGGCTCGGAACGAGAAACCGGGGAGCCGAGTTCGAATTCCAGCTAAATCCATTGTATTCACTTACGCGCAAATACCCTTGAGAAAGGTATTAATCCGTCTATTCCTTCCAGTTATGGGTTAAATAGCAGGACAAATTGGGTTCTATAGCCTTGGTCGGCAACCAGTCTACCGCGAAAAGCAATGGCAACCTACTGCGGGATAATCTTCTGCCCAGTCAGTCATGTCTCTTTCGAGACATGATCGCCCAAGCGTGTATCACGTATGGCACTTAGCTGACTGACTAGATTAGGACTGCATTTTCGAATTCCAGTTGAATTCACTGCATTCATGCAAATACCCTTGGGAAAGGTATTAATCCATCACTTCTTCCTCTAGCTATAGGTCAAATAGCAGAACAGATTGGGTTCTATAGCCTTGGTCGGCAACCAGTCTACCGCGGAAAGCAATGGCAACCTACTGCAGGATAATCTTCTGCCCAGTCAGTCATGTCTCTTTCGAGACATGATCGCCCAAGCGCGTATCACGTATAGCACTTGACTGAAAATTCAAAGTAAATTTATGTCTCGGTACTTACAAAATTTCACCATTCTTGTTAGATTTTGTTTTATCAATATATAAGGCATTTAATATGAAAGTGTTGTATACCTACCTATATATACCTACCTATATACATTAATGGTATGTTCCGATCCTATTACATACATAGATACTATTGGATTAGGGGAAAGAGTAGAGTGATTACACTTAATCTAAACTCCCTCTTTGTCGACTCCCTGCTTTTGCGCGGAGAAAAACTGGGACGAAGAGTAGAGTCTCGCCTATGGTTAATAGACAAGAGCCCAACCCGGTATTAAGCAAAGACTATTAGATATTTCTAGTTGAATTTAAGGGCTCGGAATCTTCTCTTTAATTTACCTTGGTGGGGAGGTGTTAATACGAGTTGAGTATAGTAGAGTGATTATGATGACTAGCAGTTCATTAGCAGCGTATCTACTTCACGCAGCATGCAAGTCTTGTACTTGTTGATATACTATTACTTCCAACCTCCGTTATAGTGTTTTTTCAAACAGTAACTTTTGGGGGTTACAATATATATATATATATATATATAAATATATATATATATATATATATATATATATATGGTGGGTGTATGTGTATTAAGGAACACCGGAATAACAGCTCAATGCAATATTATCTATCTATCTATCTATCTATCTATCTATCTATCTATCTGTCTGTCTGTCTGTCGTATACATACCTATATGCAGTAATGATATTTTCCTATCCTCTTAAGGGGAGAGTGTATCTATTTCATGCAGCGCGCAAGTCTTGTATTTGTTGAAGGCAGAGAGAAAGGAAAAGAACAAGATACACGGGGTGATGTAGATAGGGCTGGAGTTGAGTGGATAACAGATGGCAATTGACTTTGCATTTAAATTCCTGAATGTTGTAGCCGTCAGGAAAGCAAGTATATGGAAGGGAGTTCTACAGGCGGAAGGTGCAAGAATAGAATTTCCTCCTGCATTTGGTTGATCTAACTGTAAAAGGGTGAGACCTTGTTGCCAGTCTGGTTTGCCCGAGTAAACTCTTGTGGAAGGGGCACCCGTGACCCAAGTTCGTCAGAGCAGAATCCATGAAAATATTTATAGAAGAGATAGCGGGAAGTCACATTCCGACGAGAAAGTGGCTGGAGTCTAGCTGCCAGGTCGGGTCCAATCACATGACAGATTCTCTTCTGGAGCCTGTCTGTATGCTATATTTATGGGATAAAGTCCTTAATTTCAAGGATAGATCTGTAAACATAAAATGGACATTCAAGTCAATACCCAGATGTTGCAGTATGTTTCGTGCTAAATGCAATCGTCAGATATATATTTAATAGGATGGGGATTAATTGTTTTTAAGTATATTGGAATTTCGTTTCAAAAATGCAAATGAAGCTCTGCCCGTAATGTCACTTTTATCAACCTGTCATTGCTTTGCATAAATTTCTTCTTTAAAAGCACATTTTACGTTAATGTGATTCAATGCCGTCAGCAAATTCTAGCATCATTAAGAAAGTCAAACAATAAATTTTGATTTTAATTATTTAAATTAATAATTCTTAAAGTGAACGTTTTCGCTGCATGTTAAGATATTCTTGAATATGTAATATGTTATAAATGCGGTGCTTTAACGGTGGGAATGTGCTTTAAATTTATTTCGAGTTAATGGATGATTCGCCATGGGTTGTCTATATTTCTGAGATGAGGTATTGTAATTATTTACACTATTTACTATTTCAGGTTGTCATCCTCATCTTTAGGGCCATATTGACCATCAATATCTGTTTATATTTCTGAGATGAGGTATTGTTATTAATTACACTGTTTAATTTGTCCGGACTGTTATCCTTATCTTTGTTGCCATATTCGTATTCATTATCTTTCTATATTTCTGAGATGAGTTATTGCAATAATTTACACTATTTACATTATTTGGACTGTTACTTTCATCTTTGTTGCCATATTCACCTTCAATAAATGTCTATATTTTTAAGGCGAGGTATTTTAATTATTTACATTATTTACATTGTTCGGACCATTAGCTCATCATTGTTACCATATTCCCCTTCAATATCTGTCTATATTTATGTGATAAGGTATTGCAATTATTTCACTATTTACCTTGTTCGGACTATTAGCCTCATCTTTGTTGCCATATTCGCATTCCGAATCTTTCTATGATTATATGATGCGGTATTGTAATTATTTACACTAATTACATTGTTTCAGACTATTGTCCTCATCTTTCACCTTCACCTTCAATATCTTTCTATTTATGTGATGAGTTATTGTAATTGATTTATACTATTTATATTATACGAACTGTTACTCTAATCTTTGTTTCCATATTCACCTTCAATATCTGTCTATATTTCTGAGATGAGGTATTGTACCTATTTACAGTATTTACCTGGTTTGGACTGTTGTCCTCATATTTGTTGTTATATTCACCTTCAATATCTGTCTATATTTCTAAGATGAGGTATTGTAATTATTTAAACTATTTACATTGATCAGTCTTTTGTTCTCATCTTTGTTGCCATATTCACCATCAATATTTGTCTATATTTCTGTATTGTAACTATTTACACTATTTACCTTGTTCGGACTGTTGTCCTCATATTTGTTGCCCTATTCACATTCAACATCTGTCTATATTTCTGAGATGAGGTATTATAATTATTTACGCTATTTACATTGATCAGTCTGTTGCTCTCATCTTTGTTGCCATATTTACCTTCAATATCAGTCTATATTTCTGAGATGAGATATTGTAACTATTTACACTATTTACCTTGTTCGGACTGTTGTCCTCATATTTGTTGCTCTGAAGTATTGAAATTATTTACACTATTTACCTTGTTCAGTCTGTTGTTCTCATCTTTGTTGCCATATTCACCATTAATACTTGTTTATATCTCTGAGATTAGCTATTATATTTATTTACACTATTTACATTGTTCAGATTGTTGTTCTCATTGTTGTTGCCATATTCACGTAGTTTCGTTTAAGTTTCATATTTTCCAGCGTTTTTCTCCTTTCATTTTTTCAACTTCATCCCAAATGGGTGGTGGTCTCCCTTTTTTTCTGATTGTTAATAAAAAAAACTTTTAAATAATAAACATTGACGAAGATCAAAGGTCGTTTACATAACAAAGCTGTAAAATGAAATCTTTCTTTTTGTCACACTCTTTTTTGTTGTGGGAGTTGCGTGTACGAATATTTATGTATACCATTGGTTTGTATTCTTTACATTTGTTACCTCTAAATAAATAATAACATCTTAAACGTTATTTTACAAAGATTTATTTTTCTTTATAAATTCAGAAGGTATACACACTTGGTAATTTTTATGGTATCAAACGATCAAGCTGAACTTTCTTTTTATGGGTCTTGCCCCTTCAGAACTTTACCCTAAGCAACGTTTGCATTCTTAGAATCTGACAATCGCTTACACAAACACTTAGCTTAGGTCAAGCCTTTTTTTCTCTCTGCTGCTCCTGCTTTCAATATGTCATGTGATTGTTAATTCTAGAAGCCCTTTTCCTCATTGTGTGCTCCAGAAACCGTCTCTCTCTCTCTTTCTAAGAGCCGAAGCGAATTTGTTTTCTTCTCGTTTTCCTCAAAGCCTCTTCGTTGTTCTTGTGTTTCGTCCGTGGTATTGTAAGCATCTAAGTGAAGAAACACAACTTCTTGTCTTAAGGTTTTTTCTTCTTTTTGGAAAAAAAAAATTCCCAGACCCCACTGTCATATTGAATAGCAACGGAACACTTTTACTTGTATACATACCTATATGCAGTAATTATATTTTCCTATCCTCTTAAGGGGAGAGTGTATCTACTTCACACAGCGCACAAGTCTTGTATTTATTGAAGGTAGAGAGAAAGAAAAAGAACAAGATACACGGGGTGATGGAGATAGGGCTGGAATTGAGTGGATAAGAGATGGGAATTGACTTTGCATTTAAATTCCTGGATGTTGTAGCCGTCAGGAAAGCAAGTATACTGAAGGGAGTTCCACAGGCGGGAAACGCGGGAAAAGAAGATGATGGAAAATAATTTTCGCCTGCATTTGGTTGATCAAACTGTAAAAGGGTGAAACCTTGTTGCCAGTCTAGTTGCCCGAGTAAATTCTTGTGGAAGGGGCATAAGTCATTATTGGAAGGGGCAGAACTCATACAAAAATTTTAATAATTGTTTTTCTGAGTCTAAATACTTTGTTTACAAGAGTCGAATACAAGAAACGTGATAGTTTATAAAAATAAATGTAAGTAAAACTTCGCTTTTTCTTAATACAGACTATAACGTACGTTCATTCCCTGTGTTCCTTTATAAAATGATTGGCATATTACAATTTCTTTGTACAGATATCATAAGACCTATTGGTTTATTGTCTATAGAGATACACCATTTCAAAAGCGCCAAATGTAGATGGGTTTTAAAAAGGTGCGAAAATATTTTTGCACTGACTAATAAGCAGTCAAGGAGAAAAAGAAATCTAAATTAAAAACTGAAGACAGGAGTTGGCTTCTCAAATTTGACACTGACAAATACTTTACTTTTGACAGGAATTGTAACAACATTACGGTGACTGCAGATCAAAATATAACACCAAATAGAAAAAACTCCGATAATGCATTCTTAAATTGGTTGAAGTATTATTATAATGAAATCAAGCGTAATATATTCTGGCAATAAAATGATTTATATTGCTTACTGATAATAAATGATTTGCAATCCATCATTCTGACAAATTTATTTACAACGCATTTTATTAATAAAATCATTTACAACGCATTCTTATGATTTACAATGCTTTCTCGTAATTATGTAATTTGAAATGCGTTTTTATAATAAAATCATATACAATGCATTCTGAAAAAACATTTGCAATGCATTTTATTAATAAAATAGTTTACAGTGCATTTTATAATAAAACTATTTACAATGTATTTAATAACAGAATTATTTACAACGTATTCTTATGATTTATATTGCTTTCTCGTAATTATGTAATTTGAAATGCGTTTTTATAATAAAATCATATACAATGCATTCTTATTATTTACATTGCTTTCTCGTAATTATGTAATTTGAAATGCGTTTTTATAATAAAATCATATACAATGCATTCTTATTATTTACAATGCTTTCTCGTAATTATGTAATTTGAAATGCGTTTTTATAATAAAATCATATAAAATGCATTCTTATTATTTACAATGCTTTCTCGTAATTATGTAATTTGAAATGCGTTTTTATAATAAAATCATATACAATGCATTCTTATTATTTACAATGCTTTCTCGTAATTATGTAATTTGAAATGCGTTTTTATAATAAAATCATATACAATGCATTCTTATTATTTACAATGCTTTCTCGTAATTATGTAATTTGAAATGCGTTTTTATAATAAAATCATATAAAATGCATTCTTATTATTTACAATGCTTTCTCGTAATTATGTAATTTGAAATGCGTTTTTATAATAAAATCATATACAATGCATTCTTATTATTTACAATGCTTTCTCGTAATTATGTAATTTGAAATGCGTTTTTATAATAAAATCATATAAAATGCATTCTTATTATTTACAATGCTTTCTCGTAATTATGTAATTTGAAATGCGTTTTTATAATAAAATCATATACAATGCATTCTTATTATTTACAATGCTTTCTCGTAATTATGTAATTTGAAATGCGTTTTTATAATAAAATCATATAAAATGCATTCTTATTATTTACAATGCTCTCTCGTAATTATGTAATTAGAAATGCGTTTTTATAATAAAATCATATACAATGCATTCTTATTATTTACAATGCTTTCTCGTAATTATGTAATTTGAAATGCGTTTTTATAATAAAATCATATACAATGCATTCTTATTATTTACAATGCTTTCTCGTAATTATGTAATTTGAAATGCGTTTTTATAATAAAATCATATACAATGCATTCTTATTATTTACATTGCTTTCTCGTAATTATGTAATTTGAAATGCGTTTTTATAATAAAATCATATACAATGCATTCTTATTATTTACAATGCTTTCTCGTAATTATGTAATTTGAAATGCGTTTTTATAATAAAATCATATAAAATGCATTCTTATTATTTACAATGCTTTCTCGTAATTATGTAATTTGAAATGCGTTTTTATAATAAAATCATATACAATGCATTCTTATTATTTACAATGCTTTCTCGTAATTATGTAATTTGAAATGCGTTTTTATAATAAAATCATATAAAATGCATTCTTATTATTTACAATGCTTTCTCGTAATTATGTAATTAGAAATGCGTTTTTATAATAAAATCATATACAATGCATTCTTATTATTTACAATGCTTTCTCGTAATTATGTAATTTGAAATGCGTTTTTATAATAAAATCATATACAATGCATTCTTATTATTTACAATGCTTTCTCGTAATTATGTAATTTGAAATGCGTTTTTATAATAAAATCATATAAAATGCATTCTTATTATTTACAATGCTTTCTCGTAATTATGTAATTTGAAATGCGTTTTTATAATAAAATCATATACAATGCATTCTTATTATTTACATTGCTTTCTCGTAATTATGTAATTTGAAATGCGTTTTTATAATAAAATCATATACAATGCATTCTGAAAAAACATTTGCAATGCATTTTATTAATAAAATAGTTTACAGTGCATTTTATAATAAAACTATTTACAATGCATTTAATAACAGAATTATTTGCAACGTATTCTTATCATAAAATCATTCATAATGCATTCTAAAAATAAAATTATTTGCAAATCATTCTGATAATAAAATTATTTACAAAGCATTTTGATAATTAAACTAGTTTACAAAGCATGCATAGAGTAACGGTATTTACAAATTATTTTTATAATAAAAGGTATACAGTGATAGAAAAAAATAGGTTTAGGGGGAATTTAATAAGCGACAATAAATGAACGGAATCCAAAAAGATAAAAGACCTCAATCGACGTTGCATTTAAATTTTTGAAAATTGTAACTATCAGAGAAGCAAGTGAACGGAAAGGAGTTCCACACGCAGAAAG
Organism: Ascarosepion bandense; assembly: GCA_037127315.1. Lineage (NCBI taxonomy): Eukaryota > Metazoa > Mollusca > Cephalopoda > Sepiida > Sepiidae > Ascarosepion > Ascarosepion bandense. Next base: position 94,555 of record JBBBDQ010002573.1, read on the forward strand.
TGTGATAAAAGAAACTGTTAAAGTAGAAGTGCCTGTTCAATTAAAATAACAACTTTAAAAGATTGGGACCTAGATTGCAATCCAGTAATGAGATGAAATCGACGTGGACGGTGCACCAGAGATAAACATCTCATCAGTGCAGTTGCCATATTTGTAGAAAAGACAGAGTGAAGTCACCTCAGGTCGGTGAGAAAGTGATTGTAGTCGAGATGCGAAGTCAGGACCGATTATATTGCAGACTATTCTTTGGATTTTGTTGAGAAAATCAAGATGAATAGCGGATGTACCTGACCAGACATGGTGTGCTGTTTCTTATTTCATTTTCCACAAACACACACACACACACAATAAAAGTTAATTCACACACGTGTATCTAAAAATACAATTGCGCGGGAATTCACCCCTTACCATACCATGTGGGGTCAAAAACAAGGACGGCTCACCCAAAAGTTCGGACGTAGTGGAAAGCACACCACGTGGTCAAAAATATGATTTATTGACCAATCAGGGCTCGACATAAGAAACCTATTTTTCAATCTCTCCGGAGCCTCACCATTCAGATATAAGGAAGGGAGAAACTCTCATCAGACCAGAGGAGGGCCAGCGACAAGCTGACATCAAAAGGGTACACGGACAGATTCGAGCGTACACACAGAGAGAATCCAGCAGTTCACACAACAGGCCGAATCCGTATCAGTGAACTTTCTTTCACCCTCTCTTTCTCTCATCTCGCTCGCTACACATCGTCCTACCTTTCCCTCTCACATTCCCAGTTCCTTTCTTTCTCTTTTTTCTACAGCTGTACGGACAATCTCATATTTTGTACAAAAAAAATAATTCTTTTATTTTTTTTTTACGAAAATAAACAAACGTTTATTTTACATTACGTGTAGTGCATTTTTCTTTTTATAATTTGTTTGAGGGACTTCTTAGCACCCTCTACAATGGCAACAGTATTCAATGCACGGACGAATAGTATATTTATAAATTTGCAAGATTGATTGTGACGAGAAAAATCTTCTGGTCGGACACAGAGATCTCCCTAGCAGTAGATGCGGCTATAGACGCGATATATTCTTTACACATCAGGTTGTTTGAAAAAGTGAAACCTAGGAGGAGCATTATTTATTTATTTATTAGCATAATTCAAATTTACAAGTCATTTCTTTCCCCCAGTTAACCACTGACTGGGGGTCCGTTTCGAAAACAACAGCCTTGTTAGATTCGAACGGAATTAAATGGTGATGTCATCTGAATAACTGGAAAATTATGATGTCAGGAATATCATTGACAAAAACCAGAAACAGCTTAAAACTTAGGATAGAACTTGGGAGATATCCGCTTTCATGTAAAAGGATCGGAAAGCTTGCCCGTTCAAAATGACCTTCATTTCACGATTGGATAGGAACGATTGGACTAAATCAAACAATCGTCCAGAAACACCGTAGCTTGCGCAGAAGGCCAGTGTGCCAAACCCTGTCAAACGATTTCGAGATAGTTAAGGCATCAACTTGAGTTTTGTCATTATTATCAAAGGACTGGTATGCATATTTAGGAATGACCGTTAGAACAGCAGCGGTAAACGTGGCCGAAGCGGAAAACATGATGTTTGCCAGTGGTGACATAGGGGTGAAATGAATATGAGAGGTGCTGATTTACTAAGCGCTTCTTAGATGTGACACAAGGCCGAACGTATAGGAGTAACTAGTAAGGGTTAAATTCATAACTCAGTTGCAACAGGTTTGAGCGAGACAAGCTTACTAAGAATTACACCACGTCATTGGGACTATAGGTTATGAGAGGTGATATGCTTAACTATTTCAGAATTGATTTGATGCTTGAATATTTTCCCAAAACCGTAAGGAATTAGTAGGGTGAAAGAGGTGTCAGAGGGTTAATCAGAGTTCTTAAAAACATTAACTATAGATGGGGATTTTTAACAAGCGGGAAATCAGAAAGCAAACAGGCAATAGTTTTAGAGTTTTGATGCATTCTCATAATAAGATTATTTACAATGCATTCTTATAATATAATCATTTCTAGTCCATTCTTATAATAAAATCATTTACATTGTTTTTTATTGATAAATTAATTTACAATATAATATTCAAATAAACTAATTTATTATATAATCTTATAATAATTTGCATATGATTTTGTTAATAAAATCATTTACAATGCATTCTTTTAAGGAAATAATTTTCAATATAATCGTATAATTAAACATTTGTAAGGCATTTGGATGATAACATCATTTACATTGCTTTTTTTCCAAACTCATTTACATCTAATTCTAGAAATAATAGTCTTTTTAATGTCTTCCTAGAATGAAATCATTTACATTGCAAACATGTTATAGTTACTTAAATTACATTTGACTCATACAATTTATTCATACATGCATTTTATTAAGGAAGCAATTTATCATGACAAATATTTTCTTGTGCGTCATAATTGAATTCTCGTGAACAAACGCTCTTTTATGTAAATTTCTAATTAGGCATTCTTATAAGAATGGCGTTAAGAACTGATTTACGCATTTAAATACGGCCACAACGACCTGCTAAAGTTCGCTTCACGCCAAAATATGTGACAGAAGAGCATTTTAGATGACTCTGGACGCGATTTGCGTTGTGGTACAGTGGATATCGGCTCGGAACGAGAAACCGGGGAGCCGAGTTCGAATTCCAGTTGAATCCATTGTATTCACTTACGCGCAAATACCTTTGGGAAAGGTATTAATCCGTCTCTTCCCTCCAATTATGGGTTAAATAGCAGGTCAAATTGGGTTCTATAGCCTTGGTCGGCAACCAGTCTACCGCAGAAAGCAATGGCAACCTACTGCGGGATATTCTTCTGCCCAGACAGTCATGTCTCTTTCGAGACATGATCGCCCAAGCGTGTATCACGTATGGCACTTAAACTGACTGACTGACTGACTGGACGCGGTATGGTCGTTGGTGCCGGGGGCTGGGTCAGAGTATTTTAAAAAAAGCTGCTGATCTAATAGGATTTTCAAACACTGCATATTTCTAGGGTTTACAGGGAATGGTCAGAAAAAAGGCAAATATCTCAGGGTAATATTGTTGGTGTGAAGACTCCTTGATAATAATCTGTCGAAGGAGAATAAAAAGACTGATTCAGGTTGATAGGACCACAGCTGTAGCTCAATAGCTATCTATATTTCTGAGATTACATATTATAATAATTTATATCGTTCGCTCTGTTGTCCTTAACTTTATTGCCATATCCATGATGTTTTGGCTGGTCTACGCTCCGACCTTCTTCAGGTGATATTTGTTGGAATATCAAACCGAATCCTTTATTTAGTTTACAGGGGTCGATTATTCTAATTCCAAATGCCATGCCTTTTTCCGATATCTCAATTTTAATTTATTCTATTTAATAACTCAGCAAGTCAACAAAGACATATGCCCAGTAGATAAAAACGTTTGATGAGTAATCCAAAAAGCGTATTAAACCAATGATTTGTGGGTTCAATACCATGCTACAACAGAGGGAACGAAAATGGGGTTAGAGGACAATAAAAGAACAGGAGATAGCAGATGAGGATTGGAACTGCACTCAATTATTCACATAGCATTTGACAGAAAATCATAAAGAGAGAGCTCCGCAAGCGAGAAAAGAGAAAGAATGAGCCATTAACATAAAACTTACGGTTACATCTTGCATTTTCAAAAGTGAAATGATGCGACCTAACTGCCAATCTAGTCAGTCAGTTAAGCGCCATACGTGAAACATGCTTGGGTGATCATGTCTCGAAAGAGACATGACTGACTGGGCATAAGATTATCCCGGAATAGGTTGCCATTGCTTTCTGCGGTACTGCGATGAAATCTGTGAAGTTTACCTTCCAAACAGGACAGCTCATCTAAACAACTGCTACGAAAATATTTATAAAAAACGCCACCGAAAAATGACTCAAGCTGGGATGTCAGGTTAGAAGAATAGTAGAAATTCAAATTAAAATGCTTTGAATTCGGAAGCAATCAGTAGTTAGTCATCTAGATACAAAAGGATTTGAACTTTCAAATGGAATTGAAAAAATAATGTAGCTATGAGTTTAATGCTTTTTCGTTTTGTTTGTTTTTTATTCTTTAAGTTTATGGGTGAAAAAACTTTGTCATAAAGTCGGATTTAATTTCTGTTGTAGAACAGCTAACAACCCTATAGCGCTTTTAAGAATGGATTTGTCTGTGGACCGGACAAGCTATATATAAAGATTAATAGCAGTCAAGGATTTCAGGGTGTCATTGACATTTTGATTTAACCTTGTCGAACTCTCCGCCTAGGGCAGAAACTCTCCTGGGGAAAAGCAGACAATAATTTTTCTCCGCGTCTACGAGCTCGGTGTTCCAACTTCAGTAGCCTTGTGCCATATCTACCTTGGGTATCCGTCCATGTGGGAAGGTGGTTGATATCTTCGATATGTCATTGACAGTCTGAGTTGATCGACTGCGTGCATCAGTTGTTCACTTTATCGAACTCGCTGCCTTCCGAGCTTACGGATTCGGTGTACCCACTTAAATGGTCCGGTGCCGCATCTACCTCGGGCATCTGAGTGTCATTGACGATTATATTCGGACTGTGCTCTCTGCGACTCTAACTATTTGACATCTCTTCTCTTCCACTATTTGTTGTTCTGTCTTATGGTGTTTGTCTTATTTGTATTAATATTCTTTAGCACGGATAATGTGCTGTAGATACTCAGCACACATCTTCTGAGTATTGTGCTGTGACCTCGGCGATACAACAGTTTCATTTTGTTTTTTGTTTTTTCGCTTCTGACACATTCCTGTTTTAATATCAGCCGTCAAGGCGTAAAAGACAGCAGATGTACCAGTCCAAGATAGAGCCATGATAGAGGTGTAAAGATGATGCTTTCACTAAATCGCTGTGATATTTTTTCATCGAAGTCACTCCATGCATGGCAATAAAGCCACTAAGACGCAGGGGATTACAGGGTATGGAAGAAATAGAAACAGAAAGAATAATAATGAACGAAAAGAGAAAAGAGTAATCAGGGAACAGTAGGGAGCAATTGAGATTAAATTTAAATTTTTGTAGGTTAAATTTGGCTGGAAATGATGAAACCGGAAGGGAGTTCCACAAGCGAGAAGTCCGAACGAGTACTGGGATAGCAAAAGACAAATTCCAACTACTAAGAAAATTACTAAGAAACAACAAAGTGCTAAAATGTTATCTAATATTATTCCTCTTCTATGAAAATTAACGCTGGACAATTTCTTCCTAGATTAAGAGAAACCAAAATACAACAGAAGTGTGGTTCTACAGAAGAATGCTGGGCATTGACAGGGTGCGTCAGTCAGTTAAGTGCCATACGTGATACACGCTTGGGCGATCATGTCTCGAAAGAAACATGACTGACTGGGCAGAAGATTATCTCGCAGTAGGTTGCCATTGCTTTCTGCGGTAGACTGGTTGCCGACCAAGGCTATAGAACCCAATCTGTCCTGCTATTTAACCCATAACTGGAAGGAAGAGACGGATTAATACCTTTCCCAAGGGTATTTGCGCGTAAGTGAATACAATGGATTCAATTGGAATTCGAACTCGGCTTCCCGGACAGGGTGCGTAAGCAACGAATAAATCTTAAGGAGAAAGGAAATCACAAAAAACTATTTATACACGGATTCAGAAAGTGATAGCAAATTTTATTAGACAGATAATGAGGAAGGAGGGTTTGGACAATTTAACATTTACAATACGTCAGTCAGTTAAGTGCCATACGTGATACACGCTTTGGGCAGTCATGTACCGAAAGAGACATGGCTGATAGTGCAGAAGATTATCCTGCAGTAGGTTGCCATTGCTTTCTGCGGTAGCCTCGTGGCCAACTAATGTTCTATTATTTAACCCATAACTCGAGGGAAGAGACGGATTAATACCTTTCCCAAAGATATTTGTGCGTAAGTGAATGCAAGGAATTCAACTAGAATTCGAACTCGGCTCCCCGATTTGTCGTTCCCAGTCGATATCCACTGCACCACAACGCACATACGTATACGTATCGAACTCAAAAGAGCTAGACGCGCTACATGACGATCTTGCGCGATATATGGTGGAACCGGGTGGTTTCTAAAAGTTTAATCTTTATTCTTTAATTGGTATCACTCCATGCAAGGTAGTAAAGCCACCAAAACAAAGGGTTACAATGTATAGAGGAATTAGGAAAAACTTTAATGATAATCCGTAAAAGAAAAGAGTAATGTTGGGTACAGTAGCTATCGACTGTCAATGTATTTAATTTTTACAAATTAAATCGGGCTGGAAATCATTTATCCGAAAGAGAGTACCACAAGCGATAAGAGCGAAAAAAAAACTGTTACATGTGACCACTTCATCTGGAAATTGATGAGAGTTTGATGCCAGTTTAGTACCTCCCTTAAATTAGAAAGGTCCGGGTATCAGAGTGAAGAGTTATATATATACCTTGATTGAGCACTCTGGAAGAATGGTAGACTTTGAAAAAACAGTAGTTACTCTAGCACTTACATATCGCTCATTCAGTAATTAATTAGACCACTCTAACAACAGGCGTATGATACATCATACGCTAAATGTGTGCCTCCTTCTACCGAGCGCCCATAGCTCAGAGGTAGAATCGCCGACTGACGCCAATTCGGTCGGGTTTCAATGCTGGGTAAAAGCAATCGAATGTCTAACCGTACTGATGTGCTGTGATACAGCGAAACAGATCTGTCTGCGGATGACTATATATATCTATATATATAATGGACTCTTCCGTCGATTTCGACGTATGAGTGTCTAACTCAGTTAGACTGCCATACAAAGAATTGCTTAGAGTGGTGAAGGCTTGTGTAGCACCATCCACACTTTTTGGAACCGCTGATAACAAACAATCGGTGCAGAAGTTCGCCACAGATCGCATGAACAGCAGACCTCAGTTATTTAACCCATAACTGGAGGGAAGGGATGAATTAATACCTTTCCCAAGGGTACCAGTGCGTAAGTGAATGAAAAACGTTCGACTGGAATTGGAACTCGACTTACCGATTTCTCCTTTCAAGCCTACATCCACCGCACCACGGCGCACATCCGTCCATAAAGGCTAACATCACCTGGTATTCACAAGCGGTCAGCAATCTAAGTAATGACCAGGCTTAACGTTGGTTAACTTCGGTGATCGAACGGGAACCGGCAGTGTATTCGACGTGATATGACCGTAATATATGTGTGTGTGTGTGCGCGTGTGTGTGTGTGTGTTAGACGTATCACAAACTGATGGGTTAGTGTTTCACTGTAGTGATTTACATTTTTAAGGACGCTCGTTACTTAGTAGAGCATTTTATATAGTATTTTTTTATTATAAGTGTTTATAAGAAAAACGAAGTTTAATGAAAAACAAAAGCCGTTGTGTTTTGGTAGTATCTTATTAACACCTCGTCAAGTAGTAAAATATTTTTTCTGTTAGGAATCATTCTACATAGAAATTTAAAAACAGCATATTTGATACTAAATGCAGACAATTAAGAGGGTGTGGAATTGTGTGTAACTAAACTTATTTATGAATGAAACTGTCTGTGTGTGTGTGTCTGTGTGTGTGTGTCCGTTACCTATAGACTCCAAGAGGGCTGAACCGATTTTTTTGAAAATTTACATAGTTGTACTATAAGAGTCTGCGAGTGTTCTTAGCTAGGATTTGTGTCGAGGTACCGCCGATAAATATCGAAAATCGATAATCGAAAAAAATCGGTTTATAAAAGGAGTGGTCTGATTTTAATAAAATTTGATACACTCATAGACAAAGACATAAGAAACGATATTCAGAAGTTTCAAGGTTGCACTTCTTACAATAGTGCAGAAAATCGATAATATATATATATATATATATATATATATAAGGCAAGATATTTGTGTGTGTGTCTGTTTATTGTGTCTGTATTTTTTCAGCACTTTTATTTTAGTTTTTGCTTCGGGTTTGGCTCTAAGCAGGTATAATTGTAGTTCTTAGTTTCAGCTATGATACCATTTAGTCTGAGGACAAATTTCAGTTCACGACTAAAAAGATTTATTTGATATCGATATCAGGAAATCAAAATTTGACTTACATCCATTCATTTTTCTTTCAGTCTACGGTTTTGCTTTAACTGGAAACAACTATTGCTTTTTAGTCTTTCGTGCCAACGTCCAAAGAGTCTGAGCTCCAGGAGCATGGATTAGTTTTAAAGCTTTCATTACACCCGAGCAACGCCGGGCTATACTGCTCTTATATATATATATATATATATATATATATATATATATATATATAAAAAGTGGACACTGAAATCGTCAATATATTGTACACTTTCCTATTTATAAACGATCTATCAATGATATTGAGCACTTTTACTCATAAATATACTGTCCTTTAGAATTATATTTTATAATATATATATTCTATTTCTAAACGCTCACGTGGCAGGGAATTTTTGAACGCGCAATTTTTAGAATTAAAATGAATTTTGGCGTTTTCATCCATGGTTGTATGAACCTAAGAGGTATTTTTTATTATGGTTACATTTTTTTGGGGGTGGGGGATAGCATAATCTCTACCTTTTCTTCTTAGCACAGTCTACATATTTTGCACCGCTGTAAGGCTTGGCTGTTTTTATATTTACTCCAAGTTATGTCTGGATGTTTTCCATACTACGATTTTAATTTCCACACATGGCTAGCCAATTTTGGCCAGTTTTTTAATTTTTCTATTTTGTATGTAGACCTGTGATTATGCCACCTGGTCTTAAAGGTGTCTTTGGTTGAACCAAAATATATATTATTTTAGTCATTTGGGTCATGTACATTTGCCTTGTAAATGATTTCTTTTGTGTTGCAAAGTCCTTGAAATGGGCATTTATTTTCGACCCTGCAGTTGCATTCTTTATTAGTGGTTTTGTTTTGTACAATGCTATCTAAAAACGGCAAACGGTAAAATCAGTTATTAAAAATCGCCTGAAGACACCACTAATGGTAGAAACTTGGGTAGCGGAATAACTCATTTAAAAATGTAAAATATTCAAAAGTTCTACAATATAATTGTATTGAACACTTTTTAATACAAATGTGCACTGGCCTAACCCTATTGTAACCAAAAACTAAGTATTAAACAATCAATATATATATATATATATATATATATATATATATCCAGGTGAAGAGACGCAACAGTGTTAGAATTCTGAGTTCTCTGGCAGTTAACATTTTGTTATAAAAGTGATTAATACAACAAATATTGTAGGATATATTATGATTAAATTTGTTTTTTTAATTCAAATTAATATATATTACATTGCGACATGGAAATTTTTATGTTTCGAGATTTCCGAATCGCAATGTAAAATATGTTAATTTTAATTAAAAAACAAATTTAATTATATATATATATATAATTATTCTTCTGTCTTAAAATACATATATCTTGATTTATATATGCACCGGTGTTACCTTCAAGAGACATCGTCAATTTGTTTTTTTTTTATTTCAGTTTCCCTTCAGTTCTCTATTTATGTTGAGTTATTCTCCTTAAACCCTTACATTTCCTTCAGACTTCATTTTTTTGTTTTTGTTTATTTGGGGGGGGGTTCTTTTTTGCATTTTGCGTTAAATTGAAGTAAATTTTTCTAAAACAAACTTGCAATTACTCTCAACGTAAATAGGCTTTAACATTTCAGCGTCTGTCTTATACAGCAACTAGCAGTATAGCTCGGCGTTGCTCGGGTGTAATGAAAGCTTTAAAACTAATCCATGGTCCTGCAGCTCAGACTCAGCCTAAAGAATATTTGAAATAATTGCTACAATTTACCAATCGCACCTAGTATATATATATATATATATATATATATATATATATATATATATACTAGCAGTATAGCTCGGCGTTGCTCGGGTGTAATGAAAGCTTTAAAACTAATCCATGGTCCTGCAGCTCAGACTGTTTGGACGTTGGCACGAAAAACTAAAAAGCAATAGTTGTTTCCAGTTAAAGCGAAACCGTAGACTGAAAGAAAAATGAATGGATGTAAGTCAAATTTCGATTTCCCGGTATCGATATCAAATACGTTTTTTCGTCGTAAACTGAATTTTGAAGGCTATGTAAGTCCTCTGAGTAAATGGTATCATGGCTGAGACTAAGAACTACAATTATACCTGCTTAGAGCCAAACCCGAAGCAAAAACTAAAATAAAAGTGCTGAAAAAAATACAGACATACAGGCAGATAAACAAACACAAGCACAAACATGTTGCCTTTTATATATATATATATATATATATATATATATATATATATATATTATCAATTTTCTGCACTATTGTAAGAACTGCAACCTTGAAACTTCTGGATATCCTTTCTTATGTTTTTGTCTATGAGTGTATCAGATTTGATTAAAATCGGACCATTACTTCTATAACCCGATTTTTTCGATTATCGATTTTCGATATTTATCGGGGCTACATCGACACAAAATCTAGCTAAGAACACTCGCAGACGCTTATAGTACAACTGTGTAAATTTTCAAGAAAATCGGTTCAGCCGTTTCGGAGTCTATAGGTAACGGACACACACACACACGCAGAGACATGCACACACACAGACACACAGACAAAGTTCCATTTATAAATAAGTGTAGATGTTTTCTAAAATTTAGTTTCAAGGTTAGTGTCTATGCGTTTATATATTCAGCCATGTATTTCAGTATAAAATTGTCGATTTTTTTTTTGCTTCCACAAACTTCTAAAATGTATGGATAAATTTCGTCTGGTCTTTTCTTCCTTTTTATTTTACTATTGATCATGAAAATTAACAGCAAATCTTATCAATATTTTGTGATCCAAATCTTTTACTTGATGTAAATTCATACCATTTACTTACTGAAGGATTTCTCCTATCTTCTTATAACCTTACCAGCAGTATAGACCGGCGTTGCTCAAGTGTAATGAAAGCTTTCAAACTAATCCATGGTCCTGGAGCTCAGACTCTTTGGACATTGGCACGAAAGACTAAAAAGCAATAGTTGTTTCCAGTTAAAGCGAAACCGTAGACTGAAAGAAAAATGAATGGATGTAAGTCAAATTTTGATTTTCTGGTATCGATATCAAATTTTCTGCACTATTGTAAGAACTGCAACCTTGAAACTTCTGAATATGGTTTCTTATGTCTTTGTCTATGAGTGTATCAAATTTGATTAAAATTGAACCTCTCTTTTTCTTACCCGATTATTTTATTATCGATTTTCGATATTTATCGGGGGTACCTCGACACAAACCTAGCTAAGAACACTCGCAGACGCTTATAGTACAACTGTGTAAATTTTCAAGAAAATCGATTCAGCCGTTTCGGTGTCTATAGGTAACGGATACACACACACACACACAGCTAAAGTTCCATTTATAAATAATTTTAGATTTAGATAACACAATTTTGGTCTCTCTAATATCAATTTGGTCCCAAGGTTATCAGCATTTCGGCGCAGAAAGATTTTTCTTCATGTAAATTCTTAACATTATTATGTAGTTATTCAAGTATTCTTCAGTTTTTAATGACTTTATGAAACCTTTCAGTTGCAGTCTGACATCTATTGTCAGTGATAATTCTATAGCAGAGAATAATGATACGTGCAGTGTTAAACTTTTCAATTTTTAAACATCCATTTCGTCAGGTAACTGAACAATGCATAACAGCATTGTTCAGTTACCAAAATATTTTCACGGATTTTTATGATTTTTAATTACTTGACCATTGGCCATTTTGGCAAAAAGGTAACTTCTTATGTTAACGGCTTGATCCTACTAAAGTATTATAATTGATTTTCTAAGCACAGCTTAGATGTGCCATAAAGCCGAAAGTATGAGGCCAGTATGAGGATCGAATTTCCTACTCAGTTGTGATTGGTTTTAGCGAGACAAGCTTTCTGACCATTAAACCACCTCGAGTTGCTCCTACTATATATTATTATAATATCTTTCAGGGAAACATTGACTACCTTTTTATTCGCCGTTTTCAAGTTTGAACATGAAAGCAACAATGTTGAATGTGCAGTGATATATATAAAAATATTTTCAAATTACGTTTTTTTTCCGAAGAGATTTTTTAAATATTCCAGAATCATGAAAATTAACTTCAGTGAAAATTCTCAGATTTCGCTAACATTTGACCAAGGTAATGGAGACATTTGCATCGAAACAATTCATTAGGGATCCGATCCCGCTGAAATCGTTGTTAGTTTGACTGATGTAATCATCCAACAATGTTCTACGAGTGCCATTCTGTTGTGAAAATAAAAAAGAATTAAGCAACAAGTGATTTTTCAGTTGTGATACAGTGGATATCGGCTCGGAACGAGAAATCGGGGAGTCGAGTTCGAATTCAAGTTGAATTCATTTCATTCACTTACGCATTCACTTGGGAAAGGTATTAATCCGTCTCTTCCTTCAAGTTATGGGTTAAATAACAGGACAGATTGGGTTCTATAGCCTTGGCTGGCAACCAGTCTACCGCAGAAAGCAATGGCTAATCTTCTGTGGGCTAATCTTCTACTCAGTCAGTCATGTCTCTTTCGAGACATGATCGCCCAAACGTGTTTTGCGTATGGCACTTAACTGACTGAGTGTATGTAATCTGCCATCGAACGGAACAAAACGATTGTCAATTTAGAAGAACAATAATTATTTCAATAGCGATCTAATCAAGAATTGGGAACCCATCTGTTTTTACCGCGTTTTTTCTAAAGACAATTATTTTTTCGAGAAATACTTTATGAAAGGAATTCATACGAACCAAATTAAAAAATTTTCGGGCCTTTAAGAAAAAAGTAATATTAATTCAAGTCCTTAAATCTCATGCGGACGAAGGAAGTATTTTGGGTAGCATATCTTCATCCATGTATGCTTGGTTGAATAAGTTAGACATATTTTTTATTATTTTAATCCTCAAATATTCCCGAATAAATTTCCTCACCTCGTGATTAAAAATATTAATAAAGGCGCCGGAGTGATTCGCATTAATTTTATTTTCCCAAGTATTTTCAATCTCATCTAAGATCATTTTCAGGTGTTAATAGCTAAGATAAAGTTAATGAATTTGACGCTCTCTTTTACTTCAAAATTTAAGTTTCCGCTATGTAAGGGAAACAACATCATTTATGTTTGTATAATTTTTTTTAAATATATGATTTACGCGACTAAAAAACATTATGTTATAATTTTTATTTGAAAAAATACAATTTAGATATTTAAAAATCTTGTAAAACATTGTTGTCATATATATGATTAATTTTATTCGGTGTTGGTCGCAATTTTTAAACAAAACTTTAATTTTTAATTTTAATTTAAATTTAGTTTAATTTCAATTCACTATTTATTATAATATATTATTATAAATAAATATATATATATATATATATATATATATTTCTAAATATTTAAATATTAAACTATTAATAATTATATTTTAATATTTTAATATTCAAAAATATTATATAAATTTATATTATATTATATATTATTATTATTATGTCATTTTTCATCATATTTCGATTTCTGCTTTGGTCTCACTACCAACCAAGTCTGCGGGGAGACCTAAGGCAGGTAGTGGCGTGTTGTTATGGCTCCATTTCATGTTTTTCTATCTTCCCTATCATCCCCAGCATTACATAGATAAAGTTTTCCTTAGTGTGTGGGCTGTACTTAATAAGACAATTTTGTATATCTCTTAAGCTGGGGTTTCCAGGGATTCTTTCAATGTGTTGTTTTGTTCCATTTTTTATCATTCCAAGTGCACCTACTATCACTGGCACAACTCTTGTCTTCAATTTCCACATTTTTTCTATTTCAATTTCCAGGTCTTTATATTTTGACAGTTTTTCAAATTTCTTGATTGCTATGTTACAATCCGCTGGACAAGCCATATCAATTAATAGACAAGTTTTCTCCTTCTGGTTTTTAACAATAATGTCTGGCCTGTTTGCTTAAATTTTTCTGTCTGTATAGATGGTTTAATCTCATAGAATGGTTACATCTTCTATTTCTGTAACCGGTGCTGGGTGATGTTCATACCAGTGTTTGTTTACAGCTTTTCCATAATGTTTGCACATTGCCCAATGTAAATATTGCCCAACTCTATCGTGGCGATTTTTATATTCATTTGGAGCAAGCACAGAACAGCCTGAGATTAGGTGGTCTATTGTTTCTTGGTGTTTATTACAAAACCTGCATTTTGGATCCATATTATTAGGCATAATATTTGCCTGGAAGTTTCTAGTGAAAATACTTTGGTCTTGTGCTGCAAGAATAAATCCTTCAGTTTCAGACTTTAATCCAGATGCACGTAACCATCGATGAGTATTAACTTTATCAACATTGGATTTATTGGCACGTACTGGATATTGGCCATGCAGAGGTTTGTCTTGCCAGCGCTGTTTCATCTTTTCAAGAGCTTTATCTTTGGCTTTCATTTTCATATTTTTTGCCGCAATAGTTGGTTCTTGGCTTCTGTTTTGCTTTTCTACAGAATCTACTAACTGTAAATCTTGTTTGTATTTACTGCCTTCTTTTATTATTGAATATTTTTTCTTTCTTTCTTCATGTTGCCTTACTAATTGTATCATCCAATCCTTTGTTGTTTCTATGTATGTTAGTAAGCCAATAGTTGTTGTCTTGTATGACAATTCCAGCTGAATAAGACCTCTTCCACCTTCTTTACGGGGTATGTATAGACGGTCTACATCAGCCTTTGGATGATGCATCTTATGCTTAGAAAGAAGCTTTCTTGTTTTAGCATCCATTCGCCTGATGTCGTTTAGAGTCCAGTTTAAGATGTTAAAGCTATATTGGACAACTGGGATTGCAAGGCTGTTAATGGCGATAACTCTGTTCTGTGAATTTAATTCAGTTTTTAATATCATTCGTAGCCTTCTATAGTACTCTTTACGCACTATTTCTTTCATTTTTTTATGGTGAATGTTTTCGCTCTCATTTACACCTAGGTATTTATAAGCTTCTTCTGGTTTCAATTCTTTTATTGTTACAGCAGGGTCTAAGCTAATTGAGGATGTTTCTTGTATTGATCCACGTAAAACTGTAGCTTTAGCACATTTATTCAAATTAAATTTCATTCCAATGTCTTCGCTGAAGCATTTTACAGTTTGCAGAAGACCTTCCAGCTCATTATCATTCTTAGCATATAACTTTAAGTCATTCATGTAAAATAGATGGCTTATTTTCTTTTGGCCTATTTTATAACCACATTCTGTCTTATTAAGTTGACTGGTTAGTGCTATTAATGATATGCAGAATAGTAAGGGAGATAAAGAATCACCTTGAAATATACCTCTTTTGATGTTTATTTCATCAGACTTATAGGATCCATTTATATGATTGAGGTAAAAGGTTGTTTTCCATATAGACATGCACTGTTTGATGAAATTGATGATGACGGGCGATATCTTGTATAAATTTAAAGTCTTTAAAATCCAGGAATGTGGCACACTATCGAATGCCTTTCGATAATCTATACAGGCAGTACTAAGATTTTTCTTTGTACTGTAGCAGTTTTCCAGGATCATTTTGTTAATTAGCAATTGGTCTTTACAACCATAACAGCCACGTTTGCACCCTTTTTGTTCAAGCGGTATCATGTCATTTCTTTCTAAGAATAAATATGTCTGTTTTGTTAAAATAGATGTTAATAGTTTATATGTTGTCGGAAGACATGTAATTGGTCTGTAGTTTTTCGGGTTGTTTGTGTCACCATTCTTGGGTAGAAGAAATGTAATTCCTTTGGTCATCCATGCAGGAATTTTAGTGGGATCGTCAACCATTTCTTGAAGTTCTTTGGCTAGTTTTTTATGTGCTGTATTTAAATAATATAGCCAAAAGTTAGGAATTTTATCTATACCTGGGAATTTCCAATTGTGTGCTTTTTTAGTGCAAATTTAACATCATCTTCTGTAATTCCAGACCATGTCTGTTCTGGTTTATTTTTCATTCGTTCTATCTCTTGCGCAGTCCAATGTACTTCCTTGCTATGTTCTTTAGGGCAAGCCCATATCTTTTCCCAGAACTGTATGACTTCTTCCATTCTGGGGGGGACTGTCACTTCAATTCTTTTTTTACCTATTTCCCTGTAAAATCTCTTTGTATCAGTCTGAAAAATCTTGTTTTGTCTGTAAAATCTTGCTCTTTTCTAATAGCGTCTTATTCTTTGAGCCTTCAGTTGGATGTTTTGCTTTATTTTTTCTTTATTTGATAAGACTTCATTTTCATTCCTAATGTTATATTTTCTTTCGGCTCTTCTGCTTTTCCTAGTTCTTACATTTATTCCTCTACTCAGTTCATCCAGTACTGATAGTATTCCTCTACTCAGTTCATCCAGTACTGATAGTTTATTATTATTATTATTATTATTATTATTATTATTATTATTATTATTATTATTATTATATACTAGCAGTCTAGCCCGGCGTTGCTCGGATGTAATGAAAGCTTTAAAATTAATCCATGGTATTGGAGCTCACACTCAGCCTAAAGAATATGTGTGTGAAGTTTGGTGAGAATCGGATAAAAATTGTGGATTTGTATAAAGGACATACATACAGATAAACAGACACACACACACACACACACACACACACACACACACACACACACACAAACATAAACATAAACATCTTGCCTTTTATATATATATATATATATATATATATATATATATATATATATATATATATTATCGATTTCCTGCACTAGTGTAAGAACTACAACCTTGAAACCTCTGAATATCGTTTCTTATGTTTTTGTCTGTGAGTGTATCAAATTTTATTAAAATCGGACCATTTTTTCGATTATCGATTTTTGATATTTATCCGGGGTACCTCGAGACAAAATCTAGCTAAGAACACTCGCAGACGCTTATAGTACAATTCTGTAAATTTTGTGAGAAAAAAAATCGGGTTATAGAAGAAGTGGTCCGATTTTAATCAAATTTGATACACTCATAGACAAAGACATAAGAAACGATATTCAGAAGTTTCAAATTTGCAGTTCTTACAATAGTGCAGAAATTGATTATATATATATATATATATATATATATATATATATATATATAAGACATGATGTTTGTGTGTGTGTCTTTTTATCTGCCTGTATGTCTGTATTTTTTTCAGCATTTTTATTTTAGTTGTTGCTTCGGGTTTGGCTCTAAGTAGGTATAATTTTAGTTCATAATCTCAGCCATGATACCATTTACTCAGAGGACTTACTTAGCCTTCAAAATTCAGTTTACGACGAAAAACGTATTTGATATCGATACCAGAATATCGAAATTTGACTTACATCCATTCATTTTTCTTTCAGTCTACGGTTTCGCTTTAACTGAAAACAACTATTGCTTTTTAGTCTTTCGTGCCAACGTCCAAACAGTCTGAGCTCCAGGACCATTGATTAGTTTTAAAGCTTTCATTACACCCGAGCAACGCCGGTCTATCCTGCTAGTAACGAATAATCATAAGCTGTCGGGAGTTCGGTATGTATGTGATGTGGAGCCAAAAGTGGGTCCATGGAAATATAACACGGAACCCGAGGTGTAGGTTAAAGGAAGATGTATTACAGAAAAGGTTACAAAGAAGAAGGTAAAGTAAGCAGAGCTTATGAATCCAGTATAGTCCTTGGTAGGAGACTGCGGTCATGCGCACAGTGCTACTATTTTTTCTCTCACTCTCACTCCTTACACCCTTACTACTATCACATACCTATTAATATAGCAGTGGGTGAGTCCATTTTGTGGTGAGTCTGGGTCCTACACCAGTATGACACAAAGCCGATTCAATTAACATTAACCGTCTCTCTACGGCAACAATAGAACAAGATGTGTGTTGACTCATCAATACAGTGATGTTTCAGATCCGTGGCTGTCACAATTTCCTCTCTCTCGAAACCCTTTTAAATCACGTAAACAAATTTTCTCAAATCTTTTACAAAAAAATTCACGTGATCAATTACAAAACTGTGAGCTTTATATATTCCAAAAAATCAGCTCACACTATATTCATGTACCTTTGGCCAAACTTACAGACTATCAGCGCGAATGGCAGCCAGATTATTGTACCCTTGTGTTTTTCCATGTATTTTATATAAAATCCAGCTAAAAACCGAAAACCCTGACGATATTACGTTGGGCTCATTATTCTCCAGACCATTAGCTTAGACTGTTTTCCTATAATTATTAACCAAACTCCAATCTAACAACAGTAGGGAGATGGTTAATGTTTATTAAATCGGCCTTGTGTCAAACATAACTAAACTCCCTACAACTTAGGATTATTCGCTATCATCAGAAGGCTTGAGATTGGAATGCGTGGAAGAATAAAAGTATACCTTTTGTACGGTTATATAGATATTTATTTATAGAAAAGAATAACATGAATTGATAGAAGTGAATATTCAATGACAAACAGTATTAGGAAGTTAAGGGTATCAATAGTTCGTAGTAGTCCTTTAAGAATGAGTATATGTATACATAGGCAGGAACGTACGTATGTATGTACGTATGTATGTATGTACGTATGTACGTATGTATGTATGAACGTATGTATGTATGTATGAACGTATGTATGAACGTATGAACGTATGTATGAACGTATGTATGTATGAACGTATGTATGAACGTATGTATGTATGTCCGTATGTATGTATGAACGTATGTATGTATGTATGTATGAACGTATGTATGTATGTATGTGGATAGAATTGTCTTTGAAGTTATCGCTCAGAGTAAATGATGAAAAGGAAGGAGGTTAGAGATGAGAGAGAAAGATAGAGACAATAATAATGATCGCTTGACGTTCGTCAAGCGACGTGTTAATTACGCTCGTCTCTTTTCTTTCTGGCGACGGTCGAGCTTGCTCCGTCTTTTATTTCGTCTGTGGGTTTCCGAACAGGTCATTTGGGAATTGGTTCCCGGATGTGATTCTGGTCTTTCTATTCTGTTTTTAGATGTTTCCTAGTTTTCTATTATCTGAAAAACATTTTGCATAGAGGTGTGACATTTTCTCGAGTTTTGTGTGTATTAATCAAAGTTTGTAAATTCGAGAAAATTCGTTTATTTCGAACAAAATCAATGAATCAGCTTTAAAAGCTTTAAGGAGAGTAGAACCACCTCTCATTTTTTGTTGATCCCAGGTCTACCCTGGCATGGAGTAGTAGTAGTAGTGAACTCTCTAAACAAAATGAAAACATTATGAAAATGTAAGGATACATTTTTGTAATAAAAATACCAGTAACACATTTGCATATAGTAAAATTACCGACAATACAAAATATACTTATTTCAAAATATACTTAGTTGAAGTCGTAAAATTTTGTTCAATATATTTCGATTTCAGCATGAATGTAGACAGGAAAGTTCTTTAAATGGTGTACAATAGAACTTGTATTTGACATACGTAGTGTAAGTCCCCTCGGTAATGTTGACGTCGTGTAAACAACGTTTACTTTTTTGTCAGAGATAAGATCTCCCAAAAGACGTTTAAATTGATATATAAAAAGAACGTAATACTTCTTCAAATAAACATAGTAACCTACTATATTGTAGTAAAATACATTCGAACTAAAAACAAGATAGAAAAATCCTAAAATAAAAACTCATTAGTACTAACATATACAATATTGATCTCAGAAAAAAACAATACTATTCAATCAGTCAGTTAAGAGCCATACGTGATACACGCTTGGGCGATCATCTCTCGAAAGAGACATGACCGACTGGGCAGAAGATTATCCCGCAGTAGGTTGCCATTGCTTTCTACGGTAGACTGGTTGCTAACCAAGGTTATAGAACTCAATCTCTCCTATTATTTGACTCATAGGTAGAGAGGGAAGAGATGTATTCTATTATTAAGTAGTAATTAGTGGGGGATCAGTTTATTACTTCATAACAATATAAAACTGATCCCCCACTTTATACCCAGTAGATGCCTTAACCATGTTTTCAACTATTATATTCAGTCAGTCAGTTAAGTGCCAAACGTGATACACGCTTGGGCGATCATCTCTCGAAAGAGACATGACTGACTGGGCAGAAGATTATCCCGCAGTAGGTTGCCATTACTTTCTGCGGTAGACTGGTTGTCAAAGTTATAGAACCCAATGTGTCCTGTTATTTAACCCATAACTGGAGGTAAGAGACGGATTAATACCTTTCCCAATGGTGTTTGTGCATAAGTAAATGCAAGAAATTCAACTGGAATTCAAACTCGGGTCCCGGATTCGTCGTTTTGAGTCAATATTCACTGCACTACAATGTTATATACTAAATTTAAACTACCAAATTAATCATCCGATATAACTCTTCTCCGTCAACTAATGTTTTAAATTTAAATGTGCTTTGGGAGATTGTATCTCTGAAATAAGGCACATTTATATGTTAGTTACACGACAACATTATCCAGAATAACATTAAATATGTTACATTCAAGTTCTAACACACAACATTGAAATGAACATTCCGGTTCACATTCTCGATTTAGTGAAATACTAGCAGTATAGCCCGGCGTTGCTCGGGTGTAATGAAAGCTTTAAAACTAATCCATGGTCCTTGAAACCTCTGAATATCGTTTCTTTTATCTTTGTCTATGAGTGTATCAAATTTGATTAAATTCGGACCACTCCTTCTATAACCCGATTTTTTCAATTATCGATTTTCGATATTTATCCGGGGTAGCTCAACACAAAACCTAGCTAAGAACACTTGTAGACGCTTATATTACAACTGTGTAAATCTTCAAGAAAATCGGTTCAGCCGTTTCGGAGTCTATAGGTAACGGACACACACACACAGACACACACACACAGACAAAGTTCCATTTATAAATAAGTTTAGATCATCAGAAGGTTGAAGATTGTAATGTGTAGATTTGTGGAAGAATAAAAGTTTATAATTTACATGTTTAAATAGAAATATATTAATGAAGAAGAATAAGATAAATTGCTTGAAGTTAATGTTCATTGAAAAAGTGTATAAAGAAATTAAGGGTATCAATGAGTTCGTTGAAACGTTCGTAGTAGTCCTTGCAAGAATGAGTTTATGTGCGCGTAGGTAGAAACGTATGCATGTATGTCTGTATAAGCGTTTATTGTTGAGTAGGATAGTTTTTAAAGTTATCGATCATGGTGAATGGTAAAAAAGAAAGGAGCTGAGAGTTGAGAGGTGAGAGAGAAAGATAGAAACAGTATTAATAACGATCGCTTGACCTTTGTCAAGGGTACGTGTTAATTGCTCGTCATTTTAACAGTCTGACAACAGTCGAACTTGCTCGTCTTTTATTTCGCTTGGGAATTTACTCCCGGATGTGATTATGGCCTTCTATTCGACAACAAGCATTTCGCATCGAGGCGGGAAAATTCGCGAGTTTTGTGTGTGTTACGTAAAGTTTGTAAATTCGAGAAAATTTGTTTATTGCTAATAAAATCAATGAGTCAGTGCTTAGCATTTGAATTTTTAAATCTAGAACTTGTTTTGTTTGCTACACTATCATCTGAAGCTTATGTAACTGTTCATCTTACATTTTTTGGATCTTCTCTGTTAATTCAACTCAAATAATATTAACTTGTTTATCGCAAATATTAATTCACCCCAAGAAATTATAAATCAAAGTTTGTTTACCTTGGCTCAAAACAACTCCAACCCTCATAACAAAAAATTACCAAAAAGCAAAGAATTGTTCACATTTCGTATGTGCAGATGATATTTGAGGTACTTCCAAGGATTTTTTTTTTTTGTACAATCTTAAAATTAAAATTAAAAAATTCTCTTCTTGACTTGTTTATCGGGATGAGCGTGACGCTGACCCCACACAAAAAAAGGGTACCCGAGTCGCCCAAATTTGGTGGGACCGCAAAGATCAACCCAAACAGAGTGCAATAGAAGGGCCTCGCTCTGGGAGAATACTGGTGAAAATCTTTGTCAATACAAATCTAATTTTAAGGGTGAAATAATTTACATTAAATTTTGTTTCTTTACCGAGGACCTTGCTTCCACTTCTTTTTTTCATTACATGTTCCATCACTTAGTGCATTCTGATCTTTATCATGAACCAGTTCCTGAAAGGAAGCGAACGATGGTTGGTCTAAAAGAGAAGGACAAACCCAGAAATGCATATTTATTACTGCGTTCTGATGCGATCAACGTACAAGGATCTTTCTTGACATGACAGAAAAATGTTTTTCTCCAGAAAATTTCTCGGCACAAATGAGATCGTTCTTATGTTGAATATTCTAACAAATACATGTACATACAGAAGCGTATCAAAAATTATTTAATGAAATATATATATGTTGTATACCGATAAACAACAAACACGCATATATATAAAAATATGAGTTATATTTTTATTGATGACGATAAACCGTGTAGCCTAGGATACAGAGAGTTGAGGGAGCGCTCTTCTAAGGGTTGACGGGGGGGTGTCCTATCTGTTCTCCTCTGGTCTCGGTCTGTCCGGACTGTCTGCCTCTGTCTCTCTGCCTAGACTGTCTAATCCGTGCTTTCGCATCTTTATATATCTTCCAAAACCGGGACTTGTTTCTTCCGGCTTTGCCTTGATCACGCGACGCCCACGCGACGCCTAAGTAATTCTCAGAGTTACCTGTCTATTTACCTCTGAGTTATTTCCGCATCTGCCGGAAATAGGGTCAAAGTGACATCCGTTACTTTTCAACGACCGGAAACGCGCCCGCTTGCTCAGCTTCCTCGGGTGGGGCGGGATTGTTATATTACATATATATATATATATATATATATATATATATATATATATATATATATATATATAAGTAATGGTTACAAATAGAAGTGCATTCTAGAGGTTGGATCTTTACTTTTAAAAAGTGCTCATTACAAATGTAGAACGTTCATATACGGTAATTATCATAATAATAATAGCATAATGCAACTCAACAGCTATATAGAGTTTTGGTGTTAAAACGTTTTTTTTTTTAAAGAAATTGTGCCATCAAGTAAAATTTTTCGTAATGGTTCTTGTAAATTATGGGTTAATAATTGCTTTTTTAATATCACTTTGATTCTACAGGTGACATATCAGGTGTGCGTATGTCCGATATGGCTAATTGACTTATGACAAGCAACAATACTGGACATTGAAATTGTTACACTATGCTGGTCTTCGCTAGTGTTGATGTGGTGGTGCTATTTTTGTTAGTAAAGACATGACTAGCGGTTTTCCATTTTCTGTAATATATAAAATTTACACATTTTTCAAGGTTTATATAAATATTGGGTTTAATAATTTTCGACATGCCAAATTCGTTTGCTAATAATTTAATTTCTGGTTGCAACAAAATATGTTGATGATTTCTTGTACTTTATATTTCTTGCTGGAGTCGTGTATTTTATGTAAGAATAATTTTCTTTGTCACTCATTGATGTAGATGGGAAAATTATTGTTGACAATTGTTTATTTAATTTATTTCAGTTCGCTTGGAAATATTCTTTGGGAATAGAAATTCTTGTGTGCATTATTTAAGAAATTTATTATCAATGGTATTTTATATCTTCCCGGACATTAACTATCGTAGTTTAAAAGATAATAGTGCGTATTTGTGGGTTTTCCACAAAAGTAGAACACACATATACGGTAATTATCATAATAATAATAGCATAATGCAACTCAATAGCTATATAAAGTTTTGTTTTTAAAACACCATCATCAGGCAGTAAAATGTGGTCAGTTTGCGACGTAATATATATATATATATATATACACGAGAAAAAATCGCAAGATCGCCAAGACCTACCGCGGTTTCGCACAACGGCTCGTCAGGGCAAAGGCAGACCAAGGACTAATCAAATAAATAGACATCTACTAAAGGCTAACCCAATTGGGAAAGGGGGTGTTCGAAGGAAAAAAAAAAAAAAATTTTTCGAGCACTTTTCTTTCTTTGTGGTTTGTTCCGTTTGAGGGTTTTTTTTCTTTGCTGTGAAGTGCTGTATGTATTGTCGGTGCTCCGCAGTTTTCTTTTTTTTTCCCTCGTTGTCCAAAGCTTTATAGCCGAGGGCGATAACGGAGTTAGATTCTGCCGGTTATTCGTGGTTCTTAAAAATTACTTGTGTAACATTTTAAGATTTGAATACGTACAGAGTCAATTTTATTATATATATATATATATATATATATATATATATATAAGGCGATTTAAAAAATATAGAATAAAAAAATAAACAAAAACATAAAAATAAAGATTACATCAAATTAAATGAATTAAGTGGGGTTGAGCGGTGATGAAATTTTAAAGAATCGTGTGTGCATGACTCATAGACAGTAGTGTTTCAGTGTTTTGCCACTGAAAGCCAGATATGTCAAAAAGTTTAAACCGGAAAACAGAGAAAATATAAAGTATAAAATAATAGAGACGAGAGAAGAGAAATAAAAGAGAACGACTAATGCCACAGAAAAACCAAAAATATAAAATAAAATAAAAAATAACATAAAGGATTGATGAAATGAATATGTAATAAATATGTATACACCTTCTTCCCCCTCAAAGTAATGTGATTGGCTGATGTCAGCCATAAATACAGGCGAATGCGAGGATGCACAGAGGTCTACGACCATAGGTCTACGTCCATCGGTCTACTAGTCTACTACGAGAGGTATACAGGCCTACGACTATTGGTCTACGTATACTAACTACGCCTGCGTCTCATAATACTGCATACGACGAGTACCGTCCATTAGGTCTACTAGCTAGATGGTCCTACACTGTTACATTTGCCTAACCCGCTTAGCTACCTCGAATGAGATATATATCTCTTTCCGGGATATATCAAGGATAAGAATTTTAAAAAAATTAAAAATCTAAAATTAAAATTAAAATTAAAAATATTTTCTTAAGGAAATATGTTCATAAGTACAAATAAAATAAAGTTAGTAATTTAAAAATTGCCAGTTAAAAAAGTACTCAAATCTAAACTTATTTATAAATGGAAATTTATCTGTGTGTGTGTATGTGTGTGTGTGTGTGTGTGTGTGTGTGTGTGTGTGTGTGTCGGTTACCTATAGACTCCGAAACAGCTGAAGCGATTTTCTTGAAATTTTACACAGTTGTACTATAAGCGTCTGCGAGTGATCTTAGCTAGGTTTTGTGTCGAGGTGCGTGTCTGTGAGTATATGTGTTTGTTTTGTGGATGTGTTGGTTTATATGAGGTGCCAGTCTAGAAGTCAAGCGCGTCTCTTTACTACCTGATTGCCCATATAAAGGAGGACATTTTTTATTTCTCCTTGTCTGTCTCAATAAAAATCACAAAATATATTGCTGAAATGTCCTTTTGTATATGCAACATGAATTCAGGAGGGAAACGAAGGTAGATTTTGCAGTTTATGCTTTACAG